>CM056595.1:40793679-41393679 GCA_029721355.1 Tegillarca granosa
ACAGTTTGTCCTGGAGGTGGGGAAGATCACACAGACACATCCATTATATATCTAGTTTGTCTTCACATAGACACATACACTATATATATCTAGTTTGTCTTCACACAGAAACATACACTATATATATCTAGTTGGTCCTCACACAGACACATACATTATATAATCTAGTTGTCCTCACATAGACACATAACATATATATCTAGTTTGTCCTCACAACAGACACATCCATTATATATCTAGTTTGTCCTTTCACACGACACATACACTAGGATACTAGTTTTGTGCCTCACACAGACCCATACATTATGGTTGGGGTATCTAGTTTGTCTTCACATAGGACACATACACTATATATCCTAGTTGGTCTCTCACACAGACACATACATTATATTCTAGTTTGTCTTTCACACCAGGGACACGATACACCCCTATATATATCTAGTTTGTCCTCACACAGGACACATACATTATATATCTAGTTTGTCTTCACATAGACAAGACATTATATATCTAGTTTGTCTTCACATAGACACATACATTATATATCCTAGTTTGTCCTCACATAGGACACATACATTATATATCTAGTTTGTCCTCCACACAGACACATACATTATATATCTAGTTTGTCCTAGCACATAGACACATACATTATATATCTAGTTTGTCCCTCACATAGGACAGCATACATTATATAGTCTTAGTTTGTCCTCCACCAGACACATACATTATATATCAAGTTGGTCTTCACATAGACAACCTACATTATATATCTAGTTGGTCCTCAACACAGACTAGTCATAACATTATATATGTAGTTTTACTTCACAAAGTACACATACATTATATATCTAGTTTGTCCTTCACCACAGGACACATGCATTATATATCTGGTTTGTCTTCACACAGACACATACATTTATATATCTAGTTTGTCCTCACATACACGACAGTACATAATATCTAGTTTGTCCTCACATAGACCAACATACATTATATATCTAGTTTGTCCTCACACAGCACACATACATTGATATATCTAGTTTGTCCTCACATAGAACATACATATATATCTAGTTTGTCCTCACATAGACATATACATTATATATCTAGTTTGTCCTCACACAGACACATACATTATATATCAAGTTTGTCTTCACATAGACACATACATTATATATCTAGTTTGTCCTCACACAGACACATACATTATATATCTAGTTTTCTTCACATAGACACATACATTATATATCTAGTTTGTCTTCACACAGACACATGCATTATATATCTAGTTTGTCTTCACACAGACACATGCATTATATATCTAGTTTGTCTTCACATAGACACATACATTATATATGTAGTTTGTCTTCACACAGACACATGCATTATATATCTAGTTTGTCCTCACACAGACACATACATTATATATCTAGTTTGTCCTCACACAGACACATACATTATATATCTAGTTTGTCTTCACATAGACACAGACATTATATATCTAGTTTGTCTTCACATAGACACATACATTATATATCTAGTTTGTCCTCACATAGACACATACATTATATACAGTCAACTCTCTTTACAACGGCACCCTTTATAACGGCATATTCGGTTAACGGCAAAAAATTGCCGGGAACAAATCTGTCACAACGTTATTATAACACTTTATAACGGCATATTCGGTTACCGGCTCCGGCAATGAAATTCCGGGAACGAATGTACAAAATAAACACTAAATTTGTTCGATATAACGGCACAGCTAACCGGCAGAAGATCACACAATATCTAACACATCATGCCTTCAGGCATCGCTGCACATGACTCCTTGTGCTTGACCGATTGTTTATACAGGTGACCTAGATTGTCCAGTCTAACACCTGTGCGCGTCTAGGTCATTAATTAATAGTTACACAACATTACCTGTACCTAACGGTAATTAACGGTGTTGTTATCACTCTTGTAAGAGACACCGGGTCGTGCGCGTGGTATTGTCCAAGCTGACGGTGTATACAGTTGATACACAAATAAACATGTCAAAATAATGACACATTGAGTTGAGTAAATTTTAGAAATAAAAAACATGAAACTTGTAGATTTTAGTCTCATTTTTAAATCGTATTATTGACGGGTGTACGTAAGTGTGAAAATTGGAATATGTCGGAACCCCCGGCGAAACGTAGACGGACTCAATTTACCATTGCAGAAAAGAAGGAAATAATTAGTTATAAAAATGATCACCCAAAATCTTCTCAAGATGAAATTGCATCATATTTTACACTTGAATGGGGTAAAACTGTTGGACGATCAACTGTTGGAGATATATTGCGGGATAAATCAAAATACTCGAACATTTCAACTGACAGTGACAAGTCCATACGCAACCGAGGTGGAAAATTTGAGGAATTAGAACGTGCATTATTATGTGGTTTAGTGACGTTAGATCCCAACATGTGTGTGTTACTGATGAAATGTTGATTGAAAAGGCCAAAAAATTTGGAGGTGAATTGAATGTAGATAATGACTTTCAGTATTCTGTTGGATGGTTACAAAAATTCAAAAAGAGACATAAAATCGCGCATCACGTTACACATGGTGAAGCTGATAGTGCCGACCCGGAAGTAGTTCATCAAGGTCGATTACAATTACAACAGGATCTTGCGCAGTATGAACCGAAGGACATTTACAATCTTGATGAAACCGGCTTATTTTATCGTCTTGGTCCAAATTCAACTCTAGCGACTGGACCCGTTCGCGGACAAAAGAGACAGAAAGATAGAATCACTGTTGCTTTATGTGCAAATGCCACCGGGACTGATAAACTTACACCTTTGGTGATAGGTCGATGTGCACGCCCCAGATGTTTTGGAAAGACATTTGATCCTAACGTGTATGTCACATATCGTTTTAACAAGAAAGCCTGGATGACCGGATGTGTATTTCAAGAGTGGTTGATACAATTTAATAGAAAGATGAGATTACAAAATAGACGCGTATTACTGTTAGTTGACAATGCGACTAGTCATTCTAGTGATGGAATAACACTTTCACATGTGACATTGAAATTTTTACCACCTAACACAACGTCTCATATTCAACCGATGGATGCTGGAATCATACGCAACTTTAAGGGACATTATAAGAAACTGTTAGTTAACCATTTTCTACGTTGTATTGAGGATAAGAAAGACCAGGTTGTGACAATTAAATTAGCCATTTCGTTTGTGAAGGAATCCTGGCTATCGGTTAAGCCATCAACTATTGTGAACTGTTGGCGCCACACAAACATTTTGCCACCAGCTGTAGTAGACTCTGATGAATGTAATGATGAGGATGATATGCCCCTTGCGGAGCTTAGGCTTTTGCTACAGAGAATGCCCAGTGAAAACTTAATGAATGCGCAGGAATTTGTAGATATTGACAATGCTGTGGAAACAGGTGAATCCTTGACGGATGAGACTATAATAGAAATTGTGTCTGACTCTCGCGAATGTGACATTGAAAGTGATGACGATGATGTTGATGACAAGCCAATTTCAAAGGTCGAAGCAAGACATGGATTAGAAAGCGCTATTTCCTACTTTGAAAACAATCCAGAGATTGGAAAAGAACATTTGCCATCACTGTGGCGCGCCCTGCGCAGTATTGACTGTTTTACTAGTGCAACTACAATTCAGAGATCAATTATGGATTTTATAAGAAAAAAGTGACTATTTTAATAAACTATTGTGGAGAGTAATTATAGTGACTGTGTAATCTAGTGCTTGTGTTCTATCATTTCCTTATTATTGAAGTGAATTAATAGTGACTGGTTATCATTAGTGCTTTTTACTCTGTTCAATATTGAAATTTATACATTATCATACTTGTCTTGAATTAATGCCTGTTCTTGATTTTTATTTACTGTAATAAATTTAATCAACTTTATTTTGTTTTTCTTTCAAATATTCTTCTACTCAAGATTGGTGTTAAGTACCTGTATTATACACCCAAGTCAAGATTGAAGTCAAGATTCTTAATACATGTATTTATATCAAGGTGATGAGTGAAATGGTACAATACATTTGTACACGGTCATGTATTTACAAAATACAACGACAGTATTTTAATATTCAATATTTTATCAAACATTTAAACAAGTTGTCTTAAATATTAAATATTTAAAAAATTATTTGTATTTATACAAATAGTTAAAATATTCAATATATATGACAGCTATAACAAACATAAATTAAAAACACAAACAACAGATGTAAAACCCTGGATACCACTCTTTGAATCGGGGACGTAACTCCGACAAAGTTATGTTAAATTCATTACAACAGCATATTCTTTACAACAGCAAAATTGGTGAATACGAAGATGGCCGTTATAAAGAGTGTTGACTGTATCTAGTTTGTCTTCACACAGACACATGCATTATATATCTAGTTTGTCTTCACATAGACACATACATTATATATCTAGTTTGTCTTCACATAGACACATACATTATATATCTAGTTTGTCTTCACACAGACACATACATTATATATCTAGTTTGTCCTCACATAGACACATACATTATATATCTAGTTTGTATTCACACAGACACATACATTATATATCTAGTTTGTCTTCACATAGACACATACATTATATATCTAGTTTGTATTCACACAGACACATACATTATATATCTAGTTTGTCCTCACACAGACACATACATTATATATCTAGTTTGTCCTCACACAGACACATACATTATATATCTAGTTTGTCCTCACACAGACACATACATTATATATCTAGTTTGTCCTCACATAGACACATACATTATATATCTAGTTTGTCCTCACACAGACACATACATTATATATCTAGTTTGTCCTCACATAGACACAGACATTATATATCTAGTTTGTCCTCACATAGACACATACATTATATATCTAGTTTGTCCTCACATAGACACATACATTATATATCTAGTTTGTCCTCACATAGACACATACATTATATATCTAGTTTGTCTTCACATAGACACATACATTATATATCTAGTTTGTCTTCACATAGACACATACATTATATATCTAGTTTGTCCTCACACAGACACATACATTATATATCTAGTTTTCTTCACATAGACACATACATTATATATCTAGTTTGTCTTCACACCGACACATGCATTATATATCTAGTTTGTCCTCACACAGACACATACATTATATATCTAGTTTGTCCTCACATAGACACATACATTATATATCTAGTTTGTCTTCACATAGACACATACATTATATATCTAGTTTGTCCTCACACAGACACATACATTATATATCTAGTTTGTCCTCACACAGACACATACATTATATATCTAGTTTGTCCTCACATAGACACATACATTATATATCTAGTTTGTCCTCACACAGACACAGACATTATATATCTAGTTTGTCCTCACATAGACACATACATTATATATCTAGTTTGTCCTCACATAGACACATACATTATATATCTAGTTTGTCCTCACACAGACACATACATTATATATCTAGTTTGTCTTCACATAGACACATACATTATATATCTAGTTTGTCCTCACATAGACACAGACATTATATATCTAGTTTGTCCTCACATAGACACATACATTATATATCTAGTTTGTCTTCACATAGACACATACATTATATATCTAGTTTGTCCTCACATAGACACAGACATTATATATCTAGTTTGTCCTCACATAGACACATACATTATATATCTAGTTTGTCCTCACATAGACACAGACATTATATATCTAGTTTGTCCTCACATAGACACATACATTATATATCTAGTTTGTCCTCACATAGACACATACATTATATATCTAGTTTGTCCTCACATAGACACATACATTATATATCTAGTTTGTCCTCACATAGACACATACATTATATATCTAGTTTGTCCTCACACAGACACAGACATTATATATCTAGTTTGTCTTCACACAGACACATACATTATATATCTAGTTTGTCCTCACACAGACACATACATTATATATCTAGTTTGTCCTCACACAGACACAGACATTATATATCTAGTTTGTCCTCACACAGACACATACATTATATATCTAGTTTGTCCTCACACAGACACATACATTATATATCTAGTTTGTCTTCACACAGACACATACATTATATATCTAGTTTGTCCTCACACAGACACATACATTATATATCTAGTTTGTCTTCACATAGACACATACATTATATATCTAGTTTGTCTTCACATAGACACATACATTATATATCTAGTTTGTCCTCACACAGACACATACATTATATATCTAGTTTGTCCTCACATAGACACATACATTATATATCTAGTTTGTCTTCACATAGACACATACATTATATATCTAGTTTGTCTTCACATAGACACATACATTATATATCTAGTTTGTCCTCACACAGACACATACATTATATATCTAGTTTGTCCTCACATAGACACATACATTATATATCTAGTTTGTCTTCACACAGACACATACATTATATATCTAGTTTGTCTTCACATAGACACATACATTATATATCTAGTTTGTCCTCACACAGACACATACATTATATATCTAGTTTGTCCTCACATAGACACATACATTATATATCTAGTTTGTCTTCACATAGACACATACATTATATATCTAGTTTGTCTTCACATAGACACATACATTATATATCTAGTTTGTCCTCACATAGACACAGACATTATATATCTAGTTTGTCCTCACACAGACACATACATTATATATCTAGTTTGTCCTCACATAGACACAGACATTATATATCTAGTTTGTCCTCACACAGACACAGACATTATATATCTAGTTTGTCTTCACATAGACACATATATCAAGTTTTAAAAATGTTTTAGTTTTCTCCTCAAATAGACACATATATCAAGTTTTAAAATGACACAATTTTGTAACTTGGATTATTTATAGTTATACATCAGTGAAGAGAATGTAGAAGCTAAAGAATTAGATTTTAAGAAAGCTTTAGATTTATTGCAATATATAGATCAGGTAAGTCTCTCTCTCTCTCTCTCTCTCTCTCTCTCTCTCTCTCTCTCTCTCTCTCTCTCTCTCTCTCTCTCTCATGTAAATTGGAGACAAAAGAGATAATAAGGACAGTAAAGAGATAAAATATCAAAATGCCATTGGCCCCAAGCTTATTTAAATATAAGTATTAATGAAACAGTATTTTATGATTTTCAGTTTTGCAGTCTCTTGATTACCATGAAATAAATTGAAAATTAAATACCCATGAAAATTACTGATTAAACAGTATTTAACTTCTCTATCTCAGTGTAAAATTCATCTGTGATGTTTTGTTTTATCAAAAGTCAAAGCATGGCTGCAGAGCAAGCATGTCAGAATAATGCAACAAGCATTTTATGAGTTTTTTCCAAGTAAACCAAAGCATAATACAAAAGACATTTTTTACTAGCTGGCATAATCTACCTGTCTATGATTAAATTGTTTGCCTGAGTGGATCAGTGGTAGAGCATATGCTTGGAGAGCAGGAGATCATGGCTCAAACCCGACCAGGTCATACACAAACTTAAAAATTTGAGATACTGCTTCCTCCCCTGGTGCTAGGCTTTAGGAGAACAAAGAATCAACTTGTTAATCTGGTGCCAGGAAAATGTGACCAGGGGATTGGTGTGCTTGTCTGTGGCATGCTGACTTGGTGAGCTAGCACCTGACAAAAAAGTCATCCTGAGAGTGCTCTAGTACAAGGGAGACCATAATATACACCTGCACATCTGAAACAAACTAGCTGAAAAATTTCTCTTAAAACATTACAACCAACCGATTTTGACATAACCTTTATTTATCATGTAACATTGTAAGTCTGTTATGGACACCTAACCCAATATAAACTTCGCCTATATTATTTAGGTCTCCTTTGTTTTGTAAAGTGATTTAATGTTGTTTTTAGAATTTTTCACTTGTATCGAGGCAGTCAGTTCCGAAATGTTGATGAAAACCAGAGTGACTGGAGAAAACAACAATCCTTTGGCAGAGAACTGACAAACTTTCTCATACTAGGATATGCCCAAGAATACTCAAAACCTGGTTGGTGAGGGGCACTGTGTTCTGTAAATAAGTGCATGCTTAGACCACTCTGCTACAGAGGCCTTCCTTTTTTCTGTGAGATATAAAAAACATAAGAGATACATGTAGTTTGACTACAGATTACAAGCCAAATAGAAGTATACAGTGTTTTGCTATCTTCTTCTTTAGTTTTAGAGCTTCAGATTTATATTTGGTAGATGTTTAAACACATAATAGTTGTGTGCTGGGACAAATGATTTTGTTTTTGTCAAAAATCTTTAAAATAAGAGATAGACCTAGTATTTTTACACTCCAGATAGAGGTACATAGCTTGTTAGACTTTCAGTTCCTTTAGTTATAAAGCTTCAGAATTTCTGCCAGTAGGAAGTCAGAAATAGTTTGACTTAGTCAGTTGGTAGGCTGTTTACCTTATTTGTATTTTATAATTAATACATGTATATATGCCTAAAATGTAAGTGGGAGGCCACTTAGGCCAGGGTATGAACTCCAGCTGGGTCACGCCAAGACTTGAAAATAGGTAATTACTGTTCTTTTGCCAAGCATTTGGCATTTAAATAAAAAAGACATGGGGTACTTCATAGGAGACCTTTCAAACTGATGCACTTGTCACAGCAGTCATGATATGCTAATGAACCCTCCCTGCACATTGCCCTGAGTGCATCGCAAAGATCAAAACTTCTGTCTCTTCACCTATACTTGGTGACATCTTACAATAAGTGAAATATTCTTGACTGGTATGTAAAACCTCATTAAATCAGTCAATTTGCTTAATATGTTATGTGTTACAAAATGTTTAAGTATGATGCATGTTTAAAAGTGGTATGTGTGTGTATCATTTTTTTTGAGAGTAGGCTAGCCCTTATTTGCAGCCAACTTATGAGTGGCTATGTGGTTAAGGCTGTATGAGTAGCTTAGTTACTACTTGGTTAAGATCCTAATAGTAACCGATTGACTTAATGGTTAAGGCTATATGAGAAGCACATTTACTAATTAGTTAAGATTTTATAGGTAACCCATTGACTTTGTGGTTAAGGCCTTATGAACATCTCAATTACTAATTGGTTTAGATCCTATGAGTAACCTATTGACTATGTGGTTAAGGCTATATAAGCAGCCCAGTTACTAATTGGTTAAGATCCTATGAGTAACCCATTGACTATGTGGTTAACCTATATAAGCAGCCCAGATACTAATTGGTTAAGACCCTATGAGTATTAACCCATTGACTATGTGGTTAAGGCTATATAAGCAGCGCAGTTACTAATTGGTTAAGACCCCATGAATATTAACCCATTGACTATGTGGTTAAGGCTATATAAGCAGCCCAGTTACTAATTGGTTAAGACCCTATGAGTATTAACCCATTGACTATGTGGTTAAGGCTATATAAGCAGCCCAGTTACTAATTGGTTAAGACCCTGTGAGTATTAACCCATTGACTAGTTGGTTAACCCTTGTGAGAAGCATAATTACTTACTGGTTAAGAAAATATGAATAGCCCATTGACTAAATGGTTAAGACCCTATAAGCAGCCCACTTACTTATACATGTATAAGTTACAGTGTCCATAATATTCATGGGTTTTTTTTTTTAATGCTTGAATAAGTATTGTAAATAAATTACTTTTATATTTTTCAAATGAATAATACAAGGTAAATAGTAAGAAATATATCCCCCTAGTCTGAATTCTTGTTATTATTGAATAACATCACCATCACAATCTGATAAATCAGAATTTAAACAACCTTTGGACATAAACTTAAAAATACATTTTTGTGAAGATAGTGATCTATTCTAAATTTGTTATACAAACAGAAATATTTATGATTTAAGGTGTTTAACTGATTTCTACAGGATATAAACACATTGTCCTTTTAATGGAACAAGGTTATTAGCATCATATGTACTGATAAATGGGAATATATGACAGGGGCTTCATCTTGCCCCCAAAAACAATTTGTATCAAACTGAATCAAAACTTAGTCAGAAATTTACTTCAGTATCAGTATTTTCAAAAGTAAATACTATAATTAATTTTATAGTATTGTTTTTACCATCCATACTTTTAATGCAGTAAAAATTGCATATTGTTTTTAAATGTGGCATTTTTGGGGCATTTTGATACTGTAATGGCTTGAAACTTTACAGGAGAAAGGAGGAGTGGGTGCCATGGTGCCTTTTGCTATTAATGTTTTCAAAATGGCAACTAGAGCTATATTATCAGATTTCAACGCCCCCTTCAGCAACAGTTATTTCTTTCTTAATACTTGACAGATAATGTTAAAACTTGGTAGGTACATAATACAAAAGTTCTTTTCAAATTATAAAGTGTTTTGAATAAACAAGAGTTAATTTTATCAGGATTTAATGCCTCCAAAACATATTTTTTATTAAACAGTTTCAGTTGAAACTAGTTAGTAAGGTAATCATTAAAACTTAAAATTTTCAGTCTGAAAACAATTTCCAGTTTGGAATAAGGATATTAAAGTAAAAAAATCTTATTGCTTCATTTAGGGGACTTGGTATAGTATTCCATTACAATTAATACTTGTTACAATATGAATTTTAAAAGTTACTTCAAAATAAATAAATGTAGAAAAAAAAACAACAACAACAACAACATTTGCAGACTTAAAAGTGTTACTAGTATTTAATTTATTGGATTGTAATTATTCCTAAACACATTATAAATAGGTGTATTCTATCAATTTAAGAATCTACATGCAACTTGTTTCAAGTCAAGTAATTTTACATGCTAGCTGCAACAGCTTGCAAAAAGTTACATATCTAACTGCAGCACATTTGTATAAAGTGGCATTGAAACAGAAACAGTGTTGTCTCAAATATTAAACATTCAAATTACCATTAAAGATGTAAATTTTGATAATTTTGAGGCCAGTTAAATGCCTTTATCATAAAGTCTTTTTCTGATAATGGGTCATTGAATAAATGACATAAATCTGATAGTATTCTATATATAATCTGTTACTTTTATCACCGATTCGGGTTCTCGTTTTATGCTTTATTTATGTTGACTGATTTTATATGTTATTTTTTAAACATTACAACTATTTAAGCATGTAATTATGACAATGAAGTGTAAGTTAAGTATGTAGGTCTTTGATGATATTACAATATGTAACATGTGGTAGAATAATTATTTCATTTATTTATTTGTCCTCAGGGATACATATACATATATCTTGTTGAAGTATGTCTTGCTTTTCTTTGTAAGAAATACCTTAAATGTACTTGAGTTCTTGATCAAGTTATTCAAAGCCCAATAATAACTGGTCTTTTATTTGGTGATTATCACAAATTGTAAACATGAATAAACATTCACATAAAATTTTCTTTTCTGTTGGACTGTTGTTTACAAAATTTGAAAGGATGTAGTGGGCAACTTTTGATTAATCAGTTGATGGAATTAAGATCCAGATATCTGGGAGATGAATTGCAGGGTTTGGTGGTCAAATGGTCTTAAGTGCATGCTTACTGATCACATATCCACTGACCACCTATGGTTAGAATCCCACTTAGTCAGATTTGATAATGAAATAAATGAGATTTCATCACGAGTAAACAAAGTATTTATAATATTTAAATGTGAACTAGTTTCGCCAGAATATTTCTGGCATCTTTAGGACAATGGGCCAGAATATTTCTGGCATCTGTTGGACAATATGCCAAAAAAAATTTCTGGCATCTTTTAAGACAATGTGTTTTACAAATTTAATACCTAAGGTACAAAATATAAGTATCTAGGGGCTGAATGTGTTCCAATAACCCTTAGGCTGTAAACTTAATTCGGTTTTTAGCTCACCTGGCCGAAAGGTCATGTGAGCTTATAGCATGGTGCGGTGTGTATTTTTGCATGTGTGCGTGCGTCGTTAACACCTATTTTCGACTTCTTCTCCAAAACTGCTAGACAGATTTCAATGATATGGGCCGATGCAATTCAGATTTGTTCATAGTCAAGGTGACCTAGGGGTCCAAAAATCTTCTTCTCCCAAACCAATGATGGGAGAAAAAATCTTATGTGATATTTGGCTTCTCTAGGGTCTTAAGCCTATGGTTTGTTCATTTCGTGAAATTTGGTCTAAAATGGGTTACGCGTTTTTGCGTTTGATTTTTTAAATTTCATGAAACGGCTTCAAATTGTTATAACTTGACTATTTGAACAGATAATGACATGGGGTTTTCAATTTTGACTTTTTCTTAAAATGACCTTTAAAATAGGGTCAAGGTCACAAATCAAGGTCATAACCTAATTTGTGATTTATGCAGTTTTAGGCAATTTTCTTGCAAATATTAAGAGATGTATGAATTCAAAACATTGTTAAAATGTTCCCCATGACAAAATTTAAAAAGGTACCAAGTTTCATAACTATATGATAATCCATGTAGGAGTTATTGCCCCTAAAATGTTATTTTTTGCTTATAAATACTAAAAATGTGCATTAGCTTGAAAACTATAAGCTTTTTGTATAGGCATGTATATGAGAATATTGAAGGTATTGATATGACAGTCATTGTGATATATGGTTCAAGGTCATGTGTTGAAAGGTCAAGGTCATAGCTGCATATGTGTACTGAAACTGTGAATTATCTTCAAAACTATTAACTTTTTGTATAAGCATGTATGTTAGAATATTGTAGGTATTGATATGACGATTGTTTTGATATATTGTTAGTTTTTATTTTGTTATTATCCATAGATATTAATTTGTTGATTCCATAAGCATTGTGGTAGTTCATCTAAAAAGATAGTATTTCCATTAATTTATTCCATTTTTTGTAACTCTAGATCATGGTTGGTACTGATGGTGTTTCATTGATGTCCTTTAGTAGTTACAATATTCAAAGGTGAACTTCGTTGTTGGGGGGGGATTATTACAGAATCCATGAAGGCATTCAAATCCTCACTACTAAGTAGCCATATGTAGAAAATATCCTCATTGTATTGCCACTTAACTATTTACAGAAATCAGTTCTGTAATTTATTTATATAAATAATGGCATAATTTGGTGCACATTTACTACCTTTGCTTGTTTCAAATACTTGTAAGTAAAATTTGTACCCAAATATAAAACAGTTTTGCATAAGTATAATGAATAGTGGCCTTATGATCCAATATGGTGGAACTTTTCATTGATGTGGAATTTTTCTTTTCTGGTTTCAAGAGCTTTGAAAGCAGTATCAATACATTGTGCTTAATATCTGCAATAGTGTTGGTTTCTCTCTCACTCTATGCATAGTTTGTGGATAGCTTAGGGAAATTGATTAATGCATAATTATCATATCCTTTGTTTGATTAACTTCATTGAGACGTTTTTCTAGGAAATCATCTATTAAACAACAAATGATAAGTAAGGAACATGTGACTGTCAAGTAATGGATGGATTATAACCAGGAAGAGAATTTATATAATAAGGTGTATTAGTCATAATTACATAAATGAACAAAATCTTATAGATTGTTTGTTGGTTGTAATGCTTAATGTTGCATCAGTAATTTTCTAGCTATTTGCAGTAAGAGCATGGTTATTAATCTCTTAGGATTAATCTAAGAACAAGTTTGTGTACGCATGTGATGTCCAAGCATGTATTATGGTCTACCTTGTACTAACACATTTTTAGGGCAACATTATTATTTATGTTAAGGTGCTAGCTCACAGAGTCAGTATGCCTTAGACAAGCATATTAGTTCCCCAATAACTTTATCCAACCACCAAGTGACCAAGTCTATACTTTTTCTTCTTAAGGATGATTTTTGTCCAGGTCATAATTCATGGCACCTTTAAAAGAATTTCATGAACCTTTGTGTATGGTATGTCAGGATCTAAAATAAGGTCATAAGGTCATTTCATAAAGGTCAAGGTCATGGAGAATGCGTGCTTTAAAATTGTATCCAGCTATAACTCATTGCTGCTTTTGAGAAATTTAATGAAACTTTACACATGATCTAACAATTTGTGTGCTGTATCATGGCCTGAATCCAATGTCATCAAAACCAGGCTTACATATTAGCAATGTGTGTTTCTTGTAACAAAAAATTGTACTTAAAAGGTCATGTTCACAAGATAAAGTTTTTTATATTCTGCAAAAAATAAATAAATAAATAAAAATAAAATAAAAAAAAATAAAAAAAAAAATAAATAAATAAAAATAAATAAATAAATAAATAATTATATGTACGTGTATTAAACCCTGTAAAGATATGCTGCTTCTGTTTGGTGTATCCGACCACCAAGTAACCATGTCTATACTCTGTCCTCTTAAGGATGACTAACTGCCTTCTGTTTGGTGTATCCCACCACCAAGTAACCATGTCTATACTCTGTCCTCTTAAGGATGACTAACTGCCTTCTGTTTGGTGTATCCCACCACCAAGTAACCATGTCTATACTCTGTCCTCTTAAGGATGACTAACTGCCTTCTGTTTGGTGTATCCCACCACCAAGTAACCATGTCTATACTCTGTCCTCTTAAAGATGACTAACTGCCTTCTGTTTGGTGTATCCGACCACCAAGTAACCATGTCTATACTCTGTCCTCTTAAGGATGACTAACTGCCTTCTGTTTGGTGTATCCCACCACCAAGTAACCATGTCTATACTCTGTCCTCTTAAGGATGACTAACTGCCTTCTGTTTGGTGTATCCCACCACCAAGTAACCATGTCTATACTCTGTCCTCTTAAAGATGACTAACTGCCTTCTGTTTGGTGTATCCCACCACCAAGTAACCATGTCTATACTCTGTCCTCTTAAGGATGACTAACTGCCTTCTGTTTGGTGTATCCCACCACCAAGTAACCATGTCTATACTCTGTCCTCTTAAGGATGACTAACTGCCTTCTGTTTGGTGTATCCTACCACCAAGTAACCATGTCTATACTCTGTCCTCTTAAAGATGACTAACTGCCTTCTGTTTGGTGTATCCGACCACCAAGTAACCATGTCTATACTCTGTCCTCTTAAGGATGACTAACTGCCTTCTGTTTGGTGTATCCCACCACCAAGTAACCATGTCTATACTCTGTCCTCTTAAGGATGACTAACTGCCTTCTGTTTGGTGTATCCCACCACCAAGTAACCATGTCTATACTCTGTCCTCTTAAGGATGACTAACTGCCTTCTGTTTGGTGTATCCCACCACCAAGTAACCATGTCTATACTCTGTCCTCTTAAGGATGACTAACTGCCTTCTGTTTGGTGTATCCCACCACCAAGTAACCATGTCTATACTCTGTCCTCTTAAGGATGACTAACTGCCTTCTGTTTGGTGTATCCCACCACCAAGTAACCATGTCTATACTCTGTCCTCTTAAGGATGACTAACTGCCTTCTGTTTGGTGTATCCCACCACCAAGTAACCATGTCTATACTCTGTCCTCTTAAGGATGACTAACTGCCTTCTGTTTGGTGTATCCCACCACCAAGTAACCATGTCTATACTCTGTCCTCTTAAGGATGACTAACTGCCTTCTGTTTGGTGTATCCGACCACCAAGTAACCATGTCTATACTCTGTCCTCTTAAGGATGACTAACTGCCTTCTGTTTGGTGTATCCCACCACCAAGTAACCATGTCTATACTCTGTCCTCTTAAAGGATGACTAACTGCCTTCTGTTTGGTGTATCCCACCACCAAGTAACCATGTCTATACTCTGTCCTCTTAAGGATGACTAACTGCCTTCTGTTTGGTGTATCCCACCACCAAGTAACCATGTCTATACTCTGTCCTCTTAAGGATGACTAACTGCCTTCTGTTTGGTGTATCCCACCACCAAGTAACCATGTCTATACTCTGTCCTCTTAAGGATGACTAACTGCCTTCTGTTTGGTGTATCCCACCACCAAGTAACCATGTCTATACTCTGTCCTCTTAAGGATGACTAACTGCCTTCTGTTTGGTGTATCCCACCACCAAGTAACCATGTCTATACTCTGTCCTCTTAAGGATGACTAACTGCCTTCTGTTTGGTGTATCCCACCACCAAGTAACCATGTCTATACTCTGTCCTCTTAAGGATGACTAACTGCCTTCTGTTTGGTGTATCCCACCACCAAGTAACCATGTCTATACTCTGTCCTCTTAAGGATGACTAACTGCCTTCTGTTTGGTGTATCCCACCACCAAGTAACCATGTCTATACTCTGTCCTCTTAAGGATGACTAACTGCCTTCTGTTTGGTGTATCCCACCACCAAGTAACCATGTCTATACTCTGTCCTCTTAAGGATGACTAACTGCCTTCTGTTTGGTGTATCCCACCACCAAGTAACCATGTCTATACTCTGTCCTCTTAAGGATGACTAACTGCCTTCTGTTTGGTGTATCCCACCACCAAGTAACCGTGTCTATACTCTGTCCTCTTAAGGATGACTAACTGCCTTCTGTTTGGTGTATCCCACCACCAAGTAACCGTGTCTATACTCTGTCCTCTTAAGGATGACTAACTGCCTTCTGTTTGGTGTATCCCACCACCAAGTAACCATGTCTATACTCTGTCCTCTTAAAGGATGACTAACTGCCTTCTGTTTGGTGTATCCCACCACCAAGTAACCAGTGTCTATACTCTGTCCTCTTAAGATGACTAACTGCCTTCTGTTTGGTGTATCCCACCACCAAGTAACCATGTCTATACTCTGTCCTCTTAAGGATGACTAACTGCCTTCTGTTTGGTGTATCCCACCACCAAGTAACCATGTCTATACTCTGTCCTCTTAAAGATGACTAACTGCCTTCTGTTTGGTGTATCCCACCACCAAGTAACCATGTCTATACTCTGTCCTCTTAAGGAATGACTAACTGCCTTCTGTTTGGTGTATCCCACCACCAAGTAACCATGTCTATACTCTGTCCTCTTAAGATGACTAACTGCCTTCTGTTTGGTGTATCCGACCACCAAGTAACCATGTCTATACTCTGTCCTCTTAAGGATGACTAACTGCCTTCTGTTTGGTGTATCCCGACCACCAAGTAACCATGTCTATACTCTGTCCTCTTAAGGAAGACTAACTGCCTTCTGTTTGGTGTATCCGACCACCAAGTAACCATGTCTATACTCTGTCCTCTTAAGGAAGACTAACTGCCTTCTGTTTGGTGTATCCCACCACCAAGTAACCATGTCTATACTCTGTCCTCTTAAGGAATGACTAACTGCTTTCTGTTTGGTGTTTATAGTATACACTGTGATCATCCTTGATTTATGTTTTCAGAGTGATCCAACTGTAGATTACAATGCCTTACGATTACTCATCTGGACAAAAGCTGCTTTGAGGGACAGGTAAGCTCGCTTGATTAATTAAATTCTATAAAATTTAAATGTACTGTTTATTAGAATAAACTTTCAATCTTGCTCGTTACACCTTAATTACATTAGTATGTAAGCCTAATTGGTTACACATTAAATATATTTATATGTTGGCTATGTTGGCTTAGTTGGTGACATATTTTATATAAATTTGCATTTTGATTTTGTTGACTTCACATCATTAAATATCTATTTGAATGTTATCTTGGCTGACACATAATTATATTTTAGGTCAGTTTGTTACACAAAAATTATATTCATTTTCAGATTAATTGCATTAATATTAATTATTATATCTGTATTTTGATTTAATTGGTAACAAAAGAATTAAAACTATTTTTGTCGAGCCTGGCATCGCCATAAGGCAAGACTTGGGTGTTACTTTTCCGGTGTTGGCGGTGGCAACGATGGCCTGTCAAAATGTGCAAGTTTATTTTTAAGTAATAGCTTTTCTACCTCGATCAAAAAACTAACCAGGCGAGACATTTATAATCTGTGGAATTCTTGTTAATCTACTGTCAGAGTCTAGTGACACTTGAAGTATGTTTTAAAATTTGTTTAGTTTGTTTCATATCAGTTAATTTGTTAATTGATTAACAGTAAGTTGATTACACTTTAATAATATTTGTAAATTGGTTAAGTTGGTTACACTTTAAAAATAAAAATTGGTTTTTAAGATTGTAAACTGGTTTACACTTTATTAAATGATTTAGTTGTAAAATGGTTTTTTGAGTTGGTACACTTTAATGATTTATAACTGTTTATTGATATTTGTATATTTGTTGTAGTTGTTTACACTTTAATGATGTTGCAAATTGGTTTAGTTGGTTACACTTTGTATTGAAACTTGATAATTGGTTTTATTTAGGTTACAACTTTAATGGACATATTTTGTAATTGGTTTAGTTGGTTACACTTTTATGAACTTGTAATTGGTTTAGTTGGTTACACTTTAATGATATATGTAAATTGGTTTAGTTGGTTACACTATAATAATATTTGTAAATTGGATTAGTTGGTTACATGTCAATATATTTGATATATTGGATAATTAGTTAGGTTGGTTACAAATAAAAAATTTATTTATTTATCTTTTTAATCTTTTTTTTATTTATTTATTTTTTTTTTGCAGTTGGTTACCAGATCCTTCAGGTGATCCACAGAATGCCATTAAAGATACAGTATTCTTCAAAACAGTTGATTTAGCTTTCAATGAAGGTACCATATTTCTTGAATAAATATTTTAATTTTTTTTTTCCTTTTATACATTTTGGTTTTAACGTCAAAACTTTTAAAAAGAAATATTTTTGTACATGTATTATTTTTGCTAAAATCATCACATTTTTATATTTTTTTAATAAACAATTTTAAATTGAAGTCATGTGCAATTTATTTGTAAACAGGAAAAACATGTATACTATGACAAATAACATGGCAATGTAAACAGGAAAAACATGTATACTATGACAAATATAATGGCAATGTAAACAGGAAATACATGTATACTATGACAATTAACATGGCAATGTAAACGGGAAATACATGTATACTATGACAAATAACATGGCAGTGTTAACAGGAAATACATGTATACTATGACAAATAACATGGCAATGTAAACAGGAAAAACATGTATACTATGACAAATAACATGGCAATGTAAACAGGAAATACATGTATACTATGACAAATAACATGGCAATGTAAACGGGAAATACATGTATACTATGACAAATAACATGGCAGTGTTAACAGGAAATACATCTATACTATGACAAATAACATGGCAATGTAAACAGGAAATACATGTATACTATGACAAATGTTGTAGCAATGTAAACAGGAAATATATGTATACAATGACAAATAACACAGCAGTGTAAACAGGAAATACATGTATACTATGACAAATGTTGTGGCAATGTAAACAGGAAATATATGTATACTATGACAAATAACATGGCAATGTGAACAGAAAATACATGTATACTATGACAAATAACATGGCAATGTAAACAGGAAATACATGTATACTATGACAAATAACATGGCAATGTAAACAGGAAATACATGTATACTATGACAAATAACATGGCAATGTTAACAGGAAATACATATTACTATGACAAATACCATGGCAATGTAAACAGGAAATACATGTATACTATGACAAATGTTGTGGCAATGTAAACAGGAAATGCATGTATACTATGACAAATAACATGGCAATGTAAACGTGAAATACATGTATACTATGACAAATAACATGGCAATGTAAACAGGAAATATATGACAAAAAACATTTCAATACAAATTGTAGTCTATCCTTTTAAACATGAAGAAAGTTTGTTTTCTTGTTTTATTTTGTTATAACTTTTGTAAAAATGGATTATTTTTATGATGTAATAATGTCATCCAGAGTTTTAATCATATAAACAAAAGTGGGTCAGTCCAAAGGAATTTAATCAATCTGGTATTTTCCATACCTTTACCAATTATCCAGCAACCTTAAAGTTCTTTCCTTGATACACTAGGCAATGGAACTGAAAGGTCAATTTGTGCTTTCTATAAAGCACCACCTATGAACATGTCCATAAGATACTACTGGCATTAAAAACCACTCTTTTATTTCTGAAGGTATAAAAAAATTATTTTATTGTGTGAAGGTTTTCAGTCTGTACTAATATGACTGGTTTAAACATCTATAATTATTTATTGATGGTAGTGTATGACAGTATGACTGATAAAACTCAAACTTTTATTATTCCCTTGCAAATGAAGTTTGTTGTATGTATGTTTCACTGCCTTGTCAAGTTTTTTTTCTCAACAAAATTTCATGAATCTTCATACTTGGGTTTATTATGTTAATATCTCAGATGAGTTTGTGTTTTAGCCAGATCCTTAATCCAACATGGCCACCAATACTATAAATAGAATAAAACAGAAAAATGGCCATTTCATATTTATTTATTTATCAGTTTGGTTCAAATTTGGTATTTGTTTAATCAATTTGGTTCAAATTTGGTATATACAAGTCATAGACATTTGATATATATAACAGGCTTTTGAGGAACTTTTTTTGTTTACATGTTATTAGCACAATATGCAAATTAGGCAGCTAAATATAGCTGATTCTTTGAAAAACAATATTTTACATGACTACATTGTGAGGAGATAAGTATCACTTGTGATGCCTTGTTTATAAAAGAAACACAGCCTAGTTTTCAAAGTATAAGTTTACCACTACACTAGACGTCTGTCAAGGATATGAAAGACATAAATTTTTGTATAGCAACTTCAACATTGATCTTCAAAAAGTCAAACATCCCAATAATTCAGAGACACCAAAAAGCTTCATTGCACTTTAAGTTGTACTGTAGATAATTTAGTGGAGAATTTTAGTATAAGAAGTACAGTTTATGTTGTAGCAAAACTAACAGTACAGTGAGTCTATGGACAAATATATATATTTTTGTTGCCATTTTCTTTCAGAACAGTTGTGTTTTAACTTTTAATTGCCTTTCATTGCCATCATTACTGATACAGTAATGAAATAGAAAATTAAAATCTCCTGTAATTATAGTGACTGTATATCTTTGTAAATAAAAACTTTTAAAAAAACGTCTTAAGGGCATCTTTTCGAATTAAATTAACTCTGCTTCATTCTAGATTCTCTCTTACTTATACTAATCTGTCTTTAGGGTCCAATTAAAATATAGGTGCATTGAAATCATGTTTTTATTATTGCATTACAGAGAGAGAGAGAGAGAGCTCTGATACGCAGACATATACTTGCTCGCAAGTATACATTCTAGTTATTATTATCTCTATTCTCCTTCGTTTCTGACAGTTTTTTTTTTCAGAGGCATTTTTCTTCGTTTCTTATCCGATTAGGTTAAAAATTTGTCACCTGGTAGGGATTGACCATGAGAAGTGCTCTTCCTCACTGGTTTTTTGAATTCAGAAGAACCCTCAAGAAATCTGGTTAAGACAACAACCCGGGACTTCTGTTGTGGTGCTAAATAAACACATAAGACAAAATGATTAAAACTAGTCTGTTTCAAAACACATGAAACAAGAGAGAGTGAGCGAGCTGATATGCAGACATTTATTAGCTCAAAAGAATACATTCTAGTTGACATTATAATTTACATCAGTGAAAAATCAACACGAATATAAAATAATTTATTATTTATTTATAAATTTGATTTTGTAAATTATAGAAATAAGGAACAGGGAAATGTTTATACACGACCAAGTTTTAGAGATATTAACTAGTTTTCTTCATAATACATGTATCCCTGTATGAAAAATGTTGATTTATAATACAATAATAAAATAAATAACAGTTTCCTGAATTAAAAGGTGTCGTTATACTTTATTTTAATACCTTCTCATTAACAATTTTCATTTTAAACAACCAATTACAATAAATTAACAGATTTTCACATGTAATAACATGTATATAATTTATATCATCATAGTTTAGTTTATGACATTTGTTTTATGAAAGTGCCCCGGTCAGAGGAAAAAACAAAATTATACAACAAATTTTATAGGAGTGCTGTCTTATCATTGAATCCAACTTCATTGTAAATATTCTTCCTTTTGAAGGCAACATGTAGGCTTAGTTTTAGCACCATGCATAAAAATCTTACTTATCAGGTTCCAATTGTACAGGATGTTTTTTATCAATTTAAGCATTTTCGCTCGTCCATCACAGTCAAAACATTTATTTATATTTTTATATAGAGAATAATTACTGACTAAATCTATTTTATGATGTTGCATGAGAACATGTGATTTTGTTTGATATATCACAAATACAGCATTTTATTTATTTTATCATATAAAGAATAATAAATGGCTAAATCAATGTTAAACTATTGTATTAACCAGAGACTTATATTGGCAAGAGGAATGATATACTTTAAATACACTAGCAATGTATTAATTTTAGCAATTTTCACGCTAGGACAGTAGCCCTAGTACATCGCTAAAATAAGTATGTAATGTAGGTCTGCTTTTCAAAAGTTGTCTTGCACTAATTTAAATCCACACAAATTAGTCAGGAGTGTAAATTGCACTAATATACATACATGCTAAAATTAGTATGTTTACAGTAGATTAAAGGTTGATGAAAGGTGATGGTAATTTATGCATATATTTTTTGTTAAAAATATGATAATTATAATAATGATTTAATTCTGCATTTTATTCTTAATCAGTTAAAAAAATGGATATATCACTGTCATTTATATACGTTTTGGAGTGTATAGTTGAATAGAAAAAAAAATAGAATTAAAAAATGGGTAAGACTTGTATATATATATGTTATTTACATGTTATTTTTCTCAGAATACAAAGTCATGTGATAATTGTTATGATGTCACACTTTCACAAGTTCAAATATTACTGAGGTTTATTATTATTATCTGTATGATATATGCTTTTATAAAAAAAAAATTATCTGAAACATTTTGAAAATTTGTAAAATAAGAGTGTACTCTATACTTCATTTATGGCAATTGCTTTTAATCTACAATAAATATACATGTATTTTAATTAATCAATAAACATTGTATATTTTTAGGTTGGAATATAATGCAGTATTTACCAGATTTAGGTGACCTGCTTCAAGCTGATGATTTAGGACCCCTAAAAGAAGACAGGAATTTTCAGTATCTTATGAGTGCTGGCTATGAACATATTAAACAAGTTTTGAATCCATAATGTATATACATGTATATATATATATTTTTTTTTTTCAAAATCATACAGTGTAATATGTTAAAAATGTTTCAACAGAACACCCTTCCTTCTGAAGATATGTTCAGATTGGGAGAATGGTTGACTTACACTGATATTTTCATCCTACAGAATGGAAATTATAGGTTGTTAAAGATCAGATGATACATCTTTTTTACACTGTCAAGTCAGAACCACAAAAATGCGTAAAAATAGTGTGTACCTGTTTGTATATAATCACGCCTTCTAACGGCTTTTTTGTTAAAACAAACCTGTTATTAGAATTGACTCACTATAACATTGCCATCAGATAATTAAGGGTTTTTTGAAATTATATGTAAAATGTATATAGTAAAGTGCAGGCAGGTTTCCCTGTAGTAAAAACAAATATTGTGTGAAAGGTATGATATCAAAATTGTTTAATTAAAGATTTCATACTCTGTTAAACATTTTCAGGACATTTTTCTTAATTATTCATATTACTGATACATGTGTTTTAGCCCAGTTGACTAATGTTGGCTAAGTTTATGACACAATGTTGCATTATGTGTCAGTGTAAACTATGATCTTCTATTAAAAAACATTAGTCCAGTTTGAACAAAATTAGTTTGAAGGTTCTGTACTTTTGTACAATGATTATTGTTTATGTCACCACCTACATCAATCAAGATAGCCATTGTATACAAAATCAATGTCCATAAATGATTACTGATTTTAATAATTTTTGTTCACTGAATTGTTCATTATCATGTTGACATCATTAGTTATCAAAAATTAAAATCATTTATCATTTTGACAAAAAGAGTCTTTACTAGAATTTAAATAAACACATAATTGTAATTTGAATTTTTTGTTTTTTGGGGGCTAATTTTTGCTGTTATAAACTACTTGATACAAATTCCACACACACACACACACACACACACACACACACACAAAGCTTTTTTGCTGAAGAAAAGTTTATGTAATGTCATTAAGTATGCTAAAAGGATCACTACTGAATATATATACTTTTTGAATTACAAGATGTTTGAAGAATAAATTGCTATATAGATGTTTGAAATTCCTAATAGTGTATTATTCACTTATCAGTTATCAAGGCCATCAGTTTAGAGATGATGGAAAATCCGTAGCATCAGGAGAATTATATATTTGTACAGATGTACGTTCTGTATTTGTAGTTTGGGGTCCTTTAGATGAGACCTTAAAAACCAATGTCACAGCAGGCGTGGCACGTTAAAGAGCTCTAAGTGCAATGCAAAGGTAAAAATTTCTCGGTGCTTCACCTAACAGCTGGTGATGTCTCGATATAAGTGAATAATTCTTGACTGGGACGTTAAAACCCCATTCAAACAAATTAAATCAATTATTATTTGTATAATTAACAGAAATAAAGAATTAGATTTAGTATTAAAAACTGATTAACCTTTGGCAAGGGAACTGACAAACTTTTCTCACAATATCCTTAAAATAAAAAAAAGCCTTTAGACTTATGACCAACAAAAGTCAAGGTCATTCACCAAAAGATCAAGGGGTTTCCGTGCAAAAACTTTTTAAGAAATGTCAATAGTAGCATGTGATAGATATTCTTGAATAATTTTGGAGGTCAGAAGTCTAGGTGCTTAATTTAGGGATCTTCCTGCAATAAGACAAGCTTTTGATGATTATTCACAAACTTGATTGATTTTTTAGGTTGCAAGTTATAGATCAAGACCACTGTTACTATAAATTTCTGGTAGATTTAGGGGTTTCCATGTTATCACCTAAGTTTGCTTTAATAGAATTTAATTGAATATTTGCATAAATAGCTATGATTAATAGGAAGAATCCTGACATAATGTAGAGGTGAAAGGTTAAGTTCACTATTAGTACAAAATTATGAAGTGGGTTCATCATAATGACTTTAGTTTTCTTTATTAGAATTCATCAATTTTTTTAACACCAATATTGTCATCCAATAACTTAGGTTTTCTTTGGTAGAATTTCATCAAATTTTATACATCAATTAATATTTTTGAAAAGAAAAAGTTCGAGGCCACTTACTATTAATATGCTAAGGGTAGCTTTAAGGTATCCACACAATCACTTATTAGTAATCTGCTTTGATGGGATTTCACCAAATGTCAATTACAGATTTTAAATTTTTAAAAAGAAGACGCCAATTGATTACGAAGGTCAAAAGTCATGGCCATTTTATAAATAATTTAAGGAGTTGTTTTGTTCAAACAGACAGATATCCTAATAGAAATACACATTTGTATGAAGAAGACATCTACCTTTATATACAGATAGATGTTTCTAATAGGCAGAATCATTTTTATTTTAAGAGTTATTAAAAAAAACAAGGTTACTCAGAAGAAATGTTTTTGTATTTTAAGTTTTTAAAATATATTTTTGGTTTCAGTGGCATGTTTTACAATCGTATCTTTAGTCTGTGCAGTCTACTCATAAAATTATGACACCCGTGAAGGGTTACATCTGAAGCTATACGACAAACGTGATGACTTCAATTTTTCTATTGTCAACTTTCCGCTTCTTTGCAGTAATATCCCTGTTTCTCTGTGTACTTCGTTTTTGGGACCGTGAATTGGACAAGGACTTGTATTTTTGTTTTGATTGCACTTATTTACAATCAAATTTTTAGTAGGTATTTACTGTTTGTTTTTTGAAAATTTGTGATACGTAAGTACATGTGTATGGTACATTTGGGTTGGATGACATGTTTTACAATCATTTCTTTAAGAGGTATTGATGGTCTACTTATAAATCCTGTTGTGACACAAGTTAATGATATATTGGGATTTGTTGGCATATACATGTATTTCACAATCCTATCTATACTTGATATTTACAGTCTCTTTATATAAAAATATTGAAATATTGCTGGCCAAATCATTTCACACAGCCGTTTATTAGAGGTTATATGAATCGCCAATTTTGCAAAACACGGATGTTTTTATGATTGCTTAGTAACGCCTATGACCATTTGACCACTTTGCGCGGTAAGATTTATTGAAAAAAAATACATTGCAGTGACACAATACTGTAAGATTTAAAAGAAGGAAGCAACGTTAAAGTTGTCAAATGGCCACAGGCGTTACTAAGCAATCCAGGAGGTCAAGTAATGGAAGTCTAATCCAGCAGTGAAGTCAGGAGAACTGCTCAATATAACATGATCGCGGTAAATTTCAAGAGTAATTCCTGAAATAAATAACACTGAAGAGCCATAAAACACACTAGGTTTAGGAATGTTCCAATTAAAATAGCGCATGAAATAAAAAAAAAATTTTTAATCAATGATTTAAACAACGAAAAATAAACAAATAAATAAATAAATAAAACCTTGTTACAGTATCGGGTTATGGAAGGTGTGATGACGAAATCAAACACAAACATACCAGTCCATGTCCAAATCTCAATCCAATAAGCAAAGAAAAAACTTTAAAAACTAGCTTATTCAGTTACAAACGCGAATTTCAATCAAGGAAGTTTGGCTGGGTGCTTCGGTCCGAAGGATAAGCAGAAATATATATATGCTTTAGATCAGAGCTGTCTTTCTTTATATATCTAAAGCCTTTGACAGAGTCTGGCACACTGGGTTGCTTTGTAAATTGGAACATATTCAGAAAACTTTTCGATTGGTTTTATAATTATTTTAAAGATTGAAAACATTAAGTGGTTCTTAAAATGCACCTTCTTGGCTACTCGTTAGAGCTGGTGGTCCTGAAGGTTCAATTCTTGGCCCTCTACTCTCCTTGGTTTATATTAATGACATCGTTCAAGCTATAAACTGTAATATACGACTTTTTGCTGATGATAACTTTTTATATCTACAAGTTGAACCCCATTGAAACAGCAAATATGCTAAACGAAGATTTAGAAAAAATACTTGATTGGTCAAATAAATGGCTTGTCTCCTTCAATCCTAACAAAACGGAAACAATGGTGTTTTCAAGAAAGCTGAACAAACCTCAACATCTTACTCTGTTTATGGACAACACTGCTCTTATCCAAGTTCTTTCTCATAAGCATCTTGGTATACTTTTTTCTGATGACGGGTTTTGGAAAGAACATCTAGAGTGTGTAATTTCTAGGGCTCGATCTCGTTTACATCTTTTACGCAAATTCAAGTTTAAGTTAGATAGAAACTCTTTGCAGAAACTTTACTTTTCTCTAGTCAGACCTGTACTTGAATATGCAGATGTTGTATGGGATAACATTTCAATCCATTACAAAAACATGTTGGAGCAAATCAATCTTGAAGCTGCTAGGACAGTTACAGGAGCTACTCAATTAACAAGTATTTCTCTTCTACTTAAAGAAACAAGCTGGGACACCCTAGAAGAACGGCGCAGGAAACATATATGGGTTCTCTTTTACAAAATGTATCATCGTATGACACCAAGCTATCTCAGTGATCTCGTTCCTCCTTCCAATTATGAAAGGCACTCCTACAATACCCGTCATCAAAATAATGTGTTATCAATTCCCAATTTCAATAGTGAAAATTACTTCGTCTTTTCTTCCATCTGTTATTCGGGATTAGAAAAATATACCGTGTGAAATAAGACAAGCTTCTCTCAGTAGCTTTAAAAAGTACCTAAATCAAAATCTTGAAGAAGTTCCCAAATATTTCTTAGTAGGAGACCGTATTGGACAAATTAATCACACAAGGCAGCGAATGAAATGCAGTTCTTTAAAACAACATCTTTACGAAAAAAAATATTATTGACAACCCTTATTGCCTTTGTGGCAAAGTAGAATCTACACTACACTATTTTCTTGATTGCCCACTTTACACAACTGTCATGTGCTGATTTTGAATTTCTATTAAAATAATGCATTCAAAATCAGCACATGACAAAGTTGTCATGTGCTGATTTTGAATGCATTATTTTAATAGAAATTCAAAATCAGCACATGACACAACTATAAGAAATGATCTTCCTTAACTCCATACCCTATCATGTAACTACCCAACTTCTGCTTTATGGTAATCCAGCATTGTCTCTACAGCAAAACATTAATATCTTTAAAAGAATTCAAAATTTTTTTAAACTTTCTAAACGATTTACCTAACACTGATATTGACATGCATGATTTTCATCTATAATTTATGATCTTTATTATACTCAACTCAAACGATTTCACTTAACATCTTCACATCCTTTCCATTTTTTATCATTCCTTTTCAATTTTTTTTTTCGTATTAAGTATTTTTTCCTTTTTGTCATTTTTTCAAGTTTGTTACATAATACTTTAAAGAAATTAAATTTTTTCACATGTCTATAGTTGTAAATATTGTAGTGGGAGACTGATTAATATAAGAAATATAAGAATTATTTTCTTGTTTCAGAATCCCAATTGAATTTAAATATTGTAAATGTCAATTTATTGTAATGCTATCAGTTTAATAAAATGTTGTTTAAACTATATATATATATGACTGGGATAAACACATACACACATGTAGAATTGGGACATTACTGCATTTAGTATTCATTCAGTGTCATGATTATTCTTCAAATGCGCACCTTCAGGTAATACCAAATACACATGCCGAATTTTATTTAAGACTAATTACGGTCACGAAGCCCCATATTGTTCAAAATAGATCCAATTGTAAAAGGAATAATCTAATATTCAAGTAGAGTCGGAAATTTTATATTATGCACGCCTTTAGGTCAAACCAAATACACGTGCTATTTTTTTTCATTCCAGACTAGTTTACGTCACAAGGTTCTAATATTATGCGAAATAGATCCAAGTCTGAATGGGATAACCCCAATTTAATATTTAAGCACTGTCGGGGATTTTATGCACGCCTTCAGGTCACAACAAATACACGTGCTATTTTTTAAAATTCCAGACTAGTTAATGTCATAAAGTTCCAATACTGCCTTAATCAGATTTAATTGTAAAAGGGGATAACCTCATATGATATTCAAGCAGCGTCAAGATTTTGACAATATGCTCACCTTCAAATCAAAGTAAATACATCATCCGATTTTTTTTTAATTTAAAATTCTTAACAAGGTCACAAGGTTCCAATATTGTGCGAAATGAATTTATATCTACAAGGGGATGACCCTAATTAAATATTCAAGCGGCGTCACGATTTTATAATATGCACGCCTTTAGAACTAACGAACGCATATTACAAATTCAATTCAAGTCCAGTAAAAGTAAAGTCCTAAAACTAAATGTTAGCAGATGGACATTTTTTCAACGATCTTCAAACGTCAAGGTAAAGACCTAGGTCTGACCTTTTTGAGCTTAAAATACCATTTTCTTTCTTTTAATCATATTTTAATGAATTTAATTTAATTCCAAATTTTAATGCTTTTAAATTTGAGTTAAGGCGAATGGCAATGTCATGACCTAGTTAGCTTGTTAGCTTTGCCTTTGTAGCTGTTTTTGGCATCTATAAATATATTTCGAAGCCGATTTTAGGCAACATAAAAATTGACTAACACAATGTTATTGAAAAAGACAATCAACACTAAAAGCTACCCATGTTATAATAATAACAGATATAAAGTTTGTTTTATATTCCGTAACTTCTAAATTGAGTCATCACACAGCTTTGCAATTATATTGTTTTAGTAATTCATTTGAAAAAAAATTAAGACTTTGATACAGCAACATTATTTTATTTTCAGTTAAACTTAATAGGTATTTATCTTTGTCTTTGAAGAATTTACATTTTCCAATTTTGCAATTATTTCAAATTATTGAATTAAGAACAATTAAGAATAAGATAACTGTGTCATTACTGTATCATTTTCCACTTTTGTGAAATACATAAGTGAAAATAAATCTCTCTCTCTCTTTCACACACACACACACACACACACACACACACACACAGAGAGAGAGAGAGAGAGAGAGAGAGAGAGAGAGAGAGAGAGAGAGAGAGAGAGAGAATGTAAACAATTAAACACAATAAAACCAAAAATGTTTTTAGTTTATTTACTCTTTAAAAGTTATCAATTTAAAAGTAGATATGTTATACAAGATATGTTGCTGCTTTTCATAATTTTTGTTATAAATAAATATATGGACAATCACGAGTATTTGTTTTATGGATATGGACCATCATGGACAGACTATAGACATCGTATATATCTCTATAAGAATTCTTCTGATATCAAGATGATTCTTTTTTGTTTACATATTAAATCTATCATAAATAAATGTACGTTTGACACTATTTATTATAACATAATATATAATGTCTTGATGGTTCCTATTATTCAGTTTAAACATCTTGTTAAAAACGGGGCTATCGTGACTGTTCTATCTTTTGCACTGAACTGGTTTTAATCCATGATTTAAATCGACTAATAAATTAAATAGCCAAACAATTTTTTTTAATAATAGAAACTTTTGTATATGCCAAACTATAAAGCTGCATCAAATTTACCTATTATTTGAAAAAAAAATCTAAAAACATTTTTTATCAATGTAAATCGGTTGTCATTACGATCTGTTTGATTCAATTTTATTTAATTCACTCCTAAAAACCCATTATAAATGGAAATCTTACGAGGTTGTGGCAACTCGATAATATGTTAATCATCAGCTTCGAGCGTGCGCAGAAGTCCTACATGTAAGTAAACAATGGCGGGACAGTAAGACAACGAATGACAACAGATTCTGAAAAAAAGAACAAGAGCCATTTTAGTTTGAATACGCACGACAAGGTGAAGACCTGTTCTAAAATAATGTTGTTTAAACTAGCAGTAGGTTTCTCCGCAAATTTCAAAGTAAGTAAAGGTTTATCATGAAACCAAGTTTAACATTTTTCATGAGAGGCATAGTTTTAAAAATGTGACGTTTTATATTATGCATAAGAAAACTTAATGCAGCTTTAACGAGTAAGTTTAAAGAAGAGTTATCAATAAATAAAATATAAATAAAAAAGCCATAATTTCAATGGCTGTAGCATTTGATGCTTATAGTTATATTTTCCAGTTGATAATAATTTTTCAATTTGTCAGTTTTTAAGCTGTATCATTAACTTTGTTCACGTGATTATAAAAATAAAGTCACTACAAATATGAACAACATGTTGTGGTTATGACAACAATAAACTATATTATCTAAAAATGTGTGTCACAAAGCATAAAGATGACTTGTACCGAGTTAAACAATGTACATCTTAAAAGCACACACACACACACACACACACACACACACACACACATAATATTTTACCAGTATAGCATATAACGGTTATGCAGTTTAACTGAAAAATCCATGCTTCGTATAAAAAAGTAGAAATAAATCGAACATTTTTACGCAAATTCAGTTCATTGATAGCTCGATACTCGATAGTGTATACATACATTCTTAGCTTTATCATAGGGTAGGTACTATGCAGAAACTGGAAGATGGTTAACCTTTAAAATCTTACAACATTTATTAGATTTTAGTGAAATCGTTCACTTTGTATCATCTTTTACTTTTTTAAAATCGAGAAAAAAATTAGCTGTTGTTAGGTCTGTCGAGTGACAGTGATTGGATAAGGTGAAGCGGTGTATGTGTTTAATTTTCATAATAGCCTTTGATCTATGACATAAGCCGTATTCGTTTGCTTGTTTTCCGTGGAATGAGAGGCTTTTCTTTACCGATTTTTTCCCTACCTTTAATTTTGACCAATAAGATCACAGACAACAACTTGACTTTTGTTATTCGACTGGTTCTAAACGCGTCATTCGTTAACAACGTTTTTAGAGGTGAACATTTTACTAGTCGAATGGCAAAATAAAAATTGCATTCTGTGAGCTGGCCATAGTTTCACAATTATTCCTTAGCTAAGATTTTCCTTAACTTAAAATTAGCAAATTTTGGCAATCTTTTTGTAAATTACAAATAATCATTTATGGTAATGTTACAAGCTTGAAGGGATCTTCAAAATGACACCTTAAATTACTGAATATCTCAATAATTAATCAAATTATTAAGATTTCAAATTTGCCAGATTTAAGTTTAAAAAAATCTTAGTTAAGAAATGGTTGTGAAACCGGAACCTGATTGTTACAAAAATAAACGCAGGAAAGTGAGGAAATAACAATAGAAATATTTCAATTGAATATTTAAATGTAAAATATTGCAATAGAGCTATACATGCAAAAGCACCGAAGATTTTTTTTGAACTTGCGGATTGATATCTGAATCTAGGGCCTTTTTCCAAAATTCATTCATAAATTACCCTTGTGACTGCTAAGGTTCAGGGACAAAGTACCTTACCAAAAAGGGGATTTATACAACGGAAATTTACCAGTCAAATACGGCCATTGTTTGTAGAATAAGGACATTTTTCATGGCAGTGTTTGACATAAATTTTTTGTCTTCAGAAAATTGTCAAGTTTTATGTCATTGTCACGAGTATTCAACTGTTTGATATAACACATATCAACACAGCTAAATTTTAAAACAGTAAAATTCTATGTGTAGACACACGGCATCAATCGGGGTAAGATAGGGGACCGTATATATAAGTTCCTGTATTCATATACTTATAACGTGATTTTGCATTTCTAGATACAAGTAAATTCGTAAGGTTTGTATCATCGACCACCAGGTACGTAAATCAATACACCAGAAAATGCCAAAATTTCAAATTTTAAACTAAATCATACCTTGATCATGAGAAAGACTTGAACCTATATGAAATATAGGTTTCACCATACATTGTTTATAATAATAATGATAATAATAATAATAATAATAATGATAATAATAATAATAATAATAATAATAATAATTTGTTTTGTTTGATATGTATATCACAGAAACACATCATAGTATTGGCGTAATTTCTTTGTTAAACTCATCAATAAAGTTGCTTATCTTTCTTACACTTATTAAAGAAAACATGTTGAAAACTAATAAACGCATACTTCCTTCAGGAATAAAGAGTTATTAACTTTATGTTTACATAACATGTGTCATGTGCAGAATTTTTAATTTTTTTCTAAAAGAAATATTCAAAATTCTGCACATGGCACATTTGTTAATTATATGAAATCCTATTTTCCCGAAATTAACAATAAATAGTATCTTTTACTTATTTAAAACAATTAAAAATAAACTTGTTTTCAACACTATCGTCATGTGCTGATTTTGAATGCATTATTTTAGTTGTCATGTGCTGATTTTGAATGCATTATTTTAATAGAAATTCAAAATCAGCACATGACACTATGATTAAATATTGAAGCAATGGCCAAAATAATCAGTGGCATGTCACAGCAACAAGATATATAAATAACAAACTTAATAGAACAACAGGTGGTAATGCGTAATATATCTCCCGACTTTGAACACACTGTACATAATGACAATTGTGCTTTAATCGTTTTGAAGCGTTATAAAGGATAGCATGTTAAAAGAAGTTTTAAAGCATGTTAAAATTAACAGAGAGCCTCGCTGTTTTGAAGGGGTGGGGGAGTTTACAATTTAAACATTTTCAATATAGATATATAAAATATCCTTGCAAAAAAGGTTATTAGAAATATACATTGTAGTTAGGCAGATAAATTCAATAAAGAAAACAATATTATGTATTCTAAAACTTCTTGTTTAAAGAAAAGATTGATTATATTAAGTTGGGACAGACAATTTCAAAGAGGTTAGTTGTTATTCTTTTATGAAAGTGTTCAGTTTAAGTTATATTTTTAGAGGGAATGACATTTGCTTTGACTGTACTGCATGCAGTTATGCAGTAGAATGGACTGTCTCAAATTACATGAAAGCCGAAGTGCATGCACTTGTACAGTACGATTGACTCTCTCAAAATTACATTGAAGGTTTTTATAGTTATTTGCGGCAGTTCATTTTACTGCATAACTGCATACACTTCGGCTTTCATGTAATTTGAGACATTCCAGTGTGCATGCATAACTGTATGCACTTCGGCTTTCATGTTATTTGAGGCAGTCAATTCTATTGCATAACTGCATGCAGTACAGTCAAAACGTGTCATTCCTTAAATAGAAAACTAATATGACGTATTTCCATTTTGCTTTCCATTATTATTTTTGTGAATAATACTCCACCAAATTCTAAAATTCTCAACTACAAAGACACTGTCATATTTCACTTTTTGAATTTAATTTTAAAATACATTCAAAAAGTGGAATATGACAATATTTTTTAATTAAATTATAAAAATACATTCAAAAGTGGAATATGACAATATTTTTTAATTTAATTATAAAAATACATTCAAAAGTGGAATATGACAATATATTGTCATATTCCACTTTTTGAAAGTATTTTTATGATTAAATTCAAAAAGTTGAATATGACAACACTATAAAAACATACACCCAATTTTCAATTATGTTGACCATATCACTGCATTTATTACAATTTTAGGGTTTCTGAGCAATGTATGAAAGACAAATTAAAATATTTTCTCAGTTACATTTAAATCGTTGTAAATGCCGGTCTTTACATTGAGCAAATGTTTGTAAAATTTTAAACGATTTATTTGATTATCATTGTTATTCCCGAGGTTTTGTAGACTGTTTTATAAAGTTAAATTGTTTAATTCTGGTTGTTACTGAAAATTTTTAATCAAACTGACAAAATATCTTTATAAATGGGGGAAAATTGTCCAAGGTTTGATAGAGCATTTAGCGAAAATATAAAATTTACAGGTATGGTATTTAAGCTTTTTAACAAACAGGATTTTAAGTTTGCATCAATGTTGTTAAAATTCTTTTATTTCGGATGAGTTTTATAAATTTTATTTCTTTATAAATTTCTTTGGTTTTCAAGCTATTTCTGGGGATTTCAATTGAGTGTCAATTTTGTAAAATGGTCATTTGCGATTGTTATTAAAAAGGCAGAAAAAGATGCAAAAGCTTTCGTTTTTGTTTCCAAACTATGAAGTCTATATTCATTTCATTCGCTAGATACATTTTTGTTTGGTTTTCGTGCTCAATACTCAGCAACGTCCGCTTTTAATACCACTGCAATACTTTACCACATGGATAGAAGCGCCTTGCCACTTGTTATTCAGGTATTGGCGACGATAGTAGGTTTACAAACCTCTAAAGATTTATGAAATTACAAGTGTTCAATAGTCTACCTTGTATTAGCGCGCACTCAAGTCGATTTTTTTTGCTGGCCCACCGAGTCGGTATGCCTTAGACAAGCATATCACTCCATCAGTCATTATTCTGGCACTTGTCAACCTGTCGATACTCTGTCCTAATGCTGAACGTCAGACGAGGAATAAGTATCTCAAATTTTAAAGGTTCTGTCGGGTTCGAACTCACGACATCCCGCTCCTTAGGCGGACGTGCACCACTGAGTCAATGAAACGGTCTGTAACGAAACATAAATATTTCACAGCGATTTACAAGAAAAAAGTCGGCTATTGCATTTACATAATAAGTTAAAGTTATTTTTAATGTGTTTCTATATAATCATTATAAGTGATAAACACCTGCCTTACCTAACATGTTTATATTAAATTGTAAAAAATACTTCATGACTAATTTTGTCAAATATAGGGCATATACGACAATTATCTGTTTATGGAAATTGCACATCATGAAACTGTATTATAATGCCAGGATATAATTTCTTTCTTTGATCGTGGCGTAGTTAAAGACGAAAATCTATATACTGTTTAAACATATAAGTGGCGATTCATCTCTAAAATGCGATGTTTCATCTAGATGGATTTTTTATCTAGATAATTTCAAAAAGTAAATAGATGCTTTAACAAGTACGTGTAATTGGTTACTTTTTATTGGTTTTTACATGGTTATAAATATCATGTATTTTTAAAACTAAAAAATAGAAACAAAATTGTTTGTAGATTAAAAACCATTTGGAATGGAAAATAGATTTTAAAAGCATCTAGTTAACTTTAACATACACCTAAATGATTTTTTTAATTTAAAACATCCTTCTGTTTTCTTAATTGTATTAAAAAGTAACTGGTCCCAGTTTGGTTTATAGTCATTTCGTACCATAACCGTTTTGTACCATCCATTTCGTACCATATTAAAAACCATTTCGTACCATGACCATTTCGTACCATAACCAGTTCGTACCATCTTGTTTGACCATTTCGTACCATAGTGTACTGCTACGTTTAGTATGATTTTTCTTATGTTTTAACACTATGATGCCAATTCGTACCATGTTATTTTTCTACCATATGCAATGTATATATTTTTCGTGCGTAAATGTTTTATTTTAAAATAATTGGTGCATGATATATTCATTGTGCACGATTTCACACACACACACGGCACACACACACACACACACACACACACACACACACACACACACACACATAATTAGTTGAAATTCGCTTAATGACATTTTATAGTTATTTGTTTTAAACAAACTTATTTGAAAACATTTGTTTTGCTCGTTATCTGCTTCAGACGGTGATCTGAATTCCTACTTGCTGTGTTTCAGGTCTTCATTTGTAATAAAAAAAAAAACGAAAAAGAAGTTGTCGTTTAATTTAAATAACATTTTCAGTAAAAGTTGAATATTTTTAAGTCAAACTAACACCCTAAAAAGTAAATTCCCCAATAAAAATTGTTTTAATTTATTTTTACATCATTATTATTATTATTATTATTTAGATCTACTTTATTTATTTATTTATTTTTTTTGAAATCTTGTTTTAAAGTCATTCGAACGAAATGATAGTATCGCTGAATACTGTATGGTACCACAATAATATTATAAAAGGTTTCAATATACCACATGTGAAAACACTTATTCTTGGACACAGTTTCATTCATCGGTTAAGAAAATGGATGAAAGATAATGATAAGAATGTTTATAAATGACAATATATTGAACGATGTATATGGAATCGGTGGTAAATTTGTTGAAAAAATTCGGAGGTATGATCTGAGTTACGTCCAGAGATTGTATTTTTTACAAGCAGGCCGTAACGATATAAGTTTGATTGTAGTGCGAAAGCAATTTCAGATGATATTATGTTATTAGCTGAAGTTCTTCATAATTTTGGAGTCACGGAAAAGGGTGATTAATTGGATCTGTTTTTATGAGACTAAACCCTAGGAATATGAATTCCGCTCAGTATGATGACAGGAAGAAATAAAAACATTAACAAGATTCTCCACAAAATGTTTGGAAATTTCGTTAACAGCGCCCATGACTCGAAGAAAACTTTGTTTTATAAGTATTGATTTCTTTAGTCAAACTAACACCCCTAAAAAGAATATCCCCAATAAAAATGTAAAAATTAATAATAAATTTATATTATTTTTTATAAAGTACTTTAAAAAAAAAAAAAATTAGAAAACCTTTTAATTGAAGTCAATGGTACGAAATGGTTGTAACACCGAATACCGTATGGTACGAAGCGGTATTATGGCATGGTACGAATTGGATTGATTTGGGTACGAAATGGAAAAAATGGATACAAAATAGTCATGGTACGAATGGTTATGGTACGAAACGACTAGCTCCCAGATAATGAATAGAAAATGTCGGTTAATATTAGGTATTGTAAACAGTATTCTATAAATAAATAATGAATACAAAATTAAATACACAGAGGATTTAAATTTAGGTCGTTTTACGTAACTTGTAAGAATTTCAAGTTCATTACCTAAAGTATGATTTGTCGTTTTTCAGGCGAGATTTCCGGATTAAAGTTCTTTCCTAATAATTTATTGTCTGATTAAAAAGATAAAAATAATTGTTAAAACAGGGAAGTTATTTTTCTGATAAATTTAGAAGAAAAGCCGTGTCGTATTTCCGATAATAAGATGTGTTTCAAGTGAGTTTTGTGGATTTTTTAATCTGCATAATGCAAGAAAGTTATGGTGTTTAAGGCCCCCGTCAGGATTCTTTTACTTTTATTAAGTCGGTCATTTCTGGAACAATGGAGGAAATCGAGTTCCCGAAGAAAACCACCGACCTTTGGCAAGCGAATTTACAACTTTTCTAACATTAATATCTGTTCCGATTGGGATTTTAACTCAGACACTGTGACCCGTAAACGTACGTTTTAGGCCACCAAGGCCTATTAAATTTTATAATAATATAAAGTTTTGTAAGTAACACGTGACTTTTCTGTTGTATAATAAGTAATACTTATTATGAAGTATTATTGCGATGACTAAAACTTTTAAACTTGCTCCAGTCATAGGACGTGTCACTATGATGTTCGTTCGATATAATTGTAAATAAGTTTCATCATATTTTAAATGTTTAAACCTACTGCACTTACTAGAGATTTTAAGTGTACACTGATTTATATATACAGTTTAACCTGCTGTAGAGTCCACCTCTATATAAAGTCCACCTGTCTATAACAACCAGTCTGAAGTATCCCAAATGGATTTTACTATATAATGAACATCTATATAAAGACCACCTGTCTAATGTGAATAAAGATCACCCTTTTCAGTCCCAAATGACTCCCGAACCTGTCTATTAAGTCCACTTCTTTCATATAATTTTTTATTAAATTTTAGAATTTTCCAAATTTTGTGCAGTAAATATCAGCCACATTTCTTTGATATTTTGATGTATGAAGATTGGCAATAAATAATTTTAATATAAATTAATGATCACACTAAATACAATGTACATGTAGTAACTTTCATAGTTTTAAAATCTACTGTAGTAAAGACTACAGTATCGACTGATATTAAGCAAATTTTTGAAGAAAAGTATATGAAGTCATATTTGCTGTAGACTATTTATACTTGCTTAATATTTATCCACAACATCACAAGAATATATCATCCGAATCGGAACCAGTTTATAAAGCCTGAAAAAAACGCGCAGCGTTCATGAATAAAAATACTTTTAAAATCAGAAATCTTCGACAATTTTTTTCCAGGGTTGGGATTGAAACCTATGTGATGAGTTGGCGATTTAAATCAACTGTTTGCTAGTTCAAAAAATGTTTTTTATTAACTTGTGTCGCGTTTTGTTTGCGCTGGCTTTGCAAGTATGTTATTTTCTATTCTGCAAAATGATAAAAAGAGTAATAATTTTTATATCAAGTTCAAGATTTCAATGAAATATAAGCTAAGGTTGGCATCCTTTTTCTGATAAATATGGCTGCTGGTTCTGTTAATCAATTCCCTCGCAGCAGAATGAAATTTCAAGTTCCGTTGTCATCAGTGGTTTTCCAGCTGTCATATACCATTTTTGAATATATTTTATGATAAAATTAAAGAATGGTATATAACACGGCGTATCACGTTCAAAACCAGATAATTGCTCAGAACATAAATGGGACGTTAACTTATTCAAAACTTTTTATGGTCAAAAGTGAATAAGGGCACGGCGTAGTAAATAGCAGTGCGATTTCAACAAATGCTCCTAACTTTAATTCAATTGTCCAACGATGAAGCTTTTTATCAATGTAATGGTGTAAAAATGGATGTATTTTGTTAATGATAAATAAATAAATATTATAAATTAATAAATCAATAACATTAAAGTTATTTTAAAATTGGTTATGAAAAGGTGGAAATGAATTAATGTATGATAAAATGCGACATGAACTTATCTTTTTAAGATCTTAGGATGCAGTTATAAAAGCGAGCCACAGCCACAACGAGTTCAATTTCCCGATATGAAGTAAAACACCAGCAGGTTCCATCAACAGTGGAAAATGCTACTTCTACAACAACTCTACTTATGCTCTCTCTCTCTCTCTCTCTCTCTCTCTCTCTCTCTCTCTCTCTCTCTCTCTCACACACACACACACACACACACACAAGCGCGCGTTGACGTACCATGTATACATCATCGTAAACTATCAGTGCTAATTTTAGCAATAACTTTTGGGAATGAGCCAAAAGTTTGCTTTTTGTATGGTTAATGATCTGCAGTGACAAAACAAATACTTAACAATTTATTTTTACTTGTGTAACACATGTTAACAGATGCATTGTATACTTTATGTATACACTGATGTTACCTATATCGATAATGTTTGCAAAGTTTTATTTTTTATTTTTTGTGTACCCGTCTAGTCAACGTAAATAAGTGGTGTATGAATTCGAACAACCTTTGGGTATTCAACCAGTCTTTTGTATATTTAAGTAAAAATCAAAATATTCAGTTTAAACGTGGTGACACGTGATTAAAATTGTTTACGTATTGGTTAGTTTTGATTGGTCAATTTTGACACACCTCCAAGAAGTAATTTTACTGGTTACAATAAACCTAGGTTGTGGTATAAATTGTGTCAATACTGAACTTTTACGAAGGTCTCCAGCATATTCTGTTTACGGATTTAATCTAAAGTTAATAGTGTGTTTTACTTAAAAACGAAAAAATGCCACAATCACAGGAAATCACAACTTCCAAAACCAACAATAAAGTGGGTATTGTTGGTGTTCCATTGTGCAAAGGCCAGGTAAATACCACGTTTTGTATTTTCATTATCCTTATTTCTAAGTTTTTTATTTTTTATATTTTGTCGATTTTTTATTAATATCATAATTTTATAAATCGTTCTATATTTTTTCGTTTTATTATCACATTATATATATTAAATTATTATTAAAATAAATAGATAAATAAAGAACTGCCTATAAATAAATAAATAAATAAATATTGGCATTTTTTCAAGAACTATTTTTCCTATTGATGTCTGTCTGGTATTAGAGTTTAGATGAAAACATTTGCAATCGATTGTAACTGTGTATTATACATGTAGTATGAATTGGTCTTATTGAAAAGTTTTCGAGAAAAAAAATAATTTCCATAACCATAAGTTAGCCTATTTATCATAAATATTTTATCAAGGAGAATTCCAAGGTTATACCTACAAATCAAATGTTGTAATATAACTACAATTTATTGTTTTAAAACTAAATATATCTCGGGATTTTTTTCTTCTTACAACATTGTTTCTTTTAGTGTTGTTTTTATACTGGGAAAATCCTTTGCCAAAAAACAATTAACTAGTTGACAATGAACGCACTTCGTAACATTGTATTACTCACGATACGGATGCTATATCTTCTCCATCTTTCCGGGAACAGAATCAGCCTCATCCTTCATTGATTACGTGGTTTACTAATATTACACATTCTTACATCTTTGTAAACATCGCATAATCATCTTTCATACCCCTCTCTCTTTCTATCTGTGTGTGTGTGTGTGTGTGTGTGTGTGTGTGAGAGAGAGAGAGAGGAGAGAGAGGAGAGGGGGGGAATTGCTAAATCGAACATAAAAAATGAAAGCTCTTGTATATCGTTCAGCAAATCATGCTCTTCGCTCTGATTGGATAACAGCGATTACACCTCCAACGATAACGTTTTTCATTGGTTGAAACAGACAACGCCCTTATGGCGTGATAGAATTTTTCGCCGAAATTTTTGATGATTATAATTTTAGTTAAGTTCAAAAAATATATTATACTCGTTTTATTATATAAACAAAACATCATATATTCATGTAGCTGGTTCTTTCTTTTTCTAAGAATATGTTTCATAAAAGAATAATGTGAGAAAAAACAAATAAACCATTTTACTTTTATTCAAAACTTTAGGTTAAGCTATAACCACTTCTAAAATATGAATGAAACCCGAACATTTTGTTTTGAAATTCATCGTGTAAATAATTTGAAATAGCAATTATTGTTTGCATAAAACGTCAAACCCACTGAGGGTTAGTATTTTGAAAATAGTAACAACACATCATGACTCAAACTTCATAGAGAATTAAATGTTGAAGTGTGTTCAATATATATTTATTGGAAATTTTCCATCCCAATGCAATCGTCGGACAGTTCAATATTATTAGACATACAACTAGGCTTAACAGTCATTGGTCTTAACATATAAGTACTTTAGGTTGTTGTTGTTGTTTCTGACAATATGTTGTATTGTTTCGTGTTCCTTGATGTTTATTTCTTTATGTTTTTCTGCTATAAATTTCTTTCTTATATTTGAAATGCTGTTGAAATCTTTTTACATGTGTCATTTGCCAATTTATTAGTTATTTAGGCCAGTATGTATGACACATGCCTTTAATATATGTAAATTATATTTTTGTAATTTAAAACTTTTTTGCCACAGTTTAACCCCAGTTACTATTGATTTTGGTCAATGAACTTTGGTAGCCGTTATACTCTATTTGTCTATCTGATCATCGCAATGTTTATTATAACTACTTATAAAGATTTACAGTTAATTGTCCCAAAACATGGAGAATATCTGTTTACCTTTACAAACCCCATGTTTAAATGTAGAGTTGCAAAATTAAAAATTAAAAATTACGTTACTACTCTTCTCAACGCTTTAAAAAGTGAATGAACAGTGTTTTTTAATTGAAATACCCGGTAAAAATGTCGTCACGGAATGCAAATCAAAGCTTTGTATTGAATCAAATTAAATTGAAAAAAAACGTACTAGGCCATTACAAAGTTAAAAAATAACCATTGTAAGGTAAACACTAACTTCAAGATCAGCAAATGAAGATTTAGTCTGGTCTACGTCTTAGGGAACATCAAATACAGCTCCAAATTATTCTACTATTATAAAATTTTATGTCACTTATATATATATATATATATATATACATTATATATATATATATATATATATATATATATATATATATACAGTCCTACGGATAAGCCTTAAATCGCTGAAAATTCACCTTCTTACTGTTATGTCATTAATCAGAAAAATAAATATTGACTTGTCCAACCCATCAATTAAATGACCAGTGAAAATCTAAATCTTACCTGAGGATATGTAATTTTAACTTTAATTTCAAATTTTGAATTACTTTTTAAAACAGATCATTTAAAGAATTGACAAGACATCTATTGATGTTGAATGGTCATCCAAGGTAAATGAGACTTGAAATTGGATTTAAATATTTGTGGTTTTCATCTATTTACAAATGACCAATACCATTGTGTATTTTAAGTTTTAAAGGAGGTGACAAAGTAATCGTAATGACATAAGACCCTTGCTCAGATTGAGCAGATTTTTAAGGCTTGTACGTAGGACTGTATATGTTAGATATATGTAAAAGTTAAATGTTATTCTGAAAACCTCCCTTTATGTCATTATGGATAAATGATACAAATTTAAGATGCATTTGGCAACAGCCTGAGATGCCAACAAAACACGAAAGCATGAGAAAAGACAAGATCGGTTTTAATCTTCTTTATAACTTTTTTCTTTTTTAACAAATAAGAGACTTATTTTTTCTTAATCAGTAAGATCAATAAGAGACTAATTCTTTTCTCGGTTAATAATAGAACTCGGAATAATAGATAAATTACCCATGCAAGCATTTTGAAGAACAAACATAACAGACCACCCATTTTCAATATTCATCTTTTTTCTTCTTGCTAGGCGAAGAGGGTGGGCTTTTTTTTTCTTTAAATGTTCGACGAACTATCTTTAATTTAAAAGAAGACCAATCAGTAATCTTTACAGTGACCTACATAAAATCATAACGCCATTATAAGATGCAACATATCGGCATTCATTTAAATGTTTATTATGGGATTATATATAACTAAAGTCGCAAGCTGTTCAGAGACATGGAAAACTGAAATGAAAATGTTTACGTATTGATTAAAACATTTTTTGTCTATGACACATTTAACCACATGGTACTTGACTTACATTTGAACCACCTAAAGCTTGCGTTTTTTATGATAAAGATCATAGCCTTTAGTTGAATAATATTATAAAATCTTTTTCAATAATCAATGACAAATAATAAACCGGTTTTAAACTGATTATTTCATCTATAAAAGAACTACTCACCCGTTAGTTTGAAACGCAGTCAATTTTTTTGTACATTCACATCTGAAGTAAATAAAACTTTCTGTTTGAATATGAAACTCTTTTAGCCCCATCCGGTCCTTTATTCAATCAAAATATTTTTTTACAAATACTTTATGAGTATTTATTTTGGATGTGTATTAACACTGGCGTTTTTGGCTTTAATTAAACTTGCGCCAATATTCATACACTTCAACATTAATTTTAGCTAACCTGTCTAAGGAGAAACAATGACAGTGCTAATATTAATACGCGCTAAATGATTGAGACCCATGGTAGCGCCAAATTTAATACACGCTAAAGTAATAACTTATACAGTAAAAGGTTCTGTGAAATGTTTGATGGATCAGACCCAACGCAAATAATGTAAATCCAATAGTTTATCATTCCCGGTTTCATTTAAGGTGATCATCTATTTTCATATGATTTTAATATACATAAGAACATTTATTACTAGACGCTCAAGACTTGAAACAGTTTTATTCGTCTATAGCTTTTGTTACGATTTTTTTTTCATTTGTAGCCCCGTATGGGAACTGAACTTGGTCCGCAGGCAATCCGAGAAGGCGGACTGATAAAGAAGCTGACGAATCTCGGACTAGAGATCACAGATTATGGAGATCTGGACTTTGAAGATCATGAACAACATGAACATGACAACACAAAAAATCCTATGTCAGTAGCCGCTGCATCGGAAAAGGTAACGACACCTTTTAAATAAAAAAAAAAATCCTAGTGTTATATTTGAGTTCAATGTTTGAGTAATATAAAATTTAAATCATTATTTGTTCGTTCAACTTAGGTTCATAAAGGCAGGAACTTAAACCCTTTTGTTAAACTATCGTCGCTTTTACCTGTTTGAATTAAGAAAAATACATGTAAGTTTTCTAGGTCATACGACCCCTTAAATCTTTGTATTTAATTTCTCTCTTTTCATCAATATAATTTTTTTTAGTTTATTTATTGTTTTTAACTCATTATCGTTGCATTTGATAATTCAGTCTATTTTTATCTTGGGAATCAATGGCCTATATATCAACCCATCTTCTTGAGACACTTATGGCTACAATGATTCGATATCTGATGGTTAAATGTTTTGACGTTACTGCTAATTTCAGATAGCTGATATGGTGACTGATGTTGTAAAGTCTGGAAAGACATGTCTGAATCTTGGTGGAGATCATAGTATGGCTATTGGCTCCATATTTGGGCATGCCAGAGCGGAGCCTAACGTGTGTGTAATCTGGGTTGACGCACATGCTGATATCAACACTCCATTGACATCAGAAAGTGGTAAACATCCACGGAATGCCTTTATCATTTCTGGTCAAAGAACTGGAATCATGCCTCCCTACAATGCCAGGATTTGACAACATCAAGCCTTGGTAAATAGCAAAAATGATATATATATATATATTATATATATTATATTATATATATATATATATATATATATATATATATATATATATATATATATATATATATATATATTGAACATTAAAAATTACGCATTAACAACAGGAGAGAGAGAGAGAGAGAGAGAGAGAGAGAGAGAGAGAGAGAGAGAGAGAGAGCAAAACATGCGAAAATTGTACATGTATATAAATTTCTGATCATCTCTTGAAATAATGGTTTAAAATACAAAAATTTCGTGGGCATTTTTAAGCAACGCAAGTTATGAACATTTTAAGTAAAGTATAATATATGTTTATCAATTATTAATCCGTTTTCACTTTAAAATTTTCACCTATACATTTTTGCAAGTAATTCTATACCAATTGCGAACAGAAAGTTCTTGTTTTTAAATACTCATTTTTTTTTAATTTTCAGCATTTCAGCAAAAGACATTGCATACATTGGTTTAAGAGATGTTGATCCTGGAGAAAGGTAATAATAATAATAATAATAATAATAATAAAAAGAATATTTTTTATTATTATTATAATAATTCGTTTTTTATCATGTGTCATGGAAATGGATCTTGTTTAAATTTTTATGATTTAACTTCATTTGTGAGACTAAATTTCAATACAGTTTTGAAACTAAATGAGTGCCAATAATTTTGCTTCACTACAAAATGCTATTAGAAGGCGTTTAGTTACACTGTGGAATTCACCTTAGAACGTTAGAGATGTCACATTTATTACTAAATGAACTAATTAACTGAAAATGGTAAGCTTTTCAGGCAACTAACATGTAGTTGGTTTTATGACTCTAGTTCAAAGATTTTCCCCGTCACCTATTTTTCAATATTAACTTTTTCAGATACATCATTGAACAACACGACATATGCTGTTTTTCCATGCAGGAAGTAGACAAATACGGCATCAAAGAAGTCATGGAAAGAGCTTTACAGGCAGTGGATCCCAGGTAAACAGTTATAAACTGTATGATAGTACAATTTTTTAGCAAGTGCTCCATTATATAATTTTGCATTATTGTACCAAGTGATCGTAATTATTGTACATTATTGTACCCAAGTGCTTGTTTTTTATTCTGCATTTTTGTACCACGTGCTCGTTTTGACATAATGCATTATTGTACCAAGTGCTGGTTTTTATTCAGCATTATTGTACCAAGTGCTGGGTTTAATTCAGCATTATTGTACCAAGTGCTCGTTATTGCAAAAGTGCATTTTTAAATCGAATGCTCGTTTTTGCAGAAGTGCATATTTGAACTAATTGGTCTTTTAGATTAGGCATTATCCTATTATGTGCCCGTTTCTGTTCAGTATTTATTTTGTCTGGTTTTATATGTTTAATATTACGTTTCTTTGTTGCCTTGGGCGATTCCTGGCGTCTTATTTCATTATAAGAACTGTCAATTAGAAACAATTATTTATATCTGGTACATGTAGACGTTACACATTTAATTTATAATATTTAATTAGAAATTTAATTTAACTTTAATTTTATTGTTTATTTACGGTTCTTGTAATGTTGAATTATGTTTTCCAGACAAGTTTTATAAAACGTAGGTGATAAATGTCTATAAAGTTATATGTAATTACGTTCGAAGCCCTTAAATCACATTTTCTAAAATTATAAATAGTGCAAGCAAAATTTTCATAACAGACTCTGAAGAAGGAACTTTTGTATTCCAATCACGCCAATTTCTTTTTATATGTTGTATTTGAATTTATTTTTGTAGAGGTGAGCGAATGATCCATTTGAGCTTTGATGTGGATGCTTTAGACCCAACATTAACACCCTGTACTGGTACACCGGTCCACGGTGGATTGTCCTTACGTGAGGGAAGTTATATTGCAGAAGAACTTGCAAACACAGGTAATATTCAAATCTGACAGATTTATATGGCTTTTTGTATACTTAATTCCTTCACAGGAGGTTAATTGCACACTACATAAATTGGAAATTAACATTAAAACTGGTAATGATCCCACAATGATTATCGCCTAGAATACGGTATTATAACTGAAATATATTTTACTTAGATACAGGGTTATGTTTGATGAACTAAAACCGTAAATAATTATATAAACCGAAAAGTAATTTTCAGTTTCCCATGTCTTCGGTTGTATAAAAAGTGTAAAAAAAAGTGCATTCATCAAAAGCAATAAAAAGATTCATTTTTGACATTAACGATAAAACTAAAAAGGCATGTTTTATCGTTTTTTTTTCTTCGGTATTTGATTTTGGTTATAGCATGTAATTCATTTTTACAGGTCGTTTAAGCGTTGTCGATATCGCTGAGGTAAACCCTAACCTTGGAAACAAACTAGAACTAGATAAGACAGTCAGTATGACAATGGAAATTATTCAGAGATGTTTCGGGCACAGAAGACAAGGCAATTATCCAAAAGGATACGACATTCCAAGACCAGGAGAAAAGATTTCAACCCCAACAGTAAAGGTTAACTAAACGTGGTGTCAGATTACAACTTTGTTATAAGCTGGAGTTGTTCTTGTATATTAAAAACATTCACATTTTATAACGAATGTTAACATTTCATATGGCATCATGAACTTACATGTATACCAGGCTCCTGAAACATTTGTTACAACAATCTGTTTTGTAATTAAACTTTGGGGAGCCTTATTGAATGTTAAGAAGAGCAAAAACACACCTTATATGCAATGTATCTTCTTAAAGCAGAAAATCAAGTTGAATTTACATATCATACAAACACAATTATTATGTTTTGTTTATAACTATAACTTTTGTTGATGTATAAATTATAACTCCTCATTTCATTGTTATGACCATTTAATTCATTTTATTTTAATGTCCATCATTTTGTTATACCATATCTTCATCGATATCATACTGAACAGCAGCTTGGCTGAGTAACCGGAAGCTGTCTTAGAGGCGTTAAGCATTTGTAACTGTTAAAGTAGCTTCTAGTTACCAAGCCCAGAAATCTTAGTGGTGCCTTTGTAAATAGACAAGTTATGCAGCATGTATGTCCACATGTATGATATTTACTTTATTTTATTTTTTACTTCACCTTCTTATGTTTTGTTAAAATTAAATGGTTACAATTTCTGTATATTGGAATATACGTTTTACAATTTTTTTAATCTATGAAAGTAACCTAAATATGATTTGACTTGCAAGTGTAAATATTGTAAATATTGCTAACATATTGTTAAACGCTTCAACAACATTTACTATCCAAACCATTTGTTTGAGAATCCACTTCCATGTCATGCACAAAATTTGTTTTGTTTTTTTTATATAAATGTTGATATTTATTTTTTAAAAATTAAATTTTTCAAGGAATATAACATCTACACGGAAAAAGTAAACAGATGGTATACATTCAAATCTTCTACAAAGTATGACCTACTTTACTCGATACTTACCTTCAAACTAACAAGAAGTTGACAAAAAATGACAATCTTGATTTTGGGATGTTAGATTAAACGTGATCTTTTAATATTATTGTTATATCGAGGCCATTTAATCAATTATAAGTGAATTGCTACTTTACATAATCACTGAACTTGACTCAAATTTTTACAGAATATGGTCTTTTTGTGACATTTATTTATAATTTGTTAAAAACTTTTGGTTAAATTGTGTTGTACTTTTGCTTTCCTTTAGGAAATTAAAAACGATGTCAAAAGTTAACTTACAGCAAACATTGAATACGCGATTAAGCCATTTCAATTTTGAATTTAATTGACGTGCTTTGAATTCACTTAAAATAACCAAAATCATTCTTTGAATTAAACTAACCTTACTTTTGGAACTTGGTCTGGTTCACATTTGGGTCATTTGCACGAATCTAGCTCAAGTTGGACTTTGACAAGCTAGACTAAAGTCCGAATTATTTTCAAACCTGTTGAGTCGAACTCACGATTGAGGTCGATTATTGTAATGGGTCCTTAATTTTATAACAGCGGGACTAGCTCTAATCTAGATGTTTTATAGAAATAAATTTCAATATGAGTATGGCGGCTCTTTTTTTACATAATATTGCTATTTTATTAATTGTTTTAAAATAAACTACTGTTTTATAATGATGTTTTTTGTCATTTTTGTTATAAAGGTAAATGCATTGCTTAAGTTAATTGGTTATTACAGAAATGTCACCTTTGTTAAATCTCGTCAAAGTATCAGCTTTTAGCGACAGGAGAGACGATAGTTGGGTACTTGTAGAATCATCTTATTTTGCTGTACCATTGAATCATTCAGATACATTTTACCTACATGTAACAGATAAATTAGTAACTGAAAAAAATGTACTCGAAAACAGCAACGCCATCAGGCACATGCAGAAACACCAAGTAATGGCAGACACATCCGAACAAGTCTCAAGACAGACAAATATAAGGCCCCTAGGCTACTGATTATTAAACCTCCGAGTTTACATTGGCGCCGGAGATAATGTTCATTTGTGTGTATTTATTATATAAATACAGCAAGAACATTAACTGAGATATCCTAAATGCAGGTCGACAATATTTAGATTACTTTGATGCGCAGAGCATACATGTTTTGGTTGAATGTAGGTCGACCATATTTAGAGTACTTTGATGCGCAGCGCAGACATGTTTTGGTTAAATGTAGGTCGACTACTAGTTAGGACACTTTGATGCGAGGAGCATACATGTTTTGGTTAAATGTAGGTCGACTACTATTTAGAATACTTTGATGCTTATGTCTTGGTGTTAAATCAGGTCGACAATATTTAGAGTACTTTGATGCGCAGAGCCTACATGTTTAGGTTAAATGTAGGTCGATCATATTTAGAGTATTTTGATGCTAAGAGCATACCTGTTTTGGTTAAATGTAGGTCGACCATCTATAGAGTACTTTGATGCGCAGAGCATACATGTTTAGGTTAAATGTAGGTCGACCATATTTAGAGTATTTTGATGCTAAGAGCATAAATGTTTTGGTTTAATGTAGGTCGACCATATTTAGAGTACTTTGATGCGCAGAGCATACATGTTTTGGTTAAATGTAGGTCGCCTACTATTTAGGGTATTTTAATGCGCAGAGCAGACATGTCTTGGTTAAAAGCAAGTCGACTACTATTTAGGGTACATTGATGCGCAGAGCAGACATGTCTTGGTTAAATGTAGATCGACAACTATTAAGGGGACTTTGATACGCAGAGCAGGCATGTCTTGGTTAAATGTAGGTCGACTACTATTAAGGGGACTTTGATACGCAGAGCAGGCATGTCTTGGTTAAATGTAGATCGACTACTATTAAGTGGACTTTGATACGCAGAGCAGGCATGTCTTGGTTAAATGTAGATCGACTACTATTAAGGGGTACTTTGATGCGCAGAGCAGGCATGTCTTGGTTAAATGTAGATCGACTACTATTAAGTGGACTTTGATACACAGAGCAGGCATGTCTTGGTTAAATGTTTATCGACTACTATTAAGGGGACTTTGATGCGCAGAGCAGGCATGTCTTGGTTAAATGTAGATCGACTACTATTAAGGGGACTTTGATGCGCAGAGCAGGCATGTCTTGGTTTTAAGCAAGTCGACTACTATTTAGGGTATTTTGACGAGCATAGCAGACATGTTTTGGTCAAATGCAAGTCGACTACCATTTAGAGTACTTTGATGCGCATGTTTTGGTGTTTACCTAACATGGTGTTTTATGCATTTGTATTTCATAGCTAAAATGACATTATTTTTTACTACATGCAGTTATGCAGTAAAATGGTCTAGTTCAAATAACCATGAAAGCTAAACGCCATTCTTCATATTTACAATCCTTTTTAACTTTTTTTTTTAAATGGCCGCAAAATATAACTTAAATTTAACACTTCTTTATACGAATAACAACTGTGATACCTCTTTCAAAGTAGAATGTTTCAAGTTTCGACGAGGACGTTACTTCACGTGCCCTATTCTACTGAGTTATTGAGTTATACAGATCTCAAATACTGCATTAAAACAAAAACAATAAAGTTGTAAATCTCATATCTATAAAGACCATACATAAAATTTACATCACCCTCGAAAAATGCAAAATTCATTACAGAAGAAGAAGACTGGAGAATTCTGAGAGAAAGGTCACATTTTACTTTCATGTAGCTAAGACGATATTGGGTAGATTTGTGTTTGAGTATTAAAAATTACATTTTATATTTCACAAACCGAATCTTTGACTGACTTGACTGACTTATTCGATACGTGGTTTCCCAAATTTATCTGTTACATTGAGAATGACACGTGGATTTTTTTATCTAAAAAATGTTAGAAGTTTTTTATCATAATCTGAAAATTAGTACAAATGGTTAGCAAAATGAAAATATTCGTCTCAATATTTTACTTACATTGCAGTGTACATGTACGTTGTACATACAATGAAAATAATGTCACCGTGAGCTAGTTTTTTGAGTCAGTACCCCGCAGACGAGCATTATTATCCTGGCACCGGAACTATACTCTATACCAATTCCTGAGAGCCAGGCGAAAGTTTGAATTTTAAATGTATGATCCGACCAGGGCTCGAACTCACGATCTCCCGCTCTTGAGGCGGACGTTCTATTACTTAGCTACCATGTTTGAGGATGTCACCATAGGGGTGAATAATCTAGATAATCTAAATCTCAATCTCTAATTCTGTAAAACTTAAAATGTCCTTTATTATCTAAAAGGACATTATTTCTATCCTTTAACTCCATTCAGGTACATCAGTCATTATCTTTCACTCATCAATCATTGTTTCTAAAAAAAAACTACCTATGACGTGTTCATGTTCAAGGTTGATTTTGAGGTGACTTACCTTAAATACAAGCCCTACTAGAATGCGATGTTTAACTGTGGCTAGTGTGTTTTTATTTTACTTAAACTTGTCTGGGTAGGTTTGTATGACTGTCTGTGAGAGAATTATGTCATATCCCGTGGGATTACATTTGCTCTTTGATTAGTTAATGGAAACAAAACTGTTGCTTTTGCTCCTATTGTTGTTATTATGATCATAATATTACTGTATCTTTTTGCCATAACATTGTACTCGAGTTTTGAGCAATAGAGTCTATTATATAAATGATCAAAACAATCTTTTTGTCGGCATGTTAAAATAATTTTAGGTTTAATTATAGATTCAGTCGTGAGAATCGGATTTAGTTTATGTTAAAAAATTTAAAACAGTAAGCGGGCTTGTTGACAGTTTGTGCAGTCATAACGACCTTTATGTAAAATAACTAAACTAATTTTACTAAATATCAACAATGTGAATTATAAAATTCTGTATACTTTTTCAAGAGATTTATGACTTAAACGTCGGTCGATCATTTCACCCCAGAGGCCAAATTAATACTATATAAACAATGTTAGCACCATGTTTCACACCGCTGAAGAAAGCAATGGCTGTTTCATCAGCTTGAAAGATAATGGCCTTGGTTTCTTTGGATGCTGATGGTCTTCTTTTGGTACATTATCTCCAAAAATGAAAAAAAAATAAATTACACATATTATGTTTCATTTTTAGGCCATTAAACTCGGGCAAGCCGGAAACCTCAGAAGAAGTGTGTTGTTCTACCAGAACAATCCCCCTGTTCACAAGTCTGTCATTACCATGGTTGTCAATAACGGTTGTTGCTTTAAAATGATTAACACAAACATTCACTCAATTGAGTGTACAACTCAAATTCAGGAATATTGCAATGTCAATTTTTAAGACATTTTACAGTTAAAATTGAATATCTTTTGTTATACTTAAATTGTTAAGAGTAGGTTTTTTATTAACATAACAAAACATTGTCTCATAAAATTTGAAATTTTTAAAAATATTGATGTGACATAAATGAGTTGAGTGTAGACTCATTTGAGTGAATGATTATAAAACCGGGACCTGATCTTACTCCATCAGACTTTAGCTGAAAACGGTCATATTTGGTACCCACTTTAAGTAAGATGATGACGTCATACACACAGCAGAGGACTTTCTGAATGGTCAAGAAAAAGACTTTTTTTAAAGTGATATTGATGTTGTTAGACATCGCTGGCAAAAGTGTACAGGTACTGAAGGGGTTTATCCTGAAAAATAACGCAATAAGACCGCCAAATTCTAATTCTTACATATGAGGCTCACAACATATATCAATCTTCGTAGTTTTATAAGGCTTCTAACAATTCAAAAAACATTTATAAGCCAATGGTTTTATAAGCATATTTTAACATTTTAAATAAAATTGCGAATACTTACAATAAACTCTTCTTTACGAAAACAACAAAAGATTTGAACATGATAAAGTCCTACTTAAATTACAATTATCTGTGCGTAATATGAAGATGTTGATCTCTAGTTTTTGTAAGTTGACCAGTTATGACCTCTTTTTTTGTAAATGAGGATACTAGTTTCAGCTAACCTTTAAGCTGTTTATTCTTAATGCTGTTTGGCAAACCATTAGCTTGCTTTAAATGAACATTTGAAAATGCATTTGCTATGAATTATAATTTAACTTACTGCAGTTTAAAACATATTTACTAGTCCACCGTATTGGTATACACTACAGTGTAATTTAAATGTTTGATCATTACTGTCAAGGATTAAAAGAAAAAAAAAGAGAAAATGAGTAGATTAACACGTGTGGTCCCATCTAGCTTACATTTGACATTTTACATATACCGGTAAGTGTTTTACGCATGGTAGGCTTTGGTGAACATTTGTGGGTCATGGAGAAAACAATAGATCAGACTAAACAAAGTCAAAAGTAATCACTGTATTACACAGATGTTTGACATCCGTAAATTTATGTGTTAAACTTATAATTTAATTTGTATTTCAAAAAGTATTTAAACAATCACTAATAAATACTAGTATTTCTTCACAGATCTATTCTCAAATGGTGTGATATCTATCTTATATTTGGAACACAATTTTTGGAAAAGTCATTTAATATTTAAGGATAATTGAGCTTGAAGCAGAATGATATATATGAGGAAAGAGATAGTTTTAAAACCAAATGTTGAAAATTTGGGTATAATTTGGAAAACAAATGTAGATCAGACCATCACTAGATAATCACATTTCACCACTGTTTTGGTAAAATTTAAATCAGTTAAAAAAAATTAAAACGTAACTGCGTAAAACTTAGTGCAAGGAATTCATTAAGATTTTATAATCATTAATAATGAAATAAATAATTTGAAAAATTTTACTTTAAAAATATACTTGTTGCGGTCAAAAACGAATGGAAAATTAAACACAGACTATGACTTTCCTGACAAACTATTTTTGAATTAATCCTATAAAACTTCTAATACCCGGATCAATGCAAGAGTACATTTCCTTGGAAAGCTCGAAGCGATTTTAACGGTTCTTTAAAGTTCTTTAATCTAAAAGAAAAACAAAATCGACATTGAAAACAAACCTTCCTGAGAATATAGAGTGATATTATTTACTTTAACAGTCTTTGGTATTTCAAATACGATATATCAGTATTCAACAATCTCAACTGTTGGGTTCATGTGAAGGTTTAACAAATGTTGATCATCTGGCTTTGAGTGTTAAGTATACAGCGAGTCCTAATTGTGAACCAAAAGGGAGGGGTAATTAGTTTACCGGCGTTTTTTTTTCTTTTCTCCCCTTGTTGTAGAAATTCTTTAGGGATAGCTTGCTGGATATTTTCTAAACTCTTTAATAACAATAAGGGATGTTCCTGCTAGACCCAGTGTGGACCTAAAGGGTTTCATCCGGGATCCAATCACAGTAACGTTTGTTTTAAGTGTTTCCATGTTTAAATGTTGGTATAAGTTTATTTTTGTTTAGCACTCATAAGAAAAAGAGAAAAAAGTATTTGAGAGAGAGAGAGAGAGAGAGAGAGAGAGAGAGAGAGAGAGAGAGAGAGTCGGGACAAGATATTTCAACTTTTTTTAATGGTTGCATTAATATTTTATGTCTTTGCATATACAGTAGAACTTCGATGGCTCGAAGTCCAAGGGACTTCGACTAAATATTCGAGCCATCGGGGGGTTCGAGCGATCGAACATAGAGATATGATTGGAGGTTCACGTTATCATGTTTACCGACCGTTAAAGAATCTTTAAATTTGTTTTACATGAAAATAAACTAAAATGTCAAATTATGAAAAGTCCGAATTAAAAATTCATTATTTATCACGAAATATTAAAAAAAAGAATAACATGTACCAAATTCATTTCAAATTACATGTTGATCTGCAATCGGCCGTATGATGTTATATGGCTACGGGGTTAGAATATGGCACTTTATTTTAATTTCGACAGGTAATGAAACAAAACTTACTTTATTCTTTGTTGCACATGTAATACTTTAAAGAAAAAATGTTTGGTAATCATTACCGGTCGTTTTAATCACGGGAAATAACGATAATACACATTACTATACATATTCCAAGGTCATGTAAATTACAGAATCCTGAAGTGCAATTATAAGGCACGAGCGACTGGGGTGTTTTAAAAATAGCGATCAAACACTTCCGCGTGTCGTAATCGGATTAAGAGATTAAAGAACTGAGCATATCGACATTCTCTTACTAGGTTAATCAATAATTAATTAATTAATTTTAGGTAACTGTCTAGATTAATCATTTCGTTCCACTCTATTACTTTTGATGAAATCTGTAATATGGCTTCAGCTTGTGTTTTGTTTACAATGACCAGGACCACGTCCTTCTGGCAAAAACTGTATTCGAGCGAAAGAAGTTGAATTTTGACTAACTTTATACTTTTGAAAAATATTTATTGTTCGAGCGAGCGGGGGTATTCGAGTTAACGAAGTTCGAGCCATCGAGGTTTATTTACATAGGTTATAATAGGAAATTGGTCGGGACCAACAGATGACTTCGAGTTATCCGGGGTATTCGAGGCAATGACGTTCGAGCGATCGAAGTTTTACTGTAATTGAAATTCAGTATTTTTAAGGATTTACTTATGAAAAAATGCAGTTCGGCTAGATATTAAAAATGCTAATGTATTACTTTATTTGAACTTACAAAAAACTCAACGAAATACTTCTTCGTAAAAAAATCCAGTTCTTTTTTATCAACTCATGTGTCGGTATAGAAAACTTCCTGTTCACTTTTGTATAAGGTACACGTGAATGTACAACTTTACATTTTTATACAATAAAACTCCGATTTAGTTATAGATACAGATTCAACACAATGCAGTGTTAATAATAGAATAATGACGATGCTTGGTGTATTTTGAAATTTTACTCTTGACCGAATATTTGTAAAAACCCGTTTAACAAATTGAATCAGATATGTTAAGAATTTCAAAACAATTATTATGATTTACAGGGCAGAAATGACACCCTGATGACACAAACTGATACCTAATGATAAATGATATTAAAATATTGAAGCACTTTTAACAGGATACCCGGTATAAAGATACGAAGGTGACCGATTGGTCAGAAACCTTGTATTACTGTCATGTGCTGCTTTTGATTTTTTTAATGAAATAATACAATCAAAAGTAGCACACGATAATACAGGTCACAGAACTTGTTAACGCCCATGTTTTCGTATAATAATAGTACAATGAAAAAATTTACAAATTATATTATATATATAAAGTTTATATCTAATCATTATGGTACATGTTTTTGTAAAGATAGGATGTCATATTATTTTTAAATTTTTATGTTGAATTTCAAAATAAAATATAAAAAGTACTGTTGGAATGTTCGCTTGCTGTAGGTCGATTTCTTTCTTTGGTCAATCTGGTTTTCTCTGTCATCCAACGGCTTACGGCCTCGATATAACTGCAAAAAATTTTGCGCGTGAAACCCTATAAATCTAATTTAATTCGTTATGGAAAAAAAACTATTCTTCCTTCTTCCACTTCACTCCACATTTTCAATTTTTGGCTTTCCGTGACCAAAAAGTTCGTGTATGCGTGAGTTTGCGAGTGTGTCGGCTTTGTAGTAGCGTGCACTTAGAACGACTTTTTAGGCCAAGGTACTATCTCACTGAGTTAGTATGCCAAGGACAAGCATAGCACTTTCCAGTCATGTTATCCTTACGTAAACCAGTCGAATCTGTCTTCTTATATCCGAGCACCAGCTCAAATTTATGACCCAACTGGGATTAGAACCCGCGACTTTTCACTCTCAAGACGAACGCTTAACGACAGCGATACTGAGGCGGTCTCATAGAGGATGTAAATCTTGTTTCTAAACATCTATAATTTCCGATCGGATTTCAGTAAGTAGATGTCGAATTCTAAATTTATAACCCATGTATAATTTTTATCTCAGAAACACTTAAAATTCCAGTTACAAATGACACACACTACACTTTCTATTTTTCAAATTGGAACAATTTAAAAGGAAAAATGGAAACAGATAGATAAAAATTAATCGGCCATCTTAAATCTTCTATTTAGATCTTAAATTTATATAAGGACAACCATCTTGTTTACCAGATACAACTGAAATATGGTTCTTCCTCACCAAACCTTCAGTAAAATTTGTGACGTTATTTCAACGGATACGTTTTTAACTGATAGTTCAAATACTTACAAAATGATACGCAAAGCAAAGTTTATTTTATTCGGATTGACAGAAATTTTCTCTGAAATACTCAATATGAGTTAAAAAGTCCACAAGAGATTTACTGTATTCGATCTTGGAATAGATCCAGTCGATAAACATAAAATATTTTATTGATTATGTCCATTTTACGAGTATCCCCGGTCATGCCCTCTACCGGATAATTTTGAAAAAATAGAAAAATTCTTTGTTATAAAATGAAAATTCACAAAATTAAAAATCGAGTGTTAAAAACAAAATAAAAGTGAATAGAATAGAATAGAGTAGAATAAAATGAAAAAAAAAAATAAAATAAAATAAAATAAAATAAAATAAAATAAAATAAAATAAAATAAAATAAAATAAATACATAAATAAAACAACATAAAATAAAATAAAATAAATAAATAAATAGTAAATATTAAGTAAAGCGATTCCCTAATATGGGCCTGTTTTAGTGCAAGGAGTCCAAAGTTAGTTTCACCAAAATGGTTTGCCATAAAACGTGACACGGAAGATTTGCATGAATTAACTGAAGCCCCGATAAAAACGAAGTTTCACCTTTGTAAATCTATATAAAAAATTCTTTAAGACGCAAATACCATTCTGAACTAATTTACAGACACGATATGGCGTTGTTTGTAAAAGCTATATCTTTAATCTCAATATTTAGCTTCATTGCTCACTTTCCGGTTCTTGTTTTTACAAAATATTATGTCAAAATTCCGAAAAACGCCTAATTAAGTTTACATATTGAGATAAAGGATAATGAAACAACAAGGTCTCCAATTTCTGTACAAAAGTCAATAATGAGGGCACAAGACGAGATATTTAACACCAAGGTCAAATTTATAACGACAAGCTCTTTATAATTTTAAATTTTACAAATGGATGCTTAAAAAAACGTTTAATTTTTTTCAAAAGTTTTAGTTTATTTAAACCCTTTTTTGTATTTCATACAAGTTAAATTGTCAAACCAAGCTAATGTTTTATAAATTATCTGTATTTTTAATCACCACAATGTTTAATGTTGAAATATGTCCTGGTAAACCGGTGTTGTGTTTGGACCTCATATTTACCTTTTTGTTCCACTTTTTGATGAATACTTCGTGTTATTATACACAGTATATTTTTTAACTAGTTATAACAATAATAAATAAATAAATAAATAAATAAATAAATAAACCGGAAGCATAAGCATGCTGTTTCAGTGAATACATAGGTTCATTGATATTTTAGGAGACTTTGCATTAAAATTAACTAGTTGGATTTCAAAGTTCCCCTGAAATTACAAATTAAGATTCCGTTTTAAAATTTAAAAGATAACTACTCCTTATTAAATTCAAATTAAAATAAATGTTGTTGTTTTTTTTAAATGCTATAAACTAAACTAAATGCTTCTATCTTTCTACACTTATCTGTGCTTTTATTTTAAACGGGGGGGGGGGGTGTAATTGTTATTGAAACACTTTAACTCGAGACATAACAAAGAGTTATTTAAGATATTCTTAAAGATAACAACAAGAAAGTTTTGTGGAATAAAAATGGCCACAGCTTTATTTATCAAGTTACATTTAATATCAAACTGGAATAACACTTGCAGCTTTGGCCAAACCCTGCAGGCAAACACGAATGACAGTCGCCCCACATGGGTGCCCTGATCTGTCAACCACAAACCAAGCAACTACCAGTGCTTGGTAAACGATCTACCGGAGATGAGCCCAGTAGAAGAGCTCCACCCACGGAGAGCACAGGTAGAGGAAAGGATTCCAGCTTCAACGAGCTGAAAAAACACGAGCCTGCAAGATCTGTCCACATGGACGTGTCAATACACGTCCACGGTCAAATAAGCTTCCCCCACCCTAAAACCTAAGGAATATAGCCTAAACGATCCCTGCCTGTTGCTTAAGTAGATTAAATTTACAAATATCCTTAATTAATGATTCTAGGGCTCCTTAAAGGGCATTGGGATAGATGTCATTTCCTATATCTGACAAATGTATGCCATCGAAGCGATAACAACCAGTTTCCTTATCAGATAAATCTGATTGCGTGATTACTCTACCACCTAATTTAAGAATAAAACTAGAAATTTCTCTGTTAGTTCGCTTACGTACATTGTTAATGGCTACTTGAGATCTAGCACCATACCATAATGGACGAGGTAGGATACAGGACCAGACAACTGTAGTGTTGGGTAATTTGGAAAGTGAGAGAAGGTCTAGTTTCATCTCCCAACGTAACACGCCACTGGTTCTTGAAACTAAGTCATTGGAACCTAATTGTATTACCAAGTACTGGGGGCAAGGAAAGTTTCTTAAATCTCGCTGGATGTGTGTCAGTAGTTGGCTCCACTTCATACCCCTGATACCACACCATTTGATCTGTACACCATCCTTCTCCAGATCAAGGTTGCGACCGACTGGACGGCTGAGTGCTCTCCTCTGTGCCCAATAAACGATGGAAGAGCCAACAATCGAAATGTCTGAAAGACTTAAAACTCCAGTAATACTAGAGTTGGTAATTAACACAAGCTACGTATTTGTTAATTAGCATTAGCTACGAAATACAAACTAGCTACAAGCAAACTAAGTTCATGCAATATTATCAACTACATGGCTGAATGGTGATTTTATACGAATATAGCCCTGATATGCATCCGATTTCCATCTGCCCCATGACTGAATAACATTTGGTGGTATATTTTTCATGCTTGCTAGCTTGCAGCACTAATTCGGAAGCTGTGCGACTTAAACTGTTGGGTAGGCAGGTTCAAAAATTTCAAACATTTTTTTTAAAACTGAAGAAAATTGGTATTGAGTTAAAGGTTTACAGTCGGAATGACAAAATAAAATGTTACTAGCCGCCGGTCTAACGGAGAGATATGCTTACATTGCATTGACTGGACAAAAAACTGATGAAGGGACAGAGTCAATGTAAAGAGTAAGTGGTGCCCGTGTATCCTTAGATTTACCAGACCTTCGAATTACTTCGAGAAGTTTATTGACTAGGAAATTTTTTGTATGGTCTGTGGAGTTTGATATTTTATGGAAAAAACTTAGGGCAGCAATCCGAGTCTTGACAGTTTGATACGATAGACTTTTCAAAGAAAGGTAAGCAATATACTGAACAATGTGATTGAGTGGCACTGGAAATTCATTGAACAGAGAGTATTGGACCCGAAAACTTTGAAAAGAGTCCCAAGCCAGTTGGTAAACCTTCTGTGTATTTACAGCTGTTGAATTGTTGATTAGTCGGTCCCAAAGCAATCCCACATTTCCTGGGGGACAGGGTCCGAGTCTGTTTTTGCCCTTGGTGCCAACTGACGGAACTTGGAAAACTGAAACCGCGAGAGAAAATCTGCAATAAAATTTTTACAACCAGATATATGAATGGCCCTAACTGAAATGTTGTATTTGAGCAAGTGAAGGACTAGCTTTCTCGCCTAAGATCATAACTCGTGGCGATTTTGCAGATTGTTTATTGATAATAGACACAACTGCCTGATTGTCAGTTTGTATGAAAATGCGCTTGTTTGCAAGGTATTGTCCCCACAAGAAAAAGGCTACTACAATTGGAAACAGTTCAAGAAAAGTTATGTCCCTTGTAATTCCCATATTGTGCCAATGAGTGGGCCATTTACCTACAGACAATCTGCCTTCAAAGTAGGCCCCAAAACCTCGACCACTACTCCCTGCAGCATCTGTGTATAAATTCAGAGCAGAATCCCTTACCCTACAATGTATTTTGAAAACTGATATTCCATTATAACTGTTGAAGAACATAAGCCACATTGACATATCCTCTTTCATTCCATTTGTAATTTTGATAAAGTGATGTGGGTTAAACTGTCTATGAGACGACGGCAGAAAGGACGACCAGGCCTGATAGCTCTGCAAGCAAAGCTTAAAGAACCGATGAGGGATTGTATTTCTTTAAGCCTATAGCTAGTTTTTCTCCTGTCTAACATGATGGCGAGTTTAGACTTGATTTCTTGAATTTTGTGATCTGGGAGTCTGACAAACATTAAGTTGGTGTCTACTTCTAAACCTAAAAAGGAGAGTTGTGTGGTAGGACCCAGAGTTTTTTCCTGAGCAATGGGTACCCCTAAATGGTTGCACATGTCCATAAATTTTTCCAATGTCTTGGCACAAGTCTTGGAGTTTTTGGGCCCAGAGAACAAAAAATCGTCCAGGTAATGAATAATGCCAGAGTTGCCAGACATTTGTTTAATATACCATTCTAAAAAGGTAGAAAACAATTCGAAACAGGCACATGAAATACTACAGCCAATTGGTAAGGACCTATCGAAAAAGTATTCAGTCCCTAATTTGAAACCCAGCAAGTCAAAATCTGATGGACTGACTGGCAAAAGCCGAAAGGCTGACTTGATATCAGTCTTTGCTAACAAACAACAAGGACCTAGTTTCTGAACCATCTCCACAGCCTCGTCAAAACTCAAGTATTCTACTGAACAATTACTTGTGGTCAATATTGTCATTGACAGATGTCCCTTCAGGGTATGACAAATGATGGATAAGACGGAAGTCGTCGGAATATTTTTGGGGACCAAGCCGATGGGGGACACTCGAATGTGTTGACAGTGGGGGTTGAGAAAATGGGCCCGAAACTCTGCTTGCGTCAATTTCTTTTTGAATTTTTTCCCTGCACAAGGCAATTTTTTCCCTAGCAGATCAAAATATGGAACGCTTCACGAATTTGCGTGTCATCCATTGCGTAAGGGCCATGCTAATCTTCTCTGTATCGTTCCAATTTTAATATATATGTACTGCCAAAGCGAGTACATGTGATGCGGTTAAAATTATAAGCAGCTATCACGATGGAGAGGGATTCCAGAAAGAGGCTGGGCGGAAACTAAATATTTGCAAATCCATGCGTAGTATGCACCAATGTATTGGATAGGAACACGGGGAATTTAAAATACTTAAATAACAGGATTTTCCTAGTATTTGAAAATCCCCATATTTTCGAAAACGTTAAAATATTTGGTCAATTAGAAGTCATTCGGTAATTTTCCATTTTGGTTTTTGCTAAAAAAAAAACCCATTGAAATGTTTTATTACACAAATCTATGAATGCATATGCGTTTTGATGAAATTCGAACAAGGAAGGACATTTCAATGACATTCTAAGTAGATATTTGTTGGTTCAAACTTCAGCTTTTAAAACTAAAACTTTCGGTCTGCGCTATAGCTTTATCAAGATTTGCCTTTCCTCCTCACATATTTACACTCACTTGTAGAGGCGGATTTATTGATGCTACTTCGATCTTGAGACAAGTTTATGATATTAAACACGACACTTAGAAATGACAATTGTTTATCAACGCCAAATCAATTTATTTTTAGAAAAAGTTGTTTTCTGATGCGTTAGGAATGATCTCAATACTTGACAGAGCCGATTCGGTGGCTCGGTGGTAGAACGTGCGAGTGAGGGAGGTTGTGGGTTCGAATCCCAGCCGGGTCATACATAAGACTTTAAAATTTGAATAATTGCTTCCTCGGCCAATGCTCGGCATTAAAGAAGACAGAGTATCGACTGGTTCTCCGGGTAACAGAAAAATGAACTGGGGGAGTTTTATGCTTGTCTGCGGTATACTGACTAGAACCTTATCAAAGAGTGGCTGGGTGCGCGCAAGTACACGACAGACCATAATACACACTCGTACTTCACACACATACACGAACTTGTTCTTAAATTAATTCATAGAAATTGATTACCTAGCTCTCGCGAATAGCTTAAAAATTGCTGACGTTAAACAACATATTACAACAACAACGGTTACTTTAAAAGGTATTATGCTCTAAGTCCGGGAACTCTAACCGTATATAATTGAAGTTGTATAATGATTTAGTAAAATCTAAATAGTCTTAGTTCTTGGTAAACAATGTTCCTTATACTTAAATGTGCCATCTCATGGTGATACAGCAAACCTAAGTTTGAATGGAGCCGTAGTTCTTGACAGTTTCAATACTTTTTGGCTATATATACCACTTAAATCTACGTCTGCAATGTGCTTTTTGGGAGTGGCAATTTTTCTAAAGTCTTAATTTTTGACTCAAATGCAATTTCTTCTTATAAGAAGAATAGATTTGTTCTCTTGATTGAAAAAAACCCGTAATTAATATAGCCGGAACAATTAAAACATGTTATAACAAGACCATAGAAATGAGAATCAACACAGGTACGGCACATTACTAGGTGGATCAATTAAAACATGTTATAACAAGACCCATAGAAATGAGAATCAACACAGGTACGGCCACATTACTGGTGATTGAATTAAAAACATGTTATATACAAAGACCATAGAAATGAGAATCACACAGGTACGGCACCATTACTGGTTGATGAATTAAAACATGTTATACAAGACCATAGAAATGAGAATCAACACAGGTACGGCACCATTACTGGTGATCAATTAAAACATGTTATAACAAGACCATAGAAATGAGAATCAAACACAGGTACGGCACATTACTGGTGAACAATTAAAACATGTTATAACAAGACCATAGAAATGAGAATCAACACAGGTACGGCACATTACTGGTGAACAATTAAAACATGTTATAACAAGACCATAGAAATGAGAATCAACACAGGTACGGCACATTACTGGTGATTTAACTCATTAATATTATAATCAGCGCTGGACATGATAACAAGATAATATCCAGGAGTGAGTGAGTGAGTGAGTAATGGTGTTTAACGTCCCAGTCAAGAATATTTTACTTATATCGAGACGTCGCCAGCTATAGGCGAAAGTGCAGAAACTTTGCCTGTGCGTTGCGCTGATGGCATTATACAGCAGGGTTCTTTATTGTGCCACGCCGTGACACGGGACCTCGTTTATTTTAAGTTCCCATCCGAAAGAACCGTGACTTTCATTTCGTAATGCCGAGTGTTTGGCGAAAGAACAGTCACTACCCACTTTCAAGTCTTGTGTCAGACCCGGCCGGGGTTCGAATCTACGACCTCCCACTTACGCAGCGAGCACTCTACCAGCTGAGCTACCGCAGTGGTCTAATATTCAGGGATTGGGTTAAAATGATATTTTATCTTACAGCAACTGGTCAATATTATACTTTCAAACATTTAAAATAAACACCATTTTATCAGGGAACAAACAATCTAACATTTTTTTGTTGACAAACATGTTTAAATTGAGTTATTAAGTGTATATTTGAAATGTATATTTAGAAGGTTAAAACAAAATCTGTAAATTTTAATATCTTTTTCAAATCCGAAAATACGTTTTATAGTAACAGGTGTAAATTGTTATATTTTATATACATGTAGTTCAAAACAACCTACTGAATTTACTTATCATCAATGATGATTAAGAAACCGATTACTACATGATTCAGGAGATAGTAACATATATAAACATGATGGAGTGAAGTGCACATCATCTGTATATAAAGACTATATAAACAAAGATACTATGCTGCTTTATTCTGTGTCTAATCAACATTGAACAGATAAATACTAGCATGAAAGTCAGTTAATTTTGTACAAAATATAAAAAGTTAAATCTACTTTTACTTTAGTTTCGTATTTTGCAGTTTATTTTGGTTTAAATGCGATGTTCGTCTCTAGTATTCTTAATGTATTGCCAAATTATAGACGGCATGTCTATCAACGTAGTTTTTAGAGAGAGAGAGAGAGAGAGAGAGAGAGAGAGAGAGAGAGAGAGAGAGAGAGAGAGAGAGAGAGAGATTGTGTGTGTGTGTGTGTGTGTGTGTGTGTGTGTGTGTGTGTGTGTGTGTGTGTGTGTTTATAGTACTAAACTTAAGGTGTTGATATAGAGTGTTTTGCCTTTGATCGACAGAAACATTTCCACAATTTCTTTCTGAAAGCACTATCAAAGGACCCGTATATGAATGGGTTAGCAATATGATTGATAATATACATTCTGTATAAAAATAAATGAACAGCTATATCCACATCAGTAAGACTTGACCAGAAATAAGGATCAGTTGCTTCTTGCACCATTAATCCAATTCTAGGAGCAAAGGATATAATAAACACTATGGTAATTATCATAAACATATAGGAATATCTATATACAGAGAAGTGGTTCCTAACATGCTTCCCCTTTATCCGGGGAACTCTTAACATATCTATTGAAAGGCGTGGTTTCCAGTCTTTTGAATAACTGTTTCGAGGAGACGACTTTGAAGATTCCGGTCTAGAACTTGTTGATTCAAGGTCAGAACTGGCACCACGTTCCTTCTTTTTCCCAAAATAGGGTCTAATGCCGGAGTTACCATGGCTTTTCTGTATCGCTTTAGGTGATAATAAGTCTAAGTTAGTTTCTACAATCTCAGAAGTTTTCTTTTCATCACTTGTTTTTAATACTGTTTGTTTCTCAAATTTATCTAAATTGGATTTTGTAAGGGGGGCACCAGTTGTGCTAGTTATTGAATCAGAAATACCACCCATTGACGACACGTATGACAATGATGTTGCTGAATCTGACACAGTAGTAGTTAAGTTTTCATTCGATTGACTAGGTTCTACGATTTTTGAAATCCCAGAAGATTCGTCTATTTCTCTATTTAAGGCTGAAATCTTAGATCTTCAGAAAATGGATCATCTGGTGAATATTGGTAATTATCTGACATATACAATTTTCTTCTTCGCATATTTTAAAGTTTTGTTCTTTCAACCCACAATTATCTGTGTCAGATATTTCAGGAAGTTGGAAATTTTCTCTTTCTGTACCAGAATGCATTGCATCAGGAAGTGCCTGATTTTGACTTCGGTTTGAGTTCGTTGGCGCTTGAAATATTCCTGTTATAACAAATTTCTACCGCGTAGTTCAGAGCGTCATTAGAATTAGTTCTAGAATCACTAGGCGTTAGAGTTTCTGAAGGATACTGCCAATCGTTTGGCTTATCATCCGTATTTTTTTGAGTGCAGGATAAATCTGAAACCTCGATTTTCGGAATGATCAAACTTGGCCTCCTTTTTCTTTGATTCTCTTTTTTCAGCTGTCCTATAAACTGCTCTTCCGACAAAACCATACAGAACGGTTAGAGCTACAGCTCCAATCAAAGCGAAAACAAACAGAAAAAAATCATAAATGACTAATCCTTGTCGGGTACTTACATCAAACGGGTTATGCCCACATCTATATCCGGTAATATTGGTTTGTGAGTTCTGCACTTCGATTTCTCCATAGAAATGAATTACAGGTAAGGACACTATGATTGATATCACTACAGACAAAATAATAGCTGCCCTTTTCCATTTCATTTGCATCTGGTATCCGAACGGTTTACATACTTTTAAATATCTTTCCACTGCAATGGCAAGTAACATAAATCCAGAAGAGAGTGTCGTAGCCTCACATGTATACCATAAGAATTTACACAGGTAATTTCCCCTGAATAAAACCGGCAAAATATTCAAAGCTAAAGCAAACGAACTTCCAAAAGTACCCGCCAGAAGGTCCACGATCGCTAAAGCCGGGATGAAAAAGCGATGCGTTCTTTTACTTTTCATTTTAAATATGTAAAAATAAATCACTGTAACATTCCCTATTATACCAATGATTAGGTAAATAACCAGTATAACATTATTAGGTAGTAGCAATGATGCTAAGTAAGAGTTTAACTCCTCAAGTCTTTGTCTATCGTTCTGGCTCTCCATGTTTACATGATTTAGATAAATGTGATATAAAACTGCTTACAATATATTGTTGTTAAATATCATACTTATATAGATTTCCTGAATGGAGTAAGTGGTTTTTAAACACACTGATACAATTCGGATGCTAAACATTAAGACCCGTGTTTATCTCCTTGAAATAAGTTACCCTCGACCAACCTGACTGACTGATGTTTGTTGATGTTTACTGACATATTAAACTTTACCAGTGATATACTGATTGATTTCTTAGATACTAAAAGATATTTCTGATCATGGGCTATCTCGCCATGATTACCAGCCTAGATTAACAAATTAACTCACATTTACACATACTTTTCATATTATAAGGTCTATGCACTTACGTCTCTTACTGTACACCAAAATACCATACATGCCAACTGCTAAATGTATTTATACATTCAGAAACATAACATGTTAGTTTTCATTAAAATAGTTCAATTTTATTTCTGGTAACACTGATGCTTTATTAAATACCCTATAAAATAATTATAATGAGTTAATACGCTAACTTGATAGACAAAATTGCAAACTTATAAACTTCTTACCATGTTTTAAACTGTTTTAGATAGTAAAAAATTCTGACCCCTCCCCTCTCACCCACCCCCCAAGAAATTTCATTGATATTAAGACTTTATGCGTAACAAGAAAAATGTGCATGTTCAATTGTGTGTAACGGGTACTTCGTAAGAAATTTGTTTTCAATATTTCAACAGTATCAGTTCGAATGGATACCATACATAGTATTGTATTATCTTTTCAATATACATGACAATGTGCTACTTTTGAATTGTATTTTATAAAAAACCAAAAATAGCGCATGACATACAAAATAAAAAATAAGACCCGGATACATATGACATATTCAATTTATAATGACAACGATTCAACTATAAGTTGTTGCAATATAAAGAGAATCTATTACAAGTTTAAGGTCGGGATGGAGAAACTAAGATCGAGTGGTCAGCATCATTTGAGATGAAAAAGAAAATCTACGAGGTCGGATTTTCCCCATCTCGACCTCATTTGAGTAATTGATTATTTTTCTCGCATCTAATTTACCAAACAATACCGGAATTCCTACATTTACTATGCAATACAGGACATGCAACAATAACGATCAACGTTTCACTCACAGCAAAATTCACTCACAGCAGAATGTAAACCTACGTGACAAAACAAAACAATGATTTTTTTCTTTACATATACAAATTTTTTAGTAAAAATAAAATTACTCATCATAATGATTTGTTTTTGTCGTTTTCATAAAAATTATTTCCACTAAATTATGTTTCTTGCCAAGTAATTTATGCAGTCCATGTTCACTACACGTGCGCACATGGGGTGCGATATGGATTCATCAATTCAGTGAGATAAATCTATCACATATGCGAGAAACGTTGATTTTGTCTTGTTCTCTTACTTCGTCGGTTTTTGTTTTATGTTCTTTTTTACAGTCACTGGTTTTTTAATAAGCACACGTTTTTCTGCTTTATATTACTTTTAAATTTATTTATGTAGAGGTATGGATGTGTCATTAAGGATTTCAGTCTGACGAAAGTAGAAAGCTGAAAATTAGCTGCAACGTAAGAAAACTTATACATATTCTGAAGTTTTTCAAATGATTATAATAGAGACCAAAATCACTATTTAATGTAGATGTTATTCTTAATTCAATTGCATATGCCAGAATTTATTCGTAGAAAAACTTTTCTGTTCGACCCTATGTGTAAATAAAAAGTCAATGCACCAAAATAAATGCGTAGTGTTTCAATAGCTTGAAGACAACCGATGCGAAGTATAAATAGCCACTTTAGAGACAAAGTAGAGAGAGAGTAGAAGGTTTCCGTTGATCTTACAAAACTACGTCATTTCCTCTCATGTATATTTTACAGGAAGTTCGAAACAAGCTTTATACGTACCAAATGCTTGTTATGCTGGTCAGCACACAATTCTTTCACAACAGATCGTCAGTGTCCACTGTTTTTATTACTCTTCTTTTAGGCCCCGATTTCAACTCTAGCCATGCTGAAATCAAAATATGCTCATTTATATAAACTTATGTTAAGATGATTGCAAAATGGGTAGGGATGTAAGGTTCTAACAAAGGGACATAATCCATTATCAGACTGAACATTCTTGTCATTTTAAAAAGTCCAGGTACCACTGGTTTTGCTGTTAGACTTTTTCTATTTTGTAATTACACTCGTTTGTTTTTCGTGTTTAAGATTGGTTACTTTAGTAATGTCAGGTATATGTAATATTCTACTTGTATCGGACAGAGAGAGTGGAGTGAGATAATAGTGCTTTTCTTTATTTTATATACGAATACAAGTACTGTAAGCTGACGATTAGGACCATTCGGTGACCAAAGCTCCTTATTTTCTATAAAAATAGTTGTCATATTTGGAAAAAAGCCATCATAGTATTGTAGATGAAATTTTAGATACTAGTATTGTAAAAAGCTTATTTTGACAAAATTCTTATAAATTTCTTTTGCAAACTTCAAGAAAACACGTAAGTTTACAATTAAAATTGTATTCCGTTGTTGTTCATTGTTGTCCCAGTGATGCTACTGTTATGTACTGTTTTTATCCAAGTTTCTTACTGTTGTTAATTATTGCCCCGATGTTCTTTATGATGTAAATTATTGTCCTCATGTTGTTTCTATTGTATACTGTTGTCCCCGTGTATGATTTTACTGTTGTATACTAGTTGTTCCCATGTTCTTTCTGATATAAACTGTTGTTGTCTCAATGCTGTTTTTGTGGTATACTGTTGTCTTGCTGTTTTTTCAGTTGTATAATGTCACGATGACGTTTTTGTTGTAACTTTCATTTCTTAATGTCAAGTGCATGGCGAAAGAACAGTCACTTACCACTTTCCAAGTCTTGGTCCGACCCGGCCGGGGTTTGAACCCTCTACCTCCCACATACACCAATCAAGAATAACTTTAACATCACACTTCATTATTTACGACATACATATATCTTGTTCCCTACAATCCAAATGTAATATGAATAATATGTGATGTGTTGCAGGTTTTATGTACAAAATTTTGAATTCTTACAAAAAGAAATATTTAAAATTCTGCACATGACACAGGGATATAAAAATAAATAAAAATTGTTGGTATGTGGTGACATTGATTTGATAAAGTTCTATTATTTTGATTACTGATATACTATTAAACTATTATTACAAATATATTCAATCTCCTATACGATACATAAAACGATATGAACTTTTCACTAGGAACTTTTAAAACTTTTTTGTTGACTTTGTGACTTATTTATATAATAACTCTCGTGGGTCAATTGTAAAAATCTAGTTGAAGCGTACTTATTCGTAGTAGACTGTGTTCTGTTGTCTATATTATCGATGATACAATAATTTATGTACCATTATAACACAGAAACCAGAATAACTGAAAATTTTTTCCATTAAGTGATATTTGTAAGATAGAAACTAAAAAGTAACATTTTTTGAAAAAAATTTTAATTTTTTTTAAACTGTTAAATATGTGGCTAATTTTATGTAAATATTTACAAAGTGGATATTTAATATATTATGACAAGTATTCACTTTGACATGCACATAAAACATTAGAGTATAAAAAGTAGCTTATGGTTTATGTTAACCAATATAGAAATCTAATGTATAGAGAGTTTTCGTCAAACACTGATCCGATTAAAAGCAATTGGTACGGTTGGAAAGAATGCACTCGCACATTCATTTTCAGCCTTTTCAAATAAAGCGATTGAATGTTCCATAACCTTTAATAATCAAAGCGAAAAAATTAAAATATAGATTTTTCACAGTTAATATACATGTTTCATAGGCTACTTTTGATTTTTTATGAAATAATACATTCAAAAGTAGCATATGACAGTATATATTATTGTATTTTTATGAAATAATACATTCAAAAGTAGCATATGACAGTATATATTATTGTATTTTTATGAAATAATACATTCAAAAGTAGCATATGACAATATATTGTCATATGCCAACTTTGAATGTATTATGTCATAAAATTAAAAATTAGCCTATGACACATGTATAGATGAAACTAATGACATCTGCATAACAAACTACACGAGACTCTTTAAAAATAAATATTATTATTTAATAATCAAATTAATACGCTTATGGTTAATTCATGTTGTTAGTATACAAAGTTATATAATTAATTTAAAAGATTGTTAAAAGGCATGACTAATTGTTCCTTTATTAAAAATTTTAATTATTTCCGTATTGCGCTATACTGTCAGTTTGCGGTATAACACCTGTTTGTTTGGAATTGTTAATCTTATTATGCATTTTTGTATCCATTTAAGATTTATTGTCATTTCGATATTTCTATATATTTCTCAATACATACTATATACCGACTTCCGTTACTTTCAGTGGTCAGCTCCGCCATGTGCTTTTTTTAAATTAAAAAACTCCAAAATAATGCGTTCAAAAGTAGCACATGACAATTAACAATCATGTGCACTTTTTGAATGTATTATTTCATAAGAAGTTCAAAGTAGCACACGTCAGCTCTTGAGTGTCAAGACAAACCAAGGACATTCTCACATTACAATCTGCCCGAGCGGGTGTGTGGACCTAGGCGGTGAGAGGCACCGTGATATATAAGCGCGCCTGTAAGGAAGAGATCACTTTCTCACAACGGTATCGTTTTCGTTAAAAGATGGATTTAACAAGCTAATACCAAGAAAGACAATCCATGCAATAAGGAAAAGCGATCATTCAGTGTACAAGGATTTCAATCTCTAAATGTGGAATGTAAACATTTAAAACAATCACAAACAGCCAAAACATTATAGAATAGTGAACAATACGGAACAACGGTCTATTAAGACTAACTCCTATTTTAGACAGACAGGAAATGGATAAAATGACAAAATGATACCTTAAAGTATGAATTTTACAATCAGCCATAAAAAATAAGCTAATTTGAAAAAAAAACTGCCGTTAATTAAGCAACCAAACTATCCGTATCCAACCTATAGTACATTAATTATCTGAATCTCCATTAAACTAAATGCCAATATGATATATGATAGAAATCGTATCCAATAAAAGCGACAGCTTTTACGCGGGAACTATAAAAGCGACAGCTTTTACGCGGGAACTATAAAAGCGACAGCTTTTACGCGGGAACTATTTTATAATTTTGTGTCTATCTTTCGCGCGAACACATACCGATTATATGTAATGCCAGACAATGCATTGTAATAGAGCTTATTTGTTATACATCATATTTGGAATTTTATAAATGATACATTCAAAAAGTGATATATGACTATATATATGTCGGAGCACAAAAGTGAAAGGCGCACTTTCTAGCTCTTCAGAGTCCGAGTGGTCTACGAACGGATAATGTTCATTGTCTCTCATCGTCTAGGTTATAATGCAATCAGACAGATCCAAGCATGAGAAAGCTTATCAGTTTGCTTGCGGAGTGTTGGGATTTTCTCGGGGCACTGGTTTTCTACACCACCCAAGAATTGCTTGACCCTTTATTAGCGATTAGATTCTGGTCTTGGGTGTAAATCTCAATTGCTCTACTCCATTCTTTGCATTAAAGGTTCAAAAGATAAAATCCTGAAAAACTAATAAATGAAATACATTATAATGTATGCACAAATATTATTTGAACTTAATTTCAAACGATTTTGATTTTTAAAAAATTATAAAATTTTAACCAAGTTAGAAGGCGAAGTATACCACGAATATTATACCAAAACGTAATATTGGAGAAGAAACCGAAGGTCCGATAATTATATATGTACGAATAGTGTCTGAACATTATGTGCAAGAATTTGAAGTTTAAATACATGTAAGAAATAAAATTTCAACAAAGGTAGACAAAAAATTGATACAATAAGAATGCTAATTAACGTGTTTCTAGAAAAAAAGTATATTAAAACATAACTCGTATTTTACGTAAAATTACTTATTATTAAATGGAAACTTGTTTCAATGTTAGTTCTCAAACGGGCTCTTGTTGTTTTGAGGATTCACACCACAGAGACTCTTTTGTTTCTATTTTCTGGTGAGCAACTGAGAATATGGTTTCTGATAACTTTCCGGAAAGCTCCGTCAAACAGTCCGTATACAAACGGATTTGCCACGTGGTTTAGAATGTATAACCTATACAAAAATAATAGACCGGCCTTATCCATGTTCGACTGCTCCAACCAAAATAAAGGGTTAATTGTTTCTTGTATTGTCAACGCATGCCAAGGTGCAAATGATACAATAAATATACCAGTAATTGTCATGAACATCCATGAATACCGATGTTTTGCGAAATGACTTTTAACAGACCTCTTGACACTTCCGACCCTACCATTTCCGCTTTTCACACTTCCACTTTTTACACTTCCTCCTGATTTCTGTCTGCGTAATTTGGACTTTGATGAAACCACTGGACTATTTGGAATTGAGTCCTTATCAGATAAAATCACTGGTCTCCTTTGTTCTAAGACTGATGTATCATCTAGAATTTCCTTTGCTTTTCGTTCTCGGGCACTGTCATGGCGGAGAAATGACATCTTCGTCTCCTTGTCATTAGTAGAAGAACTACTTACTGCTGCAGGATAGACGTTTTTCCTTTTGAAACTTTCCCGCATTTTAGAACTTTTATAAATAGTTCTGAGTATGAGACCATATAAACCCATGGCACTTAATGTGCACATTATTGCACTAGTAGAGGTTATAACTACGTATAAAACGGTCCATTTTCCTAATTCCTGTCCCGGGGGAAACTTGATACACGAATAACCAGTAATATTTTTAGCTGAATTAAATACTTCTACTTTTCCATAGAAAAATAAACACGGTATTGAAAAAGCGATTCCGCTTGATATTGTAACCAACAATGCGATACGTTTCCAAAACAATGTCATCTGTCTGCTAAATGGCCTACATACCTTTAAGTATCGCTGGATTGCAATAACACATAACATTAAACCGGAAGCTGTTGTTGCAGCCATGTTGCTAAAGGTCATGAACTTACAAAGCCCGCTTGTGCCACCAAATCGTACTGGAAAAAGCAAAAAGTATATTCCATTTCCTGAAGCAATTATGCACGCAACTATGTCGATGATAGCCAAAGATGGGATAAAATAGCGATCCTCCTTTTTACCTTTCATTTTAAATGTGTATCCATAAATAACGACACCATTACCAATAACACCAGTCAAAATGTACACACATAGAATCAATACATTAGGGATTTGAAAGCTCGCTATTTCTCTGTTCCATTCAAAAAGCAATTCTTCATCTGTTAAGTTTACATCCATTCTTTTAATTATTTGTGGATTTTTTTTTTCGATACAAAACGGGGTGATTATTTCACAAGTTTGAATACATATTTTCATTTACCATGATTTTAAAAAGATCAATGTCTAAAAACTATAAATATTCCAACTCCATCTTTGATATTTAAAACAAAAATAAATAGTAAACAAGAACAAAATATCACAGAGCAACAAATAACCCGTTCTCTCGGAAATAAACAGGAAATAAGACAACATCAGTTGAAAAAAAAAAAAAACAGCCGTCTATCCAGAAAAATAAATCATTTTAACTGTAATTTCTATTAGATGGCAAATTCAGAGTAAAAATGTAACCTGTAAAGCAAGTTTAATTTGACCTCAAGAACTATCACAAAAACCGATCAAAAAATTATTTTATGAAAATTGTTTGATAAAGTAATAACTACGAAAGCGTGATAGTGCCATTTCATACACTAGAAAAAAAGACTATCTCGTTTAAACAAGATAATTATCTCGTTTAAACAAGATACTAACTCGTTTAAACAAGATAGTATCTCGTTTTAACAAGATAATTATCTCGTTTAAACAAGATACTTTCTCGTTGAAACAAGATACTTCATTGTTATTCTGGTATATTAACGAAAGCAGCGATAGTTAAAAGCATTAGTAGTAATTGGCTACTTATAGCTGTAGCTGGCTACTTGTAGAAAAAAAGTTAGCTACTAATAGCCAGTTACTTGTAGGAGAAAAGTTAAGTACTAGTAGCCAGTTACTTAAACGATGATCAAAAATACAAAACTAGCAATTATTTCTAGTTAGCTTTTATTGATTAAAAATATGTAATTGTTATTTATCTTATGTTTATCTGATCTGAAGTATCTGTGGCTATCTTGGATAATTGATGACTATGCTACAACCAAGAGTATTCACCACAAATTAAGTCTTACTTTCGCTTGGTGAAATTCAGGGTTTTTCAGATAAAAGACTTGAAATAACAGACATTTTTTGCATATGTTCAGAAAACCGAGACAATATAATATTTATTTTAGAAAAACAAAAGAGGCCCTATGGACCTTAAGGCTCACCTGGGGATATGTTCCAAAATTGTTTTCAAAGTACAATAGGCAATATATTAATTACAAAACTTTCCAAGTAAACTCAAGCTTAGAGCTGCCAAAATACTTAATCAGAAATATCCAGGCGACATTTCAGTTATAAGTAGCTAATGTGTATGTAGCTACTAAAATACACTGAAAAAATTCCACAAATTTCTGCCTCGGGAAGCGTGGGTTTCAAACCTCGACCAGGCCATACATAAGACTTTAATATTGCACGTGTGAAGCGATACTCAAGTAAACGATAAAAAGAATTCTGTGACCACGGTTACCATCAATTTTTTTTTTTTAAAACGGCATCTGAATATTAATTGATATTTATATAGCCTAGTCGAGGAATTAAAAAAACATTATTTTGTAATAAAGTTACAGAGACAGTTTTCCGCCTTACACACGTTTTAATTTTAGAAATTTTATAGACCTGTTCCGTTTCGTTTCATTTAAAAATCAGTAAAATCAAAAAACGTGTATTGCGTGCATAAAAAAGAAGGTGTACTTTCTCTGGATGGCTGGTCTTACTGGTCGTATGTATTACCACGCGTGTTTGATTTTGTACCAGATGGTATTAATTTTTATTTTTATAGAAATAAAATTAATATTTCTGTTTTTATTAATAATCATGATCGGTCATGACATTATTCATTATAGACTGACACTGATAAAATATATATTGCCTCTTCGCATGGTGCTTGGAATTAGGAAGATAGAGTATGGACTGGTTAATAAGGTGCCAGGACAATGGACTGGGGGAATGATATAGTTTCAAGCTATGATTAAACACGATTAAAAAATTACACTCAATTAGCAATTTTTCAAATCACTTGAATTACTGAAATGATAAAATGAACTTTTAGAGAGACCAATAAGAATTGTAAAAGAGTTCATTAATGCTGTTTTATATCACCCCAGTCACGATATTTTAACTTATATTGATTCAGTCAGTTTTTGAATGCTGGTGGAAAATAGAGTTTCCAGAGAAAACCATAGAATTTTTTTTATAAAGCAAACTTATAAGTTATATAATACATTAGAATCTTCCCAAAAGAGATTAAAGTCTAGGCAGTTGGAGGAAGTGTGATCAACAAGTGTACACACGCACTTTAGACCAATTAATAAAGGAATTTAGAAGTTAAACTAATAATTTGTGATACGGTTTAAAATATTTGTGTATTATGTCACTTTTTGAAAAAAAAAGTTTTTTTTTTCCAAGTGAATAACCATTTCTATAATATGTTCATACTCCGAACATTTCTAGAATTGCATGAATATTCGACGAAATGTCCTACTTCAAGTGAATTTCCGATAAATTGTCGCATTCTATCAAGTGTCAGTTCGACGAAAAGTCCATTCGACGAAACGTCTGCACCGGAATAAGACTACATATTCATTGATTGTTGTTACTGTCTTGGGGGCTTAGTGGTAGAGGGTCTGCCTTAAGAGCGAGGACACCAGTTGCTCATTGGTAGACTGTCTGCCTCGATAGTCATAGGTTCGAACCGTGGCTGGGTCATACAAATGACTTTGAAATTTGAAATATCGAACAGTTCACCTGTTGCCAGGATATTGAACTGGGGGAATGGTTTACTTGTCTGCGGCATACTAACACGGTGAGCTAGCACCTTACCAAAAAGACACCGCGAGTTTGTGCTAGTACATAACAGACCAGGCTACACAAATGCACACCACACACTTACATGCACTTGTACTTAGTTTAATTTTTACATGTACATTTTACATCAATAACACACAAACACACACTGCCATAAGGATACTCTCAAGCACATATAGTAAAAAAATGATATGACATTTCACAACATTTTAACTAACCAATCTTATGGTGCAAATTAAAGGGGGTCAAAATTTTGGGTGGTGGAAGACTTTAGCAATTGTGCTTGCCACAGTTACTACTCTAGTTTGTTTTGTTTTTCTATTCATAGCAATGTTGGTCAAATACAGGACAAATACAGGAATATAAATATATGTAGTAAAAAAGAAATTGAAGCCGAAAAATGTACCCATAGAAATCTATACCTAAATGTAACCCTCCCCTGTCGAATCGTGTAAGCGTATATGTACGTAATAAGGCTTTATGGCTGATATTTGATATCAATGTTTACAAAATATAATTGATCATGATATAAATTAATACTGAATATTTTTTGAATAAATATTCAGCTACTCGTACTGAATTTTAAAATCATAAAAATCTATACATAAATCAGATTTCGTAAGCGTATATATTAGTATGTGCGTATAAAGACTTAAATATTAGAATATTTGGTATCATTGGAGACAGAATTCAATAACGTTTTTAATTATGATTCCCCACCCGAAGGTGGGGAATCATATTGTTTTCGTTCTGTTTCTTCTTCTTCTTATTACTATTATTATAATTTTTTTCCTTAAAATTGTCCGGTGCAGAACTCAGAAACGGTATGATGGGTTTCGATGAAATTTGGTTCCAACAATCTGCTATCTTGGTAGATATGGATAAATGATCAATTATTTTTCTATCTCGAGGGTTCGGCGGTCGGTGCGTGTAAATTGCGTAATTTAATTCCAAACATCTTTCTGTCCAATACGTACAAAGGGAGATAACTCTTACAGAATCTTCTTTCTTATTCAGTTTCTCAGATATATGAGCGCCCGATAAAAATGGGTAATCTGAATTAATGTATAAAGTTAAGCACTAAACAAAAATGATTAAATGTTAATGAACTACATGTTAATTAAGTGACTAACCTCTTTCTCACATACAGAATTTGTTCTTAAAAAATTCTCAGTTACTTTGTATTAAATTGTTAAAAATATATCAAATTTTTATCAGCACTGCCAAACAAGTTAAATGCATCATTCAATCTCGTTCAAAATTTTAGGAAAGGTTCCTGCACCATTAAAGTTTTTACATCCATGGGTATTTATTGGGGGAGGGACAGGAAGATGGGGTCTTAAAAACAAAAATCACAAATTTTTCCTTAAACACTTTGCGGTGTGCTATAAAACCATATATAGGGCTTTGTCATAACTTTTAAACTGTTGAGATTCCCACCCCTAAAGTATATATTTTCTGGTTCCTAATGATAAATGAAAAGAATGACACTAATCAAAGACACCTAAGGTCCTTTCCCACTGAGGGGTAGGGCTGGGTGGGGAATCATACGTAACTGGTATCCCAGTTACAATCTCTAGTTATTACTTAAAACTGTAAAAGTGGGTGATTTATTAAAATGATGATGTACTACGTTCGTGGTACACGGAAACGAATGCAGAAGTGATATCCGCGAAAGCCGTGATTAAAACAAAACTACACACGGTAAACGTTTGTTTGTTTCTTAAAGTAAATAAAAACTGCATTTTGTAACTAGAAGTAATTGCTAGTTTTGTATTTTTAATCAACAAGTAACTGGCTATTAGTAGCTAACTTTTCTTTTAGAAGTAGCCAGTTCCAGCTATAAGTAGCCAATTACTACTACTGCTTTTGACTATCACCGCTTTCGTCAATATATCAGAATAACAATGAAGTATTCACTCGTTTAAACAACTCAGTATCTTGTTAAAACGAGAAAGTATCTTGTTTAAACGAGATAATTATCTTGTTTAACATCCATTCTCACTAATAAGGTAAAATGATGTCGTCGCCTCATTCTAAAAATACTGTGACACCTATAACAATGACTTATATGCACAAATGTTGTATAGTTGCAGGTTACTTAGAATATAAATTTTACACAAACCACTGAATGTCTTGTTTTCCATTTTTTTAATTTCAAACGGTAAAAACGATACACACGTTACCTGTCTCCTGATGTGGGTTTTGTTGTATATGTACCCCATTTTCCAGTATGAAATGACCCTGTTTGCTTTAATTGTTTATTTTATGTATATGTCTCCATGTACTTGATACATACGTTATAAAACTTTTATCACGCAACAAAACCTAAACAAATGTTCACTTTTGTCATTTCTGTCACTTTGCAAATCATATTTTATGTATAAACAAGTTAAAAATTACAAAAGAGAAGCATTACATAATAGAGAATATTTGGAGTTCAACTTTAAACAACGGCTACTCAAGGGTTTCTTTTTGTGCAATACCTACGTTACACATCAATTAAAAAACGTGAACGACATGATAGCTTATTTACATTAAAAACTTATCTAATGTCATGATGTTATATAAAAATTTTGTTCATCAACACTAAGTTTAGTATGATTTTAACTAAAGAAGACCCAATAATGGAACATGAAAACATGAAAATACATACGTTACTACGGTTGAAGAAACTACGGGAAGCAACGAGGAGTTTGAGTTTTATGTGTATCATGTTTACACATATGACGTTTTTATTAACCTTGGGAAGTTTGAAGGGTGGGGCAGTTCAAATCGTCAAACTGATGGCTGCATATTGTTTGAATCATACAATCATTTATAAGTTCCTGATTAAGATTACAATATACGTTCTTTGACAATATTTCTATCCATGTATAATAAATAGATGTTACTTTATATTGTTCAGATACAATGATACTCCATATACTACATACATACTGAGTTTTTTATTAATGAAGTTTTGATACTTACGTTACGTGTTGTAACGTATCTATCGGCAAACATTCTATTTTACACTTGTGACTCTATTAAAATATTACTGTGGGGTTAAATTAGACCTATATACATTGTCTTCATCATATTTATTTACAGTTTTTAAACTGGGCAAGAGAAACATAGTATACTATACTGTTCTTGAACCCAGTATGTTTCGGCAACTGCATAAACGACTTAAAGATATTTATTTATTTCTGTTCTCTGATGATTTCCTGACAAACTTATTAAAGTATACAGTTTTTACATATTACCTTATAATCTGATAAAATAAAATATGCCTTTTCTTATGAGCTTTCAATAAAATACTCTTTATATACTGGTACCGTAGGTATCAATACTGGTAACGTATGTACCAATACTTAAATTTATTACTTCTATGTTTTCGGGATGGGCAAAACACTGACCTTGATTCCTTATGGCGACTTCCTATGTAAGATACAAACCCCGGTAGCACCAGGAAAGTTGGAACGAAATTTTGATGTCGATGATTCGATTAAAATGGAAGTTTTGCAAGAAGAATGACTTATAATAACATAAATACCTACGTTACAATGTTCTGACATATTACACATTTCTCTAGTATTAAAATAATACTTTTGTATTTAATTTGTCATCAAATTTAATAGTATAGGTAATATTGATCAGATTTTGATCAATTTAAAGGAAAAATAAACTTGTGTTTCCGAAAAAAAAATTCTAATACATACGTTACCGTTATACTTTTAAATATAAGCAAAATGACCTATGTGTTTCACCTAAGATTTGAATAAACATTCGTAAACAGCAAGTGTAAATGTACAAATGGTGTATTACGAAGAATTTCGTATTAATTGTCAAATATCATTCCTTATATTGCTTAATTATTTTATTTTGGTTGTCAACTTGTCATCTAGATTCTGATGTTTCAAAAAATACAAAATAGTTGTTAAATGATTATTTTATATTTTTTTATGCAAAACATTGAAAAAAAAAATCGATATAATGTCATATCATTCTCGGTAGATGCAGCACAACCTGTAATCAGGAGAAGTTGATACTTACGTTACTTTTAGACACCCAACATGAAATATACGATATCCTGATGTAATGGTTCCTGTATTATAACATGTAAAATATTGCACACCTAGAATAATCATTTTACTTCATCCAGAAACGGGAATGACATGTATTGGAAGTCTTTCTTTAATTCAGCATTAAAGGAAGTTGTTGTATATTCATACAAGTTGAATATCTAATTACCTTATTGGTAATCTAAATCTCAAAATGTTGCAACTAAAAAGAAATGTGAGGTATTTTAACTTTTTTTAAATAGAATTATTATATATGCAAGTTTTTTATGAATTATTTCGTCGATTTAAAAGTATCAAAGGGTCGGCTTACTTTTTTTTGAACAACACAACCAATATTTAGACTACGGAAGCATAAAAACTATAGAAATGGTGCTTTTGAAATTTTGCGTCCTTTTTGTAATGACATCTGTCTTTATAATTATGATGGAGCAATCGAGTTTTCGTTAACTTCAATTTTGTTCAATAAAAATTCAGGATCACCCTTTATTAGTGAGATTTAGTGTTAAACGAGATACATGTAGTATCTTGTTTAAACGAGAAAGTATCTTGTTTAAACGAGATAATTATCATGTTTAAACGAGATAGTATCTTGTTTAAACGAGATAATTATCTTGTTTAAACGAGATAGTATCTTGTTTCAACGAGAAAATTATCTTGTTTAAACGAGATAATTATCTTGTTTAAACGAGTTAGTATCTTGTTTAAACGAGATAGTAATTTTTTTCTAGTGTATAAAATGGCACTAGCACGCTTTCGTTAATAACTGTATCCGGTTACATGAAAGATAGTGGTTGTCATACCCATTCAAGGCACTAGACGCTTGAATCTTAATTTAGAAATACTGTAAGCATAATAAATAAATAAGTAAATAAATAAATAAATAAATGAATAATAAATTAAATAAAAACGGATATAAGCATTTGTTAAAAGTCATGTGAAAAGCAAGCCACCTAAACATAAAAGGACCCATGGATTTTAGTCTGTTTAGAAAATCCTGTTTAATACAGAACTATCTAATCTTTTATAAAGATATATAGGATCGCTTTTTTAATCTTCATATTTGGGCAAGTAACATCCAAAAATCGAGTTACTTTGGTATCTTTGAGTGTTTTGCATGATTCATGATAGCCGATAAATAATGAACTTTTAGGTGTTTTGGTCATAATAACAAATTATAAAACATTCACATTGTACATTTTAATGACTGAATAAATGAATTATTAATCAAATAACATAAATAATTCTATGCCATTGCAAATCACATGGACAGTTGCATTGTTAAAACTTTGTACACATTAAATGTAAAAATAAAAAAAACTGCATATGCATTTTTTTTTTATTGAAAATTTTATTTCGTACTAGCCTTTTGATCAATAAGAATAACATTTTTTAAAACTTTCACATGGGGTATGGGGAAGATGCCTTATGCAAACTTTGGAATATTTCATTGTAAAAAAAAAATCAAAAGTATGCATAAGACATAAACTGTAAATATAATTTTTTCAAAAAAAATTACTTTTGTCTCATTTCAGTTCCTTTGTTTGTTTTCAGTCTATTTATAAATCGCCTTCTGAACACACGTAAGTAAACAATTCTTCTGCTATTTCTAATCGTAAAAGAAGAAAAATTATCCAGGTGTTAATCAAGCCTTTTTATTTGACAGGCACAAATGAACAATTTCCTTACTTCTTTTCTAAACGGAGTATCAAAAAGTCCGTAAATAAATGGATTTGCTATGTGATTTAATAAGAAAAGTCTGTATAAAAACAAAAGACCAATAACCTGTGAATTTGTCCGTTTATACCAGAACTCAGAATCTATTGTCTCAAGTAAAGTGATTATATTCCAGGGGAGGTAAGCTAAGATGAATACTACAGTTATGACCATAAACATCCATGAATATTTCTTTTCCATTAGATGAACTTTTATTTGTTTTAGATTAAGGTCATACTTTTTAATATGTGTTTTATGTATCATTTCAGACAGAGCACTTTTAGTTTTTGTTTTCTTAGTAACTTTTGGACTGGAGCCAGAAGCATCAGTTTCTGATATGTCATTGAAACCTTTTTGTTTTCGGGCTATGTCTGGACTCGGTAAAGGACTTCCTCTTGGACTACTTTCTGTGCTGGAATGAACATCGTCTGTGTCAATGGCACTAGAAGCGTCAAAATCTTGTTCTTTAAGTTGAAGTTTCATTTTCAAATGTTTTCCATGTTTACGCCTCTGTTTATATATTGTTTTGGCGATTGAACAGTAAAGAAAAGATAAAGCCATTATACAAGAGACCGCCATTCCTAAAATCACAATCGTGTAAACCAGTAGACCAGTACCGTGCATTCCTATTTGCTTTCCACAGTTATATCCGGTTATATTTAGGTGTTCGGACACCACCGGTGTTTTTCCATAGTAAACAAGTGTTGGTACAGAATATGCAGCTGAAGCAACAATAGATAAACACAATGCAGCACGTTTCCATGGTAAGGTCATCTGAAAACCAAATGGTCTACATACTTTTAAGTATCTGTGTATTGCAATGACCACTAAAAGTATCCCAGAAGAACCAACACACCATTGTCCAGTAAAATTTAAAACTTTACAAATTACGTCACTTTTAAATGTAACTGGATGAAAATTAAACGCCAAAGCCGTAACCGAACCGAAGACACAGGACAGTAGATCCAAAATGGCCAAATACGGTATAAAGTAACGGTTATCCATTTGACGCTTCATTTTGGATAAATACAAATAAATAACAATGGAATTACCTGTCACACCCAACAAAAGGTAACAAAATATTATCAAATCATTTTGTATCAGTGATAAAACCAACATCTCGTTCCATTTCCACAGAATTTCGTTGTTGTCGCTTAAGTTCATTATGGTACTACTCGGTGTTGTCAAAATTCTACAATAGGGTAGATGATAAAACTGTTTATAGCTGTGAAGTAAATATTAACGCTTTTATCATTTTCGTTGTTATATGCAAAGCAGTAGATTTTAATTTGTAACGGAAAACGGATACCCGATGACTGTTGTTGTTGTTGCTGTTACTGTTGTTGATACTGTTCAAATAATAATAAATGAAAATGACGTACAGTACAGTCAGAAAATTCAAAAATTTATAAAAAAATTTAATACGACACCTAGTTGTCATATTAATTTTTTTTAATATATCATTCAGAAAATTCAAACATTTATTATGTGTCACATTTTCTTCCACTGATATGCATTTCTGTCTGTGAATTATTGGAATATAAAACCAGAAATATGTTAATGAATTCCAAAAGAAAAAACAAATGAATATGAATACCAGTATTGTATTGCTTTTTTTTTCTTTTTTTTTTTTTTTTTTTTGGGGGGGGGGGTAATTTTTCAGGTGATTAGTTGATCTCTTTATATACTACATTACAAACCATACATCTAATACATACATTATGGTAACTATATGTAATCCACAAATCTGTCTATTTCTGATTTAAAAACTGATATGATGACTAATTGGACATCATCTTGCATTTGACAATAAAGGGAAATAACTACAACATGCTTACTAAATATCAAGTTTTGTTACCATGAAATTTTAAATAGTGCAGTGCAAATTAAACATCTAGATTGTTCCTAGCACTGGGAGTTAGGCATGTAGATTGTAAGGTGGAAATAGGTGGTGTTTAACACTATTTTATTTATTTAACTGTGCTTTAGGGTTCTGTTTGGTGTAAAAAAAAAATGCGGTGGTTAGGCATCCAGTTGATTGACAACATCTTAGATGTGTTTATGTTTTAATATTCGACAGCGGTTTGTTAATCGATATCTCTTAATAACGGACATGCTTAGAAGTATTATATTACTTTTTTAAATACTGTTCAAGCATAATGGTAGTTATACATATATATATATAATATTTCATGTTTTTTTCTAGTAAAATTAATTTTGTGTGTTAAATATTAAATCAGCAGTGGTGTAAATTGGAGTATGCATGTTTTTAACTTGAGTCGAAATTTTTCCCATATTATTAATGCAGCCAGTCAGCTGTGTGATGCTGGAGGGTATACGAATACCAGAAAAATATCGCTGGATTTTGGCAAGCGTATTTTTTCGCACTAGAGAAAAAGGATTGTGAAATTTGAAGCTCTTATAAAGAAACCAAGTCAAAAACAGAGCAATCTAAGCATAATGTGTCACAAAAAATAGATCGAAACCTTCATTATCACTTGTTTGATTGAGAAAGTTTATTTATTCAGTTGTAAATGTGCACATATAGCACATCAAAATTTAACAGGTATTTGTGTTATATATTTGTACTGAAGTCTTCAAGTTGGTACAAACAACTAGCTATCAAAGTTTTTTGTTAGTTTTAGCGATTCAGAATATTCCTGTTGAAAAAAATTTGTTGCTGCTCTGTGGATTTCACACATCAGAAAATGGCGATGTTTTCGCAAAAAGTGATGTTCTTCGTGAAGCATTTCGTTGTATGCAAAAGAATCCGTGATTTGTCTTGTTTTTAACATGTAAAACCTCATGAATCTACAAACAGAGTGACTCAAACAGTAGGCGTAAACTCTCAACCAAATACTAGTATTTCAGTTCTATTATAATGTATTTAGTTTCGTTTTTCGTTCTTCCTTGTTTTTTTTTTCCACATGCATATCTGTTGATGGGTGAGTCACAAATTGTTGGTCATTGTCACTAAGTTTAAATGACAGGAAAACAAACATGATTGTTGTGTATGTAACAAGAGGTATCATTTATTTCACGGAAAACCCTACTAAAGCAGTGAATGCGTAAGAGGAAGATATCATCCTACTAACACGATAATCATTTATAAAAGGCATTTAATCGTTTATTCATCAACAAACACGATAATCATTTATAAAAGGCATTTAATCGTTTATTCATCAACAAACACGATAATCATTTATAAAAGGCATTTAATCGTTTATTCATCAACAAACACGATAATCATTTATAAAAGGCATTTAATCGTTTATTCATCAACAAACACGATAATCATTTATAAAAGGCATTTAATCGTTTATTCATCAACAAACACGATAATCATTTATAAAAGGCATTTAATCGTTTATTCATCAACAAACACGATAATCATTTATAAAAGGCATTTAATCGTTTATTCATCAACAATCACGATAATCATTATAAAGGCATTTAATCGTTTATTCATCAACAAACACGATAATCATTTATAAAAGGCATTTAATCGTTATTCATCAACAAACACGATAATCATTTATAAAAGGCATTTAATCGTTATTCATCAACAAACACGATAATTATTTATGAAAGGCATTTAATCGTTTATTCATCAACAAACACGATAATCATTTATAAAAGGCATTTAATCGTTTATTCATCAACAATCACGATAATCATTTATAAAAGGCATTTAATCGTTTATTCATCAACAAACACGATAATCATTTATAAAAGGCATTTAATCGTTTATTCATCAACAAACACGATAATCATTTATAAAAGGCATTTAATCGTTTATTCATCAACAAACACGATAATCATTTATAAAAGGCATTTAATCGTTTATTTATCAACAAACACAATAATCATGTATAAAAGCCATTTAATCGTTTATTCATCAACAAACACGATAATCATTTATAAAAGGCATTAAATCGTTTATTCATCAACAAACACGATAATCATTTATAAAAGGCATTTAATCGTTTATTCATCAACAAACACGATAATCATTTATAAAAGGCATTTAATCGTTTATTCATCAACACACACGATAATTTATATCCTTTTAAATTTGTTTTGTAAAACAATGATGCGGATATTTGTACCCAATATTGCTCATTTTTATTTCACCTGAAAAATGAAGACGTTATGATATTTAAATGTTGTTTTTTTTTTCGTTCTTCGTATGTTGTCCATAAACTTTTCATTAAAACCACCTCTTTACCTCTTTAAAGAACCAGTAAACCTATGGCAATGGAACTGAGCAGTGATGATGCCAGGCAGAAGACCATTTAAACTTGGTAGCGCTGGATGACCTTGACCCTCATTCAACGTCACACTGGTCCTAAGAAAAAAAATTAAAAAAAATTATCGTGAACTGAAAGGAGCCGGAGTGTCATTCAAAGCATCAACACATTAAGCTAAACTGTTTTACTATTATGGTTGATCGCATTCTTTATTAAAGGTCACATTGGCCTGAAAAGGTAAAACTTAAAAAAACACTGTGTCATTAAAGAAAAAGTTATGGAGTTTGAAGGTTTAATTACAACACCTGTTCTTCGCGCAAAGTTGAATAGCTGTTTGACCTCTCCTTATAAAACGTTGTGAAAGATTTATTTCCAATTCGATAAAATATGTGCATCTTACAATCAATCAAAAAAGTTTTTAGTACCATGAGAAGCCTGATTTTGAATATTAAATAGAAAAACAAATGTAACTAAAAAGCATGTATCTTGTAAAAGACAAAACAACCAATAATAAAAACTGACACAACACAGTAAATAAACTGCTTAACAAGATAAAACAAAAGAAGACGACGGCACATGTAAATCATTAATTTTTTTCTTTTTATTAAAAGGGTTTCCCAAACCAAACAAATGCATACTATGTTGTCAATCATTCAAACTGCAGCAGAAATGGTGAATGCGAGATAAGTTTTTTTCAAAGAATAAAATGACTATACCTACTTGAATTTTTATTTCAAACTGTTTGGGTTTCTTTGATTCAATTTATTATCTTTTTTATCCATATAACGCTTGTCAGTTAAAACAGTAACTAGATGCCTTTTTAAAATTCTAAAGATTTTGCAAATATAAATATTAAGGATGTTGATAATACGTTATAGATAATTGCAAAAAATACAAACTTTAGGCAAGGCCGATTTCAAATCTTTTAATAATTTTAACAATAATATGGTAATAAAATTAGGGCAGCGGTTATTAATAAAATGGATTATTAGACTCTGCAACAGTTCCTACTACTGCATGAGTTTCATACACATTTAAAGAAAATAGTGATCATAACTAGAATTGTAATTGTGGCAAACATAACGACTAAGTCTTTCACATCCCCTACTTTTCAAATCCCGATTCGCATCACACGATTAATGTGTTGTAATGTTTTTTTACCATTCCATCAGCAATTATTCAGCTATATGCTAGTGTAAATAGCCATAAGAAATATTCTAAAACTGTTCGTGTATGCATGTGGTATGCAAGTTTGATAGATTTTAATGTTTTTAACATTCCATCAGCAATTATTCAGCTATTCGTTTGTGTAAATAGCCACTTAGAAATATTCTTAAACATTTCGTGTATGCATGAGGTGTGCGAGTTTGATATTTAATCTGCTTTATATTTGCGCATACTCGGGGAGACTTTGTTAAATCTATACTCTCTCCTTTAAATGCCAAACGCCAAGCAAATCTTGTAAAGTCTTAGATATGACCCCACTGGAGTGGCAGCCAATTTTAAAGCCCCGAAAAAGCTTTCCAACAGACCTTTTAATTTGGGATTTTTCAAGCGCACAAGCCGAATATATTGTTTCTGACTATCAACCAAGGCAACCCTTCACACCAAAGCGTTCGATCTAGTGATAGCCAAAGTATTAATTACAGAAAATTGTTCAAAACATGAAGTACCAATACATTGCTTTTGTCTTTTTTTAAAAAAGCCGTAACACAATTTTGTTGGGTCTGGAAGGAACCGGAAAGCTACTGACCAAACATTTACACGAAAATAGTTTAACTCTACCTAAATCAAGATAATGATGGTTTTTAAACCTAAATAATTTAATGTTTTATCAGGGTAGATGATATACTTCTTGCAAACTATACCACAAGAGCATGTATATAATAATACCTATCACTACCTATTACCTCAGGTTTATTTGAGATGTTCGTCTTGTCGGTCACCATGGAAACTTACTGTCTCAAATTTGAATTGAGATATTTGAATGTTTGATCAATATGCAAACTTACGGTCTCCGGTTTGAATGGAGATGTTTATTGGCCAGTCATTGTGAAAACTTAACGTCTTCAATTAAAATGAAGGTGTTCATCTTGTTAGTCACGATGAAGTTTTACCGTTTCCGGTTTTAAGGTAGGTTTTTACTGGTCGTAAGGACAAAAACTTACTGTCTCTATTTCGACTGGAGATGTTTGTCTAATCGGTAACTATGAAAAATTACCGTCTTCTATTTAAATGGAATAGATTGTCTGGTCGGCCACCATGAACCCCCATCGTCTTCGGCCACCGAGCACGTCTCCGAAATCAGTGGGATTCGAACCCAGGCGGTGAGAGGCGCTGTGATCCGTAAGCGCGCTTTAGATCACTCGGCCACCGAGCCCCGCCCCGCCCCCCCCCCCCGGTATAAATTGAGATGTTTACCTTATCGGTTACTATGAAAACTTACCGTTTCTTGTTTAAATGGAAGTGTTCGTCTGGTCGGTCACTATGAAATTTATCGTCTCCAGTTTCAATGGAAAAGTACATGTGGTCGGTCACTATGAAAATTTACCGTTTCCGGTTTGAACGAAGATGTTTGTCTGTTCGCTAGCTTTGAAATTTACAGTTTCCGGTTAAAATGAAGATGTTAGAGTATGGCCTTAATTTTCCCAAGGTTTTAGCAAGAACCGACTTATTAGTCTCAGATGTGAATACAACCCTGTAAAGTCATAAAATGTTTCTGAACAATTCTCTTAAATAACTAGCAGGTAAGTCGGAAACACTTCATTAAGAAGTACACTTATTACAAGACATACAATGTAAACATTTCCGTGTGAACCTTTTATAAACAATACATGAGAAATCCGGAAGGCCTTTGATGCAAAGGCAAATTGTTATTAAACACTGGGGAAAATTTCTAAACCGAATTCACATATTAATAAACAATAGGACATTTCCGTAAACCTTACCCTTTACAAAATTCTCAAGTTATAGATATCTGACATGTCATTATAATCAGTCCGGATAATACTTAGATCTAGTCTACAAAGCCCATCAAGTACAGCGGAATAATACAGCTTTTAAAAAAATCAAGAACACGTCTTCGAAATCAAACGTATGACATTTATTTGATAGTATGCATAATATATACTTGTGAAAACCGGACCTTGAAAAAAATCCGGTTTTCACAGGATCCGGTTTATTAAGGTAATTCGCTAGAATTCACTGCCCTTGATAATAAGTAGCAGATCCATTTGTTATCTCCCTTCGGGATGTGTAGCCATGGGTAACACATGTACATGTGGCTTATTGGAAACAATAAACTTAAAATACAACGTAAAGTGATAATTTAAATTTTTTTGGGTAGGTTGCTTGTATTTCAATGTTTTATTTATCTCAAATAAACTATCATGAAATGATAGACGGGTGGGATCAGACATCATCATTATGCTGTATAATTGTCTCATTGAGATAATAAACTTGAAATACGACGTATATCATAAAGTTATTATGGTAAGTAACGTGTATTTTAAGTTGTTTTTATTTCGATGCAAACATATCGGCAAAAATGCATGTGCGCTTTCCTCTGCAGGAGGATGTAGGTCAACGTAACTAAGACTCAGCCAAAACATTAAATTGCTTGAATTTATTGACATGGCACATGATCGATGTTTGGTTTATGTCGATTAATGATAACAACTGCCATTCCATTGTTAAGAAACTTGTTTTCCTTCTTTTTCCATCATCTGACTGCGCAGAATGTTTTATCTATACAAAGCGCATTTCAGTTGTTCGATTGGGAGCCGAATAATTTCAGGATTCAAGGTTATCTAACTGCGACTATTCTATTCAATTCTTTTCAATTCTTTTCTTGACTGAAGTTTTGTGTAACCTCAAAACTTATTAAAATATCAATCTGGACTGAAATTTTGTCGATTTAAGATAGCGGAGAAAGCTGTGAATTATCACTGTGATATCGAGTCATACCAGCAAATGAACCAACAAAGATGTTCCTTTAAAATTAAAATTAACACGTTACAATCGAACACAAGCTAACCTCGATTTCGGTTGGATGATCTCTTTAATCCGATAATTATTGTTTATTTGTGACACCTTTCACACGTGTTAATGTATACTAAAGCCATTTGATGACGGTAATAATTTGTATTTCTTACAGTTTTGTTTTACTTAGAAGTTAAATGATGTTATTTATGAAATCGGAAATTACTTTTATTTGTAGTTAATGTTTTTATGATATCGGAAATAACAGTCATTTTGTTACAAATTTGCAAGTTTAAAAAATTTCAATAAAATTCTCGGTTTCGGTTTCGGTTTTTTTCATAATCAGAAAATCGAATCAGAAAAGCGAATCCGATTTACAAAGATGTAAATAAATAGGTTTTTTATGAGCCGGACGGTGAAATGCGTCCGGTTTTCAGAATTCACAGGATCCGGTTTATTAAGGTTTCTATCATATAGAATAAAGAAGAGAATAAATCGGGAGAAGCACACACGTCCGATTTTCACAGGATTCCGGTTTTTCCAGGGATCGGTTTTCACAAGTTTCATTATATATATATATATATATATATATATATATATATATATATATATATATATATATATATATATATATATATATATATATATATATATGTATGTATATGTATATCACGGTTTCTCATATACCGATAGAAGTTTCCGAAGTTTGTATTAATAATTAATAATTATGTAAGATTACTTGCATATCTTTTAAAGCTATTGAACCTTTTTCTGTTTTAATAATATATTTACGCTTTAAAGCGTTTGTTGAAATCTATTAGTTTAAATGCTCAAGCCAGATTGAATTGTCATGAAATTGATCAAACACTTTTATACCATAGTATATATGAAGTTTTATTCTTTGTTTTTCAGATTTCGAAAGGTAAAAATATTTGATTAAAAAAACTATGTCCTTCTTGTACAGGGATGATGTCTTGTCAATATTAAATTCCCGTAAGGATTCTAAAAAGCTCTGCATTTTATACTCAAGTTAAGATGGCATTAATTTTGGTGTCAGTTAATTACGACAAAATGCATACGTCATAACGGTATGTGACATGCTACAAAATTTTTTGATATATCTTCTAAAACCTTGAAAACTAGTGCTATGGCAGACGTGAATCAGACAGTAGAAGTTTTTACTCGGATTATAAGGAAGGACGTAAAGTAACAATAAAAGTTAACGACTTATTTTTTCAAAATTATTTCTTTTCTGTAATTAAGTAGTATCTGGTAGCATTTAAATTTAAAACATTTTTATTCTATATTATCATCACAGTGAATTTTTTTTTTAATTTTCTGAACGAAATATTCAAAACTTGATGTTTTATAACATGACAATATTTATTTCAAAAATTCTAAAAATTATAATATGACATACTTTTATTTATTTATTTTCTAAATCGCTAATTTTATCGTCGTTTAACAAAATTCCGCCTACTAATACATATATATAATTAACTTATGAAAGTTAATGGTCATGATACTGTCGCCAACTTGTATCCGGTTTGATATATACAAACATTCTATTTTATACATGTTATAAAAAGACAAATAATTCATTATGTAACTAAAATAAATTCACCATTGATTTAGTTGATTTGATACATAACATATAGTATGAATGAAGGGACAATTAAGTGGGTGTTTTTAAATGTGAACCACATGAAATGGATGATTGGGTGCCCCCCTAGTACTTTAACGAAACAACAGAAATTTAAATCAAAGTCCGTTTTAAAATCGAGAGTTAATAGTTAGTAAAAACCCTTTTTCTTGTTTTTTCATCATTTTGTATCGTTTTATGTTTTTTATTCTTGTGGCTGTTGTTTCCTTGTCGCATTTTAGACTTTCAAAAGCTGATATAAACTATTATTTGAGTTTTTTTTTCGATATTTTCTTGTTATTTGCAGCTGTGCCATGTGCTACTTTTGAATTTTATGAAAATACCTTCAAAAGGAGCACATACAATAAATTGTTATGTGTTACTTTCGAATTGTATTATTTTATAAATAATTCAAAAGTAGCATATGGCAGCTTTATAACAGGTACTAGACAGTAGCTAGGGTTACAAAAAACTCGCTCAGGCTACACAGAATCAGAACAAGGGACAAAAACCTACGTGCATAAACAAGAACAAAAATGTATTTAAATGTAATTAATAATGCCTTTGAATACCACATCTAGACAATTAATGGTTCACATCTAAAGAAAAAACCTAGATTTTGATTTTAAAAAAAGGTGTAATAGCTTAGATACACCAGAGTATATAATTGTTTAATCAGTTTTTTAAAAATTCTGTCGGACCAGCAGCATTTTAACTTAGAGAGCTTGTCACTCTCTAAAGCGCATAAAAATCTTATTTCGTTTTTCTATTCCTAAAAAAAATCTAAAAACTGCTATTTAAGACATCCATGTATAGGCATTATTAAAAAGTTGCAAGTCACGTGATCTAAGGTCATTAGAGTCAAAACATTACAAAATTTCAGAGTTTAATAAAATAAAACATTGCATATGTACATATTGAAAACAATTCTAATCAAGTTGTAAATTGTGTACATGACATGTATATGTACATTGGAAACAGTGAATTATTATTAGAATCGTTTAACATCTACAGAAAAATCTGATATTGTTTTCTTTTTAGATTAAATCAGTTTCAACCTTTCTTCCAAAGCATTTTATTCAAATATATATACTCAATATAAAAAAAGTTAAAAATCTATGGTTTTTAATTAATTTACTCTTTCAATGGCTTGCATAATCTTAATTTTCTTTTATGCCTAATTTAATTTTATGATATTAGTTAAAATTATGCCGTCTGATATAATTTGATTAAGTTGACAGAGTTTCATGGCTTCAAAACTAAAGTTGGGCCGCCTAACACATCTCTGGAAAATTTAAATGTTTACTTACGGGTAATAAGTTTGTTATATACTTTCTGTTTTGGAATAAAGAATAAAAGCAGAATTGGTTAAAAGATCGAACCACATTAACCATTTAAGTAATTAATGGTAAAAGACGAAAATGATAAGGTTGAAACGTTTTATATGAACTTTAGGTCTCGTTATAAAATGAGTTACACACAGTTTGGCGTCAGAGAAGACATTTCTGTCGTTAACGATCAGTCGTTTTTTTTAAATCATTTGAGAATGTTTCGTATCATGCCTGTTGCTGTTTAACCATAAAATGCACAAATTCAGCACGTCCTATGGCCAGACTTCTAATCACTTTTTGTCAAGGTGTAATCCATTTCAAACATTTTTTTTTTGAGATTTTTTTTTTCAAATTTAAGTACACATTTTTAGAAGATAACTATTGACATATACAAACACATTATTAAATAACTAGATCCAAGTATTTATTCTTCTTTCTTCTTTCTTACATCTACATAAAAACTTTTTCATTTCTTGTCTAAATGCACCATCAAAAAACCCATAAATAAAAGGATTAGCCATGTGGTTTATCAAATATAATCTGTATACAAAAAGACATACAGCCAATTTTGTCCCAGAAAGTCTGTTCCAAAACATAGGATCTAAAGCTTCGAGTGTGGTTATTACATTCCAGGGTATAAAAGCAATCACAAACACGATCGTTATTGTCATAAACATCCAGGAATATTTGTGTCTAACAAACATATTTTTGACAGAGTTCAGAGTCGGTCTTCTTTTTGAACCCGCGTTGAAGTGTTTTATAGATGAACTGTTTTCCGCTGATATTTTTCTTGACGGAGGAGTTTCATTGATTGACGTTTTTCTCAATAAGTAGCTGGAGTTATCCTCTTGTGGATATTTACTTACCCTTTGTTTGTTCTTGTCAGAAATATCGGAGTTTAATTCGGCTCCGGAACAAGAATGGAGTGCTTTGGAGTGAGGTGAATCTGTGTTAGAATATCTGTTCTTTTTCCCATGTTTTTTCATTTGAATGTATATTGTTCTGCCTATAAGACCATAAAAAATAGACAAACACGCTATGCAACAAACAGCTGCGAAGAATATGACGCAATTGTAAATAGTCAGCTGTGTACCATATTCCAATGTAAACTTACTACATGATGATCCTGTAATATTGAGAGATGGATGTTGTACATCAACACGACCATAAAATACTAAAGAAGGCGATGAAAATCCGGCAGATAAAACTATAACAAAACCAATGGCAGCACGTTTCCACGGTAATGTCAATTGAAATCCAAATGGACGACATACCTTTAAATATCGTTGGACAGCGATTACAGCCAAGAGTAGTCCCGACGAACCAACGACAGATTGTCCACTAAACCAAAATGCTTTACAAAGAAATTGACTGTAGATTGTCACTGGTCGAATATTCAACAACAGCGCCTGAGACGAACCAATGATACATGCTAACATGTCCATCACAGCTAATGGTGTAATAAAGTATCTATTGTCCAGTTTGTGATTTTTCATTTTAAACTGGTAAAAGTATATAACGAAGGAATTACCCAACACACCAAGTAATAAATAAATAACTATAATACAGTCATTCCATATAAAATCCTTAGCCAACTCTTTGTTCCATTTTATTATTTCTTCTTCCTCATTTATAACACTCCGATTCATTGTGGTTTAATCGGCAAACAACCGCTTAAGAGGATAAATGAAAAGTATATAAACATTATATATATATCTCTGTCTTAGAATTTAAATATGGAAAGTATAAAAGGAAGTGATATGAGAAGATGTCAAAACGAGGCTGAGATAGAAATCCACTTAATTCAATAATGCAACTATGATGGGAGCAGCTTAACAATGTAACTTAAACTTGGAAACATCCGGAGAAAATTGTTTTATTTTTATGTCACTTTATAAAACAAAATATCCTAAAATTATTTAGGGAATATTTTTAGACTTTATTTACTTTTAGGTACAGTTTATCTCCGAATAAATTTAGATAATAACAAGCTAACTCCAGTACTATTCATGTTGTGTTATTAACACGTGTAGATTTTTTTTCTGAAATGAACACAAATAATCCAAAGATTTCTTGTTTACCGATAGAATTTAACACGAGATGTCTGTACCTTACAAAACCCATGCGGTAGCTCAGTTTGGTAAAGTGCTCGCTCCGTAAGTTGGAGGGCGTGTGTTCGAACCCCGAACGGGTCTGTCCCAAAACTTGAAAGTGGGTAGTGTCTGTTCTTTCGCCAAGCACTCGGCATTACGAAATGAAAGTCACGGTTTTTTCGTATGGGAACTTAAAATAAACGAGGTCCCGTGTCATGACAGGAGTGGCACGATAAAGAACTCTGCTGTATAATGCCATCAGCGCAACGCACAGGGAAAATTTTTGCACTTTCGCCTATAGCTGGCGACGTCTCGATATAAGTGAAATATTCTTGACTTGGACGTTAAACACCATTACTCAACTCAACTCTGTACCTTACATAAGTATCTTTTCCATTGTCTTAAGTCTTAAGTCAATTTAGTATACAGGAGTTGTTTTTTTTTATTCATAAACTTGTTTTAACGAACACTTAACAACTGAGTTTCTAACGTTGTATTCACCAACTTCTAAATTTAATGTCTCTTCTTTTTTATATGAATAAAAAAAACTATCGTTCAGATAATTTTAATTCCTGGTCCGGTTTTGAAATGTAAATGGATTTGAAATAACTTTGTAGTCCAAGAAAAGGTTGCATAACACTCAGTAATCATTGTTTTTCCACATTAATTAAGAAACGAAAAAGCGATTGTTTGGATTATATTTATATTTTTAAATTAGGCTAGCTCTGTATTAAATATATATATGTAATAGTTAACTTTATATATAATACATTTATTATTAAAAAAAACTACAACAAAAAGTGATATATGACAATATTTTAATCATTCTGATCTAAGTGTATTTAAACTAAGACCACTGTTTTTTATTGATGTGCATAAGCATTTACATTGAACTTTGTTATGTGTTAAACAATACATGATATACGTTTTTTACTTTTATACATTTAATTTTAATCAACAACATGTCGAAGTTTGTGACAAACGTTTAATGAACCGGAATCAAAGCCAAAATGGAAACCAAATAGCTTTCTGTCTCTGGTTTGTGTAGAGATGATCATAAAATCTTAGTAACACCTTAGCGCGAATCCAAAGCTAGTGACTTGACCCTGTAAGTGTAGCAGGTATCATAAACATAACGTTCGTGTAACATAGGGTTCTTATTTAGAAATTGAGTTAACACACACGAATTGCATATAATTACATGTACTCGCATTGTATAATGTAAAAGGAAAGGTAAACTAGTTCATATACTTTTTGAATTTTTTAAACAAATCTTGAATTTTTCGACAAGAGAAAATTTTTATTTATTACTAGTGCTAAGTAAAATAAAGCATGTATGCTTTTAGAGTTTCATATTAACATATCTTATAAATAATGATATATTCTAGGTGAAGGTTTATTTAGCCTGAATTTCGAAATTGATTTCAATTTTATTCACTCAACACCACCGGTGTTATAAACAGGTACTAGTATTAAACATTATGTGGCATAAACTTAAGAACATGTTACACTACAGTTAAATGCAAATGGTATTTTTGTTTTCACCTCCGGTGTATTTTTTCGAGTCTACTTCCTGTTACAGATTTTCTGTTCTATGTCGTTTTTGTGATCTTCGATGAAAAAAAATCGTTTGAAACTTCTATTATCTTGTACGTGTATCTATCTTCAACACTATCTATCCTTGTCTTTCCTCTTTGAATTCTGGATCAACATACAATTTGTCATAATATATAATTTGTCTACTACTAGAACGGCTTAGTTCTTACACTCGTTCGCCTATCGTAACACAGGATAAAGCTCTTTTCTCCTTTTCTCGCGTTCAGGGGGAAACTGTTCACTTGTTCTTAATCCTGTACTGGCAAGATCTCAGCGTTTTTCAAGTCTGATTTTTTTCTTTGTTTGAATTGGATAATCCTCGCTGTCATATATTGTGTATTTGTACTTTTCCTAGCTACTATTTTCTTGGTTTTCCTCCGACATGTTTTCAGAATCTATATACCCTCTAGAATTCTATTTCCTCTTCAATTCATATATATATTTTTCTGATAAATTCCTTACTACTAATTCTGGACACTTGATCGGGACTTTCTCTTATTCCACTGTCATATACCATTTTTTAATTTAATTATTAAATACATTCAAAAATGGTATGTGGCACCACTGAGTATCGGGTTATCTAAACTACATGTTTATTATTCTACCTCGGAGCGGAGTGAAGTTCATTATTCTCCTCTTGCAGATCTTTTATATTAGTTTTTAACTTGTTTAACTCTCTATTGTCCATTTGTAGTTTTCTCACCTGTAACTTTAGGCCTTTAATTTCACTCTCACATTGCTATTCTTTATTTGTCACTTCCTTATGACGATTATCTGATTTTCTACGATTTTATCAATCTCAATTTGTTTGACGTGACTGTTAGTATAGATTTCTCTAACTGACTTACTCTCTCTGTACCCGGTTCGATCGTATTAAGTTTGCTCACTTTACCGTATTTTGCATTTTAATAGTACATTTTGATTAGCATTTAATATAATTTTTGTTTTGTAAATAAATAAATGCCAATATCATTTTCAGAACACAGTTTCTATGCAGTGTACCAGATATAAACAATACATCACGTCATAATATTGTCGTGTGCAGGATTTTGAATATTTCTATTTTCATGTGCAGAATTTTGAATATTTCTTTTTGTAAAAATTCAAAATTTTGCACATGATAATGTCATAGCAACTTGATAACGAATAAAGTCAAACATTGTGGCTGTTACAACTACTGGCGTCACAATATCATTGTCATGTTTAATAAGGCACGGATTTCAAATTTTAAACATCTTGATTACAAGTTTAATGATCAATATGATTTAAAAATCATACTTAAGCATTGGATAGTTGCGATGTACATTTAATTTTACTGTAGACTAGTGTAGGAAAATGCGCTGATGAACGCTATTCAGCTATTAAAGTTATAGAACTTGCCAGCCATATACCATTTTTTAATTTAATCATAAAATGGTATATCTCATACTAGTATACCATTTTTGAATCTTTAATTGTTTTTATAATAATAATAATAATAATAATAATAATAATAATAATAATAATAATAATAATAATAATAATAATAATAATTATTATTATTATTATTATTATTATTGTTGTTGTTGTTTTCTAAAAGTAGCTTCATAATTATTGTACTTATTTAGTAGGAGACTTGTTAATATAAGAGTTTAACTCTTGTTCCAGAATCCTAAATTTGTATACATTGAAACAATATTATTATTGTTGAATTATATATATATATATATATATATATATATATATATATATATATATATCGTCACATGACTCTTAAACTTGAAGATAATTATTTATACGACGTGAGAATATTTGATATAATAAATAAAACGATGATGTGTATAGTTTAAATAATAAAAGTTTTTAAATACTTGTTGATATACAACACAATCCGAACGGAAGAAGTATCGTTTCCTCAATCACACACTTCGGAAGTATATATATTATCTAATACTTTAAGTGTAGTGTCCTACTTTTAACTGCATTTTATTTTAATTTGAATTACCATTAAAAGAAAATTTGTATTTTCAACAGTTGAGGAAGGTTTATACAACATGTTATCAAATGGCTGAAAGATGTTTTACATAGCAGATTAAATCAACCTTATAACCTCCCTGATAAATAACAACTAGTTGCAATGTTGCAAAATGACATTTGTTTTATTGTTTTTTGTTTATTGCCGAAAATCAAATTGAAACGTGTCGAATTATAGATGAGATGAATTTTAGAATTTTATCAACTTTATTATCCTCTTGATCAACCATAATAATATAATGTTATCAAAAACGCCAGTTTGTGTATGTAGAGTCAGCAAAAATAAATAAATAAATAAATAGAAATAATAAAAATAAATAAATGAATAAATAAAATAAAAAATAATATAAAAAACATTCAGACTTATGAGATATAAGTAATAATCAATACAAATTTTTTAAACTTGATTATAAATTATTATTTTCTTTATTAATATTTTATTTTTATTCATTGATTCTGCAATCTTGATTGGAATAACGCTAAAGTGAAATTCGCCATGCCATGTGCAACTTGTCTAACATAAGAAGTAGTTACAAATATATATATATATATATATATATATATATATATATATATATATATATATATATATATATATATATATATATATATATATATATATATATATACACACACACACACAAACACACACATATATATATATATGACACACTGAACTGAGATAACCACATGCTTTGTGAAGACAATATTTAACAATTTTAGGTGTTATCATTTAATTATTTATTTAAATTATTTCTATGATGTTTCAATAAAATATCATGTTTTACAGTTTTTCAAAATTCTCTTAGTTAATTATATAACTTTCATTTTAAGCCCCTTTTGGACCCTTTCAGCTTTAGATGCAGAGTGGACTGATATGTTTGCGTTTTATTTGTGTGCATAAAGTTATTGGTTAACGAACCTTAATGATACTATAATTGTAAAATATAAATAATTGTGTTTAAAAAAGGTCTAAAATGAAAATAAGTTTGAAAATTATTTCTGATTTGAAAATGTTAGGAAACAAAACCATGTTGTATTAGAATAGAATTAAAACAGTTGTGCTTTCTTAAAAATATTTAATTTCATCAGTAAGAGCTTGGTATTCAACTGTTTCAAATGTTCATACTTTTTTTTTTTTTTTTCTATACAAATTCCGTTCAAAATGATTAGTTAAAAAAATTAAGACAAATTTTTAGTTTTCGATCTCGTAAACAAGTTACAGATCTAACTAGAACGGGACAAGAGACTAGTTTTTACTGCGACCTTGGTACTTTTTAAACATTTAAATAAAATATAATCCGCCATACAGCTGAAAACATTAAAATCAACAAATAAATTCTCATTGAATTGTGTCAAGAAAGTTAATAAATTAATTCAATGAAAAAGAATATCGAAAGTGTCAATGAAAAGAAAAATTTTAGGACATAAACAGATTAAATTTCGTTATTTCCGTGGGTTACTGAAAACCACAAAATTAAGTGTCATCGAAAAGTTTTAATTTCCATTGCCCTCAATGGGATTTATTTTAACGAAATTCAATTCCACGAAAATTTCTACCAATAGAATTTTTAAAAATGCAAAACCACGAAATTTTAACCCAACGAATATTAATGATTCTACAGTATTTTTAATTTTATAATAAATACGACATATGAGACATCGATAACACCTATCTAAATTCTAGATTTACAGGTATAAACTAATTTCTACATGATCTTCAAATATGTCCTTAAAGATCCTCAAATATGAAATGACTTTAAGGGAGCTTCGAGGCATCTTTAAGGATCTTTACTGAGATGCCCAACTCAAAACTCTGTATTTTCTGGTTCCTTATGAAAATGTTAATATAGTGACAATAATAAAGGACTTCTAAGGTCACTCTCCACTGTGGGTTAGGGCTGGGTGGGGCTATGTACATGTTTAACTTTAACTAATTGAGATCTCCACCCTAAACTATGTACCAATCCTACTTATACCAAAACTAATTTTACCAAAGATAAAGTTCTTTCCAATCATAGGGGAGTCCTTGAGTCTTTTGTTATCAATTTAAAACAGGAAGAACTTGACATGCCTTACTTGTATTGGATTCCAAAACTTCACAAAAATCCATACAAGGAAAGATATATAGCAGGTTCCTCTAAATGTACTACTAAATCATTATCAGTAATTCTAACACAAATTCTGACAGTCGTCAAAGATGGCCTTCAGACTTATTCAGATAAAATCTATTCTACATCTGGCATCAACCAAATGTGGATTCTTAAAAATTCTAAAGAACTACTTTACCACTTTGTTTCTAATACTCTATCTTCGATAAAAAGTATAAAAACTTTTGATTTTTCTACCCTTTACACCACTATCCCTCATGCTAAATTGAAAGAACGTCTAAAACAAATCATTCACCTTTCATTCTTTTACAAAAAACGGTAAACCAAGATATAAATATCTAGTGCTCAACAGGGATTCTGGTTATTTTGTAAAACACAATACAGACTGCAAACAAAAATATACTGAAGATACCATTAACAAACTGTTAGAGTTAGTTTTTGATAGACAACATATTTGTTGTGTTTGCCAATATTATCTTTTAACAAACAATCGGTATACCAATGAGCACAAACTGTGCACCTTTGCTTGCTGATTTGTTTCTTTATTCATATGAATTAGAATTTTTACAGAACCTTGTCAAATTTGGAGAAAAATCATTTAACAACACATACAGATATATAGATGACGTTCTATCTCTAATAATCACAAATTTGGAGAATATGTGAATGTCATCTATCCAAGTGAGCTTGAAATAAAAGACACGACAGATTCTCCATGTTCTGCTTCATATTTGGACTTATATCTCAATTATGACACCCACGAAAGGTTACATCTGAAGCTATACGACAAACGTGATGACTTTAATTTTTCTATTGTCAACTTTCCGTTTCTTTGCAGTAATATCCCTTCTTCTCCTGCGTATGGTGTATATGTTTCACAGTTAATACGGTACAGTAGAGCTTGTTCCCACGATGGGGACTTTCTGCAACGAAGCAAATTACTTGCAATTAAATTGTTGACACAAGGATATTGCAAGCCTAGGCTAATCAAGGCCCTTAAAAAGTTTTATGGCCGTCATCACAATATTGTTGATAAGTATGTAGTCACTGTATCCAAACTTTTACTGGATATATTTGACTTACCATAGTTCTTTGTTCCTTTCATTCTCAAAATTGACTTGCACGTGACGGGTGTAGCTAGCTGGACAGGAGGTGCTTACCCTTCCGGAGCACCCGGCCTCACTTCCTTGATGGAAGTTCACGTGTATAACATATTTACCAGTTTGCAAAGTTTTTACTTTGTTTTTGGGATTGTGATATGGACAAGAAATGATATGTTTGATTTATTTTTACAACAAATCACAAAACATGATTAGGGGTGTTGAGAATCAAATTCATTGTTTGAAGAATTGCTGTCAATCAAAAATAGTGACCCAGCTAAGAAATGTATCATGGTTACTAGCTATGATTAAATACACTGTATGATGTAAAAATAACACCCAATTAGCAGTATTTTAATGGTTTGAATTGCTGGAATGATAAAATGAACTTTCAGAGAGTTAATTAAGAACTTGTAAAGAGTTGAGTAATTAACTGGTTCCTTTGATAATTTGACTCGGAGTATGACCTCAGTGGTTAAGTGGTAAAGTGTCCACTTCGAGAGCAGGAGGCGGTGGGTTCAAACCCGATCATACATCAGACTTTAAAAATTGAAATATTGTTTTCTCGTTTTGACTGGTTTATCTGGTGCCAGAATAATGTAATGAAGGAGCAGTATTCTTGTCTGTTTCATACTGATTTGGTGAGCTAGCACCATACCAAGCAGTTGCCCTGCGTGTGCGCTAGTACATGGCAGATCATACTATACACATGCACATCACATGCATACATTAACTTGTTTTAAGATTAATAATCTTGCTCTCCTTATGAATAGTTAAAATTGCTGATGCAATGTTAGACAACATTACACCATCAACATCAGGGCATGTATTCTTGTTTGCAGCACAAGAAATTAATATGTGGAGGTCGTGGAAGACTTTAGTCATTGGGCTTGCCAAAATTACAATTCTAGTTTTACATATTTTTCTTATTGTTCTCAAAATACATTTTAATCATATTTGCAACTACATGTACTTCCTGATGCACAGTTCATATCATCATACATATTGATCAAATATTGGAGCAACCACATAAGCCCGTATGACAAGAAGCATGAATACCGGGTTCTAAATGATGCTTTTAATTGTACGATATAAAAAAAAATCATATATATACAGTCAAACCTGTCTTAAAGGCCACCTCTCCAAAATGGACAGCAGAATTAAATAAATATCAAACTGATTAGAATCATTTTACCGTTTTATACTGTAGAAAATAAACATAGCAATGGTATCAGTACAGAATAGATAAAAGAATATTGAATGGCAAATAATAAATTACTTTTACAACCCAATATCAGATTAAATTTAAAATTGTACTTTCTGCAATAATTCTAAAATATATTAACTCAACTGTATTGAAAATGTGCTGTCATAAATTAATTCTACACAAATATAAAAAGAATGGTACTATCAAATGGCAGATAAGTTTTTCCACTTCCAAGATGCTATTTTTATCAGTGTTGCAATATAATATACCCATAAATTTCAAGCAATTAAACTATTTTTGAAAGAGGTGTGTAGATCTGATATCAGGAAAAATTACCATCTATAAATGAGTAGATTTGTTAATTAACATATGGTCTCTGGTTAAAATCATACTAAAACAAAAATAATATTGTTACTATATTGTTTACGACGATAAGTACATGTAACTGTTTATAGCTCGACTGGCAATAGCCAGCTGAGCTTATGGCATTGTGAAGCGTGCGTGCGTCCGTGCGTAAACTTTAATCTTCTCCTCTGAAACTACTGGGCCAATTTTAACCAAATTTGGTGTGAAAGGTCCATAGGTGATGCAGATTAAAGTTTGCACAAATCAACTTCCTGCGGCATCCAAGATGGCTGCCGTTACTATAAATAGCAAAGTGATAAATGGCTGATACACGCTTATTTATCAACCGATTTAGTTCCAATTTGGTATATTGAAAGTAGATGCATAGCCTTTTAACATACATAACGGGTTTTTCAGAAACATTTTTATTGGGTTGCTATTAGTAGAATATTCAAATAAGGTGCTATATTTACATATGTTAAATGGCTATGCATCACACCAAATTTGGTTAAAATTGGTTCAGTAGTTTAAGAGGAGAAGATTAAAGTTTATGCACGGATGCACGCACGGACACACGCGCGGACACACGCACGCACGCTTCGCCATGCCATAAGCTCAGCTGGCTATTGCCAGTTGAGCTAAAAAGGAGCAGTTTTTTTATGTTTCTGTTGACTTTTTTACAATCCTGCTCTCTTCTGAAAGTTAAAAGGTTAGCATTCCAAAATCCACTAATTTACTGGTCAAGTAATCAGATTTAAAGCATTCTTACTTAAATGCATAATAAAGAATATTTGGTTAATTTTAATTTCGAACGTTATTGTTCTTAATCATTACGGATTGTCATTCATCATAGAAATACGAATGTAGTTGTAGAAACACAAAATACTCAGTATATAATGACAATTTATTATCCTAGGTTACGAAAATATATGTAGCTTATTTGTTTTTTAAAAGCTTACAATATATTTTAAAATTTAAAACAGTGCAAAATTTTAGATATTTAGATTAGAAATATTTTAAACGTTTCTGTCAAGTTTGCAGGTTTTAATATTGCGGTCTTAACAAGCTTCCATACGTTTATTATAGTTTAGCGTTCGTCCAATTGCTTGCTTCAGGACGGACTAAGATAATAAATATAACATACATAATACGACGTGGTTCTAATTTATCTATCATTTTCTTTTTAAAAAAATCGAATTCTTTTTACTTTAATATATTTTTCCTATTAATGTTAGTATATTTTACCAAAGCATTTTGTTATAAACTTTCAGGCAGATATCGCGGACCAATGTACTTTTATCGAGACTTGTTTAACGAAAGCATATACTTGTCAGATAAAAAATAATGTTTATTGCCAAAACTATAGGAACAGTTGTGTCGACAGTCGAACTGTTGGCAAACTACACCCCGGGTGAATTTGCCTTTGAAACAATGCGGAATGTTAGTTCAACAAGTTCAACAACAAAGACTATAAATAAACAAACAATAGGTAAAGTTTAAAAATATATTAAACATTATTTTAACCATTAGCAGTTTACTGGTGAAAAATATTAAAAATTAGAAATAAAAAAATTAAGCAAGCACATGTTCGGTAATCCATAATAGTTTTAAATAAAACAAATAACTGATTTGGTCTCCAGGTATTGCAAATCTATCTATGTCCTAGCTTTAAGTAAAATAACTGTTTAATTTAACATGGATGTTTCGTGTTATGCGAGTTATTAGTGATTTTACAAAATGTAACTAACCTCCAATTTCAAAATGTATATTTCTGATTTAACATTTGGATAATTTTTATTAAATAACATTTAAGATTACAAATATTAGTCCCAATATTTTGCTTTCCTAGTTATTATGGATTCATAATAAAGAGCATGCTAGACGTTGGGCCTAAATAAGAAAACGTGAAGCAATTAGATGTTTCATAAAGACAAGGATTGTCAAACTTATGGGTCTATGAGCACTCTACCTTCTTTAGTGCTCAGAGACTTGGGAATTTCTGTAATCTTTACAGACATACATAATAGTTACGTAGTTGGTCCAAATGATAATGTTTTCAAAATATTATTTTCGTTTGTATATTCTAAGTAGAATGTCTTATTAAGTAGCTTAGTTTATATAGTAGTATCAGTAGAATCCTACTTATTCTAAAAATAATTTTACCAAAGATGGTCTTATTTCCAATCATAGAGGTTTTTGAGTATTTCGTTACAAGTTTTAAACTGTAATTACTTGACCTTCCTTACTTGGAGTCGAAAACTTCACAAAAATCTATACAAGGAAAGATATAGCAGGTTCCTCAAAATGTACTTACTAAATCATTAGTACTGGTTCTAATTTTGACATCATCAAAGACTGGCCTTTAGACTTTTTATATTAAAAAGGGCTATCCTAAAACTGGCATTAACCAAATGTGGATTTTCAAAAATTCTGAAGAACTACTGAATGGTCTTGTTTCTTATACTTTATCTTTGGATAAAAGCAAATAAAAAAATCTAATTTTTCTTCACTTGAAACCATTTTCTCTCATTCCAAATTGAAATAACGTCTAAAACAAATCATTACATGTCAATATTTTACAAAAACAGTAAACCGTGATATAGTGCTCAACGTTCTGTAATTGTTGTTAAACAGTTTTTTGCATTAAAATTGTTAATTGTCTTTGCAACTTTCAACAATAAATCCTATATGCTAGGCAAAATTAAAATCTATCAAACTAGATACCAGAATAAAAATCAAAACAAATTAAATAGCTGAAAAATTGCTAATAAAACTTTAGAAACAATACAACAACCAACAATTTACTTTAATTTTAGAATAAGTCTAATAGGTCAAAACATGGTGGTGTTAATATTCAAGAATTTTATCATTATTTTAAAGCTATTAATGCTGATAGTAATGAAACTGTTGTAACAGATAATAATGTATATGTACATAATGACAGTAATACAAGTAAACTAAATGATGTTGTTACAAATGAGGAAATTCTGTCATGTAGTAAAATCATCGAAAAATAATAAATCTCCAGGTATAGACAATATTTTAAATATATAACAAATACCTGCTAAATCCTGATGCGCCAGATGCGCACACCCGGAAAACCACGCCCCACCAGGGACACCAGGGGGGGCGAAAAGTCCGACAGATTAAAAAACATACGTTAAACAGTAGAAAATCAATGAATCCAAAGCCCCAAAAACACGCGAACCCGAATCCAGCCAAGGAATGCCCCGCACGATGGAACAGACCCCAGCTCCAAACAAATTTCAAAAATCAAGACGACTGAAAACCTTGCCAAATGGCACACCCTCTGACAGCACAAAGTACTGCCTACTGAGTTATGGATACCCTCGGGGAGTGTTACTCCACCAGCAGCGGTACCCGCTCATGGGTAGTTAATATATAACAAATACCTGCTAAATCCTGATGCACGTTCCGTAAGTGGGAGGTCGTGGGTTCGAACCCCGGCCGGGTCTGACACAAGACTTGAAAGTGGGTAGTGTCTGTTCTTTCGCCAAGAACTCGGCATTACGAAATGAAAGTCACGGTTCTTTCGGATGGGAACTTAAAATAAACGAGGTCCCGTGTCACGGCGTGGCACGATAAAGAACCCTGCTGTATAATGCCATCAGCGCAACGCACAGGCAAAATTCCTGCACTTTCGCCTATAGCTGGCGACGTCTCGATATAAGTGAAATATTCTTGACTGGGACGTTAAACACCATTACTCACTCACTCACTGATGCGCCAGTTGCGCACAACCGGAAAACCACCCCCCCCCACCAGCGACACCAGGGAGCCGAAAAGTCAGATAGATTAAAAAACACACGTCAACAGTAGAAAATCAATAAATCCAAAGTGGTTAATCAGATTTTTTTGGTATGTAACACTGGTGTTAGACAAGGGGAGAATTTATCTCCTTTTTTATTTGCTATTTATTTAAATAACATGGAAGTTTTTTACAACTGTTTACTGGTGAATTAGAAAGTATAATTGATGTTTATCTTAGATTGTTTTTATTACTTTATGCTGATGATACTGTTCCAATGGCTGAAACCAAAGAAGTTCTACGATGTCAGTTGGACTGTTTTTTAAATTATTGTAAACTGTGGAAGTTGATTGTAAATGTTTCTAAAACAAAAATTTTTATTTTTCAAACGGTAGACTTCCGCAGAATTTGAATTTTACAATAAATGGTTCAGTTTTAGAAATTGTTAAAGATTTTAAATATTTTGGGTATATTTTTCAGCAAGTCTGGTTCTTTATTTATACAAAGAAGTATTAAGCAGAAGGGGCTACTCAAGCAATGCACTGTGTTATTAAAAAAGTACGTTTGTTTAATTTATCAATTGACTGCCAACTTGATTTGTTTGATAAAACAGTTATGCCTATTTTATTAAATGAATGTGAGATATGGGGATTTGAAAATTGTGATGTTTTAAAAAAAAGAACATTTGAAATTTTGTAAAATTATTCTACATCTTAAAAAATCAAATCCAAATTTCATAGTGTATGGTGAATTGGCAAGATACCTCCTTATTATATATATCAAAGCAAGAATTGTGAGTTTTTGGATAAATATTATAACGGGAAAAGAAACTAAATATGCTTATCTTGTTTGTAGACTTTTATATTCATATTATTTTCAAAGTATAAATTCAAAATGGTTATGTAATTTAAAATCTGTTTTTTGAAGAATGTGGTTTATGCAATATATGGTTATCTCAGACTTTCATAGTAAAACATGATTAGTGAAATGTGTTAAACAAAGATTATTTGATAAATTTTTACAAAAATGGAATCGTGATATTAATAATTCTTCAAAAGTTATATCTAATAGATTGTTTATTAATAATTTTGATATTAAATATTATTTGTTATCTACAATTTCTACAAAAAACAAAATTTTATTGAGTAAATTTATGACCAGTAATCACAGATTACCCATTGAAAGAGGAAGATGGTCCAATATTCCAAAATCTGAAAGAATATGTAATTCGTGTCTTGAAGAACCTGGGGATGAATTCCATTATATAATGATTTGTAAAAAATTTGTTGAAGAAAGAAAGAAATATATACCTTTGTTTTATAGAAAAAACCAAATGTGTTAAAATACAATTCTTTATTTTCTACAAAAAAAAAAAAAAAATAAATAAAAATAAAATAAAAAAATAAATAAATAAATAAATTAAAAAAAAAAAAAAAACTGTCATTGTTAAATAACCTATGCAAATTTATAAGTGTCATTTTTGAGAGAGTCAATCCTCCAGGTTAGCATTTATATTATGTATAATAACTCGCGCATGCAACATGTTTATTTGTAATTATGTTAACATGTTCTCTGTATTGTTAATTGACAATTGTGAGAAATAAAGAAATTTGTATTGGAGCAAAGACAACATGCGAAAAAGAAGATGGGGAGTTGATGATTATGCGCAATAGGAAAATGCTAGAATTTGTTCAAAATGTGAGAATTAGTATGATTTTTGTAATGATCCCTCGACACTACTATTTATCTTTCAGATATAAGTTATTAAAATTGTCTTCAAGACAAAAACAACCCTACAACATAATTTGACACATGAACAAAGCAATGACAAATGCAACGAAGGACAAAACAAGATGCTGTTTAATAATATTGACAGCTAAATACCAAACCAAGAAAAGACAAACACATAATTTTAACTAGAGATTGTAACTGGAATACCAGTTACGTATGATTCCCCACCATCCATAATCTATATATTGTCTAAAATATACACCTGCTGATGGACTGATCTCGAGATGGATTGATAGTATCCATTACTAGTAATCGAAAGCTGACTAAGAGAAAGGGCGGAAGACAAGTAAATTTAAAGTTAACATCGAATTGTACAATTATAATTCGAGTAGTATTCATTTTAATATATATTTTCATTCCCTCATACCCCATTGTTGCAACAATGTTTTTTGTTAAAAGAAACCAATTGATCACGGGAGTCCGAATCTGCATGTATAAATTTATAATTCGAAATGTATGTAAATTATACAAGTTTAATAGATCAGATTCATGCGTTCTGTCTTCTGATATAGGTCCTATCAATTTATTTGGCAATTCTATTAGCTGGTGTATTTTGATTGGACAGGTATTCAACTTTGATTGATAGCTAATCTATTTCACGAACTGTGAGGTGTTTAACCAACAAACTTGATTGACGTGTGTCATGACTGTGAAGTAGCCATAACCTACATATTAATGGATAATTGACAAAGAGATTAAAGCAATTATCCATATTAAACCATGTGATAATGCTATTGAATTTGTTTACAATTCTTTGAATAGGAATTTAATCCTGTAAACTTGCCTTAAGAAATGAAATCAAGTATGCCATAAGATAATGTTTCTTGACTGAGGGTGGGTGTTAAGAATTCTGGCTTCCCACCCCTACCCTCTCTTGAAAATGATTTTCTGGAGGTTTTTATCACTCTTTTTAAAAGTTCATAATGAACAAGAAAATATACAGATGAGTGGAAAGGATTTTAACTATTTAAAAGCTTTACATGTACATAGCACCACCCACAGTGGGAAATGACCTTAGGTGCCCTTTATTAATATCACTCTATTCAACTTTTCATAAGGAACCAGAAAATACATAAATTAGGGGTGGGGATTTCAATAGTTTAAAATTAACTTAGCACCACCCAGCCCTACCCTTCAGTGGGAAAGGACCTTAGGTGTCTTTGATTAGTGTCATTCTTTTCATTTTATCATTAGGAACCAGAAAATATATACTTTAGGGATGGGAATCTCATTAGTTTATGAGTTATGACAAAGCCCTATATATGGTTTTATAGCACACCGCAAAGTGTTTAAGGAAAAATTGGTGATTTTTGTTTTTAAGACCCCATCTTCCTGTCCCTCACCCAATAAATACCCATGGATGTAAAACTTTAATGGTGCAGGAACCTATCCTAAAATTTTGAACGAGATTGAATGATGCGTTTAACTTGTTTGGCAGTGCTGATAAAAATTTGATATATTTTTAACAATTTAATACATAGTAACTGAGAATTTATTAAGAACAAATTATGTATGTGAGAAAGAGGTTAGTCGCTTAATTAACATGTAGTTCATTAACATTCAATCATTTTTGTTTAGTGTTTAACTTTATACATTAATTCAGATTCCCCATTTTTATCGGGCGCTCATATATCTGAGAAACTGAATAAGAAAGAAGATTCTGTAAGAGTTATCTATCTTTGTACGTATTGGACAGAAAGATGTTTGGAATTAAATTACGCAATTTACACGCACCGACCGCTGAGCCGTCGAGATAAAAAAAAATTGATCATTTATCCATATCTACCAAGATAGCAGATTATTGGTACCAAATTTCATCGAAACCCATCATACCGTTTCCAAGTTCTGCACCGGACAATTTTAAGGGAAAAAAAATTATAAAAACAATAATAATAAGAAGAAGAAGAAGAAGAAACAGAACGAAAACAATATGATTCCCCACCTTTGGGTGGGGAATCATAATAATAATAATAAGAAAAAACAGAAGGAAAACAATATGATTCCCCACCTGTAGGTGGGGAATCATAATTAATGAATACGTCTAGGACGGACACCGAAGTAAATTCTAGTTACATGGTTATAGTACCTAAAATAACGTCAAGACGTTTTGAAACTTAGTATACTATATTACAAAATAAACTATTGCCATAAAACAAATAACACATAATAGGTTCACCACTCTGTGAGCCTCCCTCTCTGAAGACGTCTTAACTAACACATGGTTCTCCAGCGCAGCTGACTTGCACACCCACATCTCGCTCTTAAATCCCCATAAACAAGTGCCCTAACTTTTAAACATGTAGGGCAGTGACCATTTTGATATTATGACACATGCCCAAACCGTGTACTCCTATAGTAACCTAACGTCAGGGCACCATCCAAAACAGGGCTTAGGGCACCACACTTCGTTAGGGTACTGACCTATTAAAGATAAGCACACATAAATACTTAAATGGCCAAGGAATTTAAACATTCTTATAACTTAGCAACCTATAGTTTAAGTACCCATTATGGAACGCCATGTTAACATATATTCAATTATTCATACCTGTCTTCAAATAATTGTACCTAGGTTCAATTAATTACACCTAGGTCCATTTTTTTAAAGATGGGTGCAATTGGATTATACCTTGGTTCAATTAAATTATACCTACAGTACAGGCCTGTCGAAAGTTTAACACTAAACTGACGAAAAGGAGCCGAGACTCGGCTGCCGAGGGGCCGAGCTGTGGACAGCTGGTGGCCGAAAAGTTGTCAACTCTCGGCCCCTCGGCAGCTGAAACTGTCCACAGCTCGGCCACTCGGTAGCCGAGTCTCGGCAACTCATTCGGCTCCTCGGCACTTTGAACTGTCCACGACTCGGCAGTTCATTTGGCCTCTCATCAGTAGCCGAGTCTCGGCTACTAGCTAACGAGTGTTCTAACAATTAACATCAGAGAGATTAATGTTTAACTGTATATTTAAAATAATAAAATATCAATCGGTAATGATAAAGACTTTTAAAAATAACAATAATAAATTTTTAAAAAATAATGATTTTAAAACAAATAAAATAAAATAAAATAAAATAAAATAAAATAAAATAAAATAAAATAAAATAAAATAAATAAACGGATGGTGGAAAAGATACATATGTGATTTTTTTCAGCAAGTTACATCTGAGAGAGATTAATTGTATATAATAATAATAATGATAATAATAATAATAAAATATATCATTCGTTAATGATAAGGAATATAAGTGCAAATTAAATAAATTAAATAATAATAATAATAATAATAATAATAATAATAATAATAGAAATAATAAAAACAAATAAATAAATAAATAAATAAATAAATACCATTAAATATATGAACGACGGAAAAATATGTGATTTTTCCCCCCAGAATTACATAAATCTTTTATATTCCATTATGGAGCGGGATTTTAAAACAAAAAACTGGACTTCTTCCACCGCAGTTTCAATTTAGTCATTAAATGTACCTGTACAGGTAAACATCAGGTGTCATAATCCTAATCTGTTAATCCCCTGTCATCATCAAATACCTGGCTTCAGTACACGAAGTTCAAAACCTTCTCAGTACCATGACAAAAGAATGTCGAACAAACGGAGTTTTATTTAGACACATTGTCTCCGAGATCGGCCAGACTCCATTACCTGTCATGAAACTTTTGATTTAGGAAAAAGTCGTCTAAAACGCTGCAGAAACTTGTTCACTGATACTGTTGATATATAAAAATTATCTTCCCTACTAATTTTCCTACTGATCTCTCTTTGACTTATTCCATAATTAGATAATCTCACAATTGTCTCTCTAAAATATTGTGATCTACGCGTAACTGCAGGCATGTTTAATGAACTGATGTTTTCTAGATAACGATCAAGGGGTCGAGTGGCCGAAAAAGTGCCGAGGAGCCGAGCGGCCGAAAAGGTGCCGAGCAGCCGAAAAAGTGCCGAGCAGTCAAAAAGTGGCCGAAAAACAGCCGAGCGATGGACAGTAGCTGCCGAAAAGGTGCCGAGCTGTTGATTACTATTGGCCGAGACATAACTGCCGAGGGGCCGAGACGAGCTGCCGAGTCGGCACTAATTCGGCACTAAAGTGTTTAACTTTCGACAGGCCTGTACCTGTATATACAGTTGAATCTCGTTATCTCGAACACGGATATCTCGAACTTTCGGATAAGTCGAACTTTTAGAAAAGTCCGGACAGAATTGTTCTTTATTTAACTAAAATAACTCCGCTTATCTCGAACTCGGATATCTCGAATTTCCGGATATGTCGAACAAATTTTTCGTCCCCATGAATGAAAATCCTAGAAAAATAACATTCGTTAACTCGAACAAAAATTTTAAGAAAATATTTTTTGGTAGATTTAATTAATTTTAAAAATCTAGTGACTGTCGGCACTGTTGATTTAAAACCAATACATTCATTATTATTAAACTGCACTGACCTTCTGATTTCTTTAATCCGTTAATTATTATCGTTGCATAAAAAAATAAACATCAAGAAAATTAACGGGTGTTTTAATTACTGCCAAGCTTAACATCGTGGTTGTGTGATGTGAACATCAATCAAAACAACTGGAAGCTTGGGGTGATTAAAGTACACAAAGCGAAACCGGAATGCGGAACAAAACGGACTCGCTATTTGTCGGTAAAATACAATAGTGTAATCAGTTATTGACAGATTTTGAGTAAAAAAGAAAATCTAATAAAACAAAATGCATAAATCTATCATTTACCAACGCGTTTAAACATGTCATTAAGTGAACCTGCTACAAATAAACTGGATGAAGGACCCGGTCCTAGTACTGGGGGGATAGTCAAGTTTAAAATTTTTAAAATTAGTGCTCTTGTTATTAACCTTATTGAAAGTATAGTGCTAATGCGTGAAAAGTTTACATGATGTTTACGAAATGAACATTGACATTCTTTTATTCTTTTCATGATTATTTATGGATTAAAGTGATGATTGTATGGTTGAATTGTTTTGATATTAATTTATTGATATTTTGTGTAATAAACAATATTTACTTTATTTTTTTTTAATTTTCATTCTTACAGCTGCAACATTGTAGCTGAAAACAAATGTACTTAACACACGTATTTCACTTTTATTAAAAAAACAGTAAACAATATTTTGTACCTGGAAAGCAACATAGTCCATGTACTTGTCAGCGGTATACAGATATACTTATGAATAAAATTGTACTTGAATACTATCTCACAATACTTGAAAATGACACTATTCTGTAACCGACTTGCTTATCACGTATTTAAAGAGATACAGAGGCATCGGTAAATACTGTGAATTTTGTCGACATAAGCATTACATTAATATTACATTAATAATCGTTTATCTCGAACTTCGGATAAGTCGAACTTTTTGCATTTCCCCGCGGAGTTCGAGATAACGAGATTCAACTGTATATATATTCCAAATATATATATATACGTATGTATTTATGTATGTATGCGTATAGGTCAATGCTTTTTCAAGTTTCTTCCCCAGATTTATCGAGGTTCTGCGTCATGTAAAGAAAGAAACAAACCAGCAAGCAATGGTGTACGTTTTTTTTGCTCATTGGTGTATCGATTGTTTGTTGGAAAATTATATTGCAAAACAGCAGCTATATTGTATATCAAAGACTCTAACATTTTGTTGATGGTATCTTATGTGTATGATCTTCTGCTTTTCGTAAGTTGTTTGACAAAATAACCTGAATCCCTGTTGAACACTGGATAGTTATACCTTTCAATTAAAAAAGCATTTAAACAAACAAATACCCCCAGTCGAGCGAAAAAAAAATATAATTTCGTTTTTTTTGTGATTGATATACATGTAGTTGCTGTCATTATGAAGCCTTTCAAATTTTCCAAAAAATTTAGGAATAAAAAATCCCAGAGTGTTGTTGACCTATAGGCTAGCGAATACCAACAAACATTTGTCTGAACTAAAAATATATATCGTTTGGCCATGTATACCAATATCTTCAATTAGACATAATTTTTTAAATTATTACACAAAACATCGCGATAGGCTCGGTCCTTCGTCAATTTGGCTGTAAATTTGCAAAAGCCGAGACATTAATATACTTCTCCATTTGATCATAAAATACCTTAAGCTTTAATTTTAGAGAGACAAAATCATATTATTTTTAAACTGTGACACTTTCTTATATATCGTCTTAAAAAGCAATTTTCTTCTCAAAATACCTTACAAACAGTAAATGAAATGACGCCAAGTAGACTGTCATATTGTGTATCAAGCTAAAGCCTTATGAATATCTGTTTAAACACTCGGATATTGTGATGAAAACTTCTAAAAGTTGCTAGAATTAACATAAAAACTAGCTTGACTTGTGTTGGCTTACTTTGTGAAATATTTTCCCATAGTTCTATTTCCTACTCATAAATACAACACTAATGGAATAAATTTCTTAATCATTATTTTTATATAGCAAGTAAGTAACAAAAGACGTGAAGATATAAAAAAATATTTACAGAAGAAGTCATCACTGTTTAAATATATTTCACTAGTTTTATGGTTGACTGTAAAGTAGTTGAAAAGTTTTATATGTAAATGATTCATTGTAATTATTAAGTTTATAGACAAAAATTAATTAACCTCTGTACCTTGTTTAATTCAATACCTGACTTTGCCCAATAAAGATGCTGTATGAACACTGCAAATGATTTTTGTTATTTAAAAAATTATTTTATGAAAGACATAAAGAAATCATTTTGAAATAGGCTTCAGTAAGCGTTTTATTAGTTCATATTCTATAAACTAATCCATTGAATTCTTTGTAAAAGATCTATCTATCTATCTATCTATTTATCTATCTATCTATCTATCTATCTATCTATCTATCTATCTATCTATCTATCTATCTAAAATAAAATTTCAAAATAACAAAGTTACTAGTAAATTGAGGTCTTTCTTAAGAATTTCATCTCATCTTTTACAAAGAATCCAATGGATTAATTTATAGAATATGAAACGCACAGTTTTTATTTATTTATTCATTTTATTTATTTTACATATAGTTTACATCTTTTATAATCATCTCTTACGTAGTACGGTCAAAACTCGTTACAATGTTCCACGATAACTTTGCCACTTGTATTTGAAATCCTATCTATGTTTTCATTAGTCTCCCTTTATTTATAAATGTTTTAATATGATTTATTTGGTTCTAATTTCTCATATTTCGAAGGTTGCCGTGTGGTCAAAGTTATGTGGTAACCGATCAATTCATTTATTCCGTAAGCATACACTTATAGGTTACGTACTACTTTTAGAATACAATGTATGGCGGTACATCCTAATACAAATCATTGTGTGACATATAGCGAAAAATACAGTAAAACAAAAAAAATTAAACAAAGCACTAATAAACAGAAAAAATACGAAAGTTGTATACGTATGTGGATGAACCATGAACAGTAGCTAGTTGTCCCTTTACATCGCATCTCAGTTCCACTACAGGTTCTAGACTATAATACACACTGGCACATGTGTTACACGAACTTGCGCTTGGATTAATCTAAGAGATAAATAACCTTGATCTCGTCACAAATAGCTAAAAAAAATTGCTAATGTTGACCAACATTCCTATACCGGGTGCATGTTATTCAAGGTTAAAGGGAAGCAACTCTATCCTCATTATGTATCAGCGAAATTCAAATACATTTTTAATAAATATTTATCAACTTTGTTATCTAATCTGTAGCTTATCATGTGTTAAATTAATGGGTTTTGTTGAAGTAGATTATCAGTAAATTAACATTATGGAAAATTAATCGATATACTAAAATCTCAAACATGACCACAATCAGAATAATAAAAAAAAAATTTCATTCGGTTTAATAGTCTTCCGGGTTCGGGTTTAAATTTAGAAACACTGGCTGTATTAAAGTGAAGAAATGACATTTTTTTAAGCATGGCCAATAAGTATTATGAAAGAGAGTCAGGAATGTCATATTGAATGAATTTTCTGTTACTCACAATACTGATTGAATACATTCAAATAGAATGTTATTTCTTATATTTACAGTTATAAAGTATTGTTTACATGACAGAAGTTAACATTATGTGAATGTATAAGGAGGGAGGAAACACTTTAAAAATACATCCTCACTGAGTGCTCCGGCTGAGGATCGAACCTTGCCCTTTCAGGTGATAAGCACGCGTACGAGGCTAATCAGAAAGCCTGACAGCAAATAACTCTACTATGCCTACTACATAAAACACCACCTCACGACTTACTCAGTCCCGCTACATTTCTCCCCGGTTTTCTTGAGGTTTCCTACCTTGGAAATCTCACACAACTCCTCCTTGGGTGAATTAGTTGGGCGCCAAATGTAACAATAATAAATAACATTTAATCGCAGCAACAACTTTCATTATCCATGATTCCGACAAACATATGAAAGGAATGAAACCCCCTTTTCCATAAAATTCGTATACTGGAATAAATATAGAAAGCAGTTGATTAACAACATTCATTTAACTATATTCTAAGTACCTGAGAATGACCTACAGGAAACTAAGAGCCCAGAGCACTTACCAATCAAGCAATGGTCTTATCTAACTCGATTACCATGTTTACATTCAATGCAATACTCTTGTTTTCTTCAAATTTGGTTTTAGGTTTTATACCTTTTAAAATCAATAGTGTGTGTGTGTGTGTGTGTGTGTGTGTGTGTGTGTGTGTGTGTGTGTGTGATCATTCAAAATGAGTCGGTAAAGTTGAAAAATTTCATCATTAACATTTTATTGTAGGAACAATGCGCTTCAAGCACCAATGGACTTTTTAAAAAATGGTTTTAGACATTATTAGGTCAAACTGTCTAGATGTCAAAATTGTGTCATTTTGTGCCCTTTTCTGAAATTTTACAATTCAGAATACCTCAGACTTTTAAGTGGGAAGCTTATTGGTCGTGAACCTACATTCGGTTCGGTACTTATCTGAAGCTAAGTCTTTGTTATCTGGTTTTCTTTTTCTCTTTCAGTTTCTTTGTTAACGACTGTTGTGACTTTGGTTATTGCAAAATGTTGAATACGCGTTGTTCGGCTGAAAGTATCATTTTACAATTGCAGCACAAGACATTTATGTTCGATTGGGCATTCATATATCTCTCTCAAACTAAAATTCTTTATCAATACCGGCCTTTATATAGCAAGGAAAGAAGTCCAAGAAGCCCAAACTGTATAAAAATAACAAAATAAAAGATAAAACAAACTCTTGTCAGCCTTTATACAGCAAGGGAAGAAGTCCAAGAAACCCGATCTTTTTAAAAACAACAAAATAAAGATAAAACAAACTTTTGTTAGCCTTAATACAGAAAGAGAAGAAGTCAGAGAAGCCCGAACTTTATAAAAAGAACAAAATAAAAGAAAAAACAAACTTTTGCTAGTCTTAATACAGAAAGAGAAGAAGTCCGAAAAGCTCAAATTTTATAAGAAAACGTAAATAAACTGTCAATTTATCAAAATGATTGAAACAAGTGATTTTTAAAAGTTAAAGAGAAATAGGGTATTCAAGTTAACTTCAAGAGGGTCAAAATGGGGAAATCCTTAGATAAAATATAAAGAAACAAGTAACATGATGTTTTATCTGTACTGTCGAGCATTTCCATAACATCCGGCCTGTAAATCGTCTTTATTTTTGGTACAGGCTCTGAAATATTTTTAGTGGAAACTAGTTTTTACTGGAAAAATCGACCAAATGTAACATGTAAGGGTAAATGAATGGTCGTGAAGACAATTTCAAGTGTAAAAATATTTAAGGTTGTTGTTCTAATTGCACCGAGTAAAACTTTTAAGTACCGAGTGAAAAGCTCTATAGGAGCCCCGGATGTAACAATGAATTTAATTAAACCTTATACCAGAATAATTTACAATTGATTAATTGATTGTGAAATATTTGCGGTAATTGGTAATCTTAAAGGATAGTACAATTACTCATCTGAGATATTTTGACATACCAAAATGTGTTTTGCCTCTATGATCTACTGACAATCGTACTTTTTTTTTAAATTTCAGGTATCATAAAAGAATGCTTAATTAAGTTCGCCTGACAGATACAATTAGAAGAAACTAGGGGTTTTATTTATTTATATATTTCATGACGTTAATTAATGAACATCTGCAGCATATATATATATATATATATATATATATATATATATATATGTAAACAAATCACATAATTTGATTACAACAATAGATTTAACACCACAATAATGACGTATCAAACACAATGCAATGGGAAAATATCACAAAGCAAATGTTTCTTCACTGGACGTTCAACCCTTAAGCATAATACAGACATACAGAGAATTTAAATTCAAATACATTTATATATTTTACTAGCAAACGTTTTGTTTTGTGGTTTTGGGGGTTAAACATATTGTAAATAGTAAATGATCCATATTGGACATTCAACTTCAATGAAAGCGTTAAAAATAATGTTTGTTTTTTTCAAAAGAAACTCCCTGGTTTCAGTGAGATCTGGTGATTCCGTCCATATCATTTGTAGTCACTAAAGCAGACAGCCAATTTTAAGCACAAAGATAAAAAATAGCACAACCTCTATAAAACCTCGATCCATCAACAACATTTGTTTTATTTTAACGTTATCAATAGGTTTGATGATAAATCGACGGTGTATTAAGTTCTCGAGGTTTTTTTTTTTTTTTAAAAAAAAAATAATTTGACTTAACATACAACAAATGAGTTTAATTTGATCAAATTATATCACGCGTTATTTACCAGCTCGCGTTATTCATTAGCTCGCATTATTCACTAGCGCGTGTTATTCACTAGCTCGCGTTATTCACCAGCACGCTTTATTCGCCATCACGCGTTATTCACTAGTTCGTGTTATTGGCTAGTATGCGTTATTCACAAGCGCGTGTTACTTCACTAGCTCGTGTTATTCACTAGCTCGCGTTATTCACTAGTTCGTGTTATTGGCTAGTATGCGTTATTCACAAGCGCGTGTCATTCACTAGCGCGCCTTATTCACTAGCTCGCGTTTAGATTGTTTGTTTAACAGTATGATCTTCATTCCTTATACCTTTCATTGGTCAATTACTAGTACATTCAATGAAGAACTTTTCAAAACAAATTACATGTAGATTGTTTTACAGTAATCCAAACTGTACATTGTACATATTGAATGAAATAAGTGTCACCATTCCGATCTTGCTGATGTATATACATTTACATGTGTCGTTTTGGTACATGTTCTTTGATTATTACAGAGAGGCAGTTACTCAAAATATACTGCAGAAGACTCAACCATAAAAAGCTTGCATATTTGTACCACAACGATCTGATATAATTATTTGTATTTGTATTTCCAGTCGCGAAAAACTATAATAATGCTGATGCGGCTTTAAACAATAACTCACTCAATCATTATTATATTGTAAATCTTTTCTGGAACCTACATTTCAGGACAATCTTAAATTCACGACACATGCTATATTGGACTTCTATTTTTAATTATACCAGATTATAAATTCAACAAGTATACTAGTTCATATAATAATAATAATAATAATAATAATAATAATAATAATAATAATAATAATAATAATAATAATAATGTATTATTAATAATAATAATAACATTCAATAATAATAATGATGATAATAATAACGAAACTTTATCGTAAAGCTATGACTTTTAATAAACTGTACGAACATTTCAAATACCTGATTATGACTAAACATTGTTTCCGTTCCGTTCATATTAATAATACTAACACTTGTATTAATGACTTTTACTGTCCACTACAACACTAATTCCATATGATTTGCGTGTTAGAAAAAGCTCATATTGGACGTATTCGTCATTCATTGTGTATACCTATTACAGTTCCCGGGCGCCTAATCTTTCTTAGAGGACTCTTTACACGTCTTGGTCTAGGCGCTGTAAACGGTCTCCCATTCAAACAAACATATTTCTGTGAATTTCTTATATGAAAGGGATTTGGTTTTTCCTGAACCCGTGTATATTTTTGCTTAGATAATGTTTCAAGAGTCTGTTCATGAGCCTTGGCTGCCTCCAATGTCCGGGTTGTTCTTGTATCAAGTTTAATCCGTCTTCCTCTTTTAGACTCACTGTTTGGATAACATATAGCTTCCGTACCTATCACACAGATCACCGGTTCTACACGAAGTTCGTGATCCTGTTTCTTCTTTTTCAGTGTCAATGGTACTCCGGTTAGGAGCTTTCCGTCAAAGTTCATGTTTCCCAGTTGTATATTATGACCGTCCTTTTTATCAGCACTCATTGATGATCCCGAAAACTTGTTATAAGTCGGTGTTTTTACATTTATTTGAACCAGGTCGTCTAATATGTCGTATTTATCCTTCCAGAACTTGGACATAACTCTTCTTCTTTCATCGTCTATTCTATCTTCTTGTTCTCTCAGTCTAACTTCCTTGATTTTGTTTAATGAAACAGATTTGAAATATCTAGTTAATGAAGCTTCAGCCGCCATTTATTTATACACACAAAAGTGTCAAATAAAAGAATCGAAATTTTAATCACATCCAAAAACGACTATATATGAACAAACACGTTGAAATACCAAATAGCTTTGTCTAGCTTTTCATTATTTATGAGTATTAAAATTTAAGAAACATCCGAAGTGATCTGAAGTGGAACTAAAATGTGTGTATGAATATCTAATTCTGTTTTCTGAAATTCGCGCAAATCTTATCCTTATTAGTCCATTCTGAAAAACGTGACTCTTAAGAATCCTATTTTTAAAACTGAACAATGTCGAGAATTTAACTAAACCTTTTCCGTTATAAATGATTGATCAAATTGCCAGAATAAACATCTGTAGAATTGGGTAATTATTTCAGCTACATATCATTTTTTTAATTTTGAAAACAACCTTCAATCCATACCATTTCGAACTGCTTCAGTGATTTCAGTTTTGTATACAAACACTCCCACGACTCGGGTGACTCAAACTTTTCCGTAACTTTGAAGTATACAATTCTTGAATGAAAATTTCACACCAAACTGCATGTAAACATTTCTTTTTTTCCGCTGAAATCGTCTTTAGAATTAATCTTAATATTTTTATATAAGTTTACCAATATCATACCAAACCGAGACTAAAACATTATATACGAATAAAAAATCATTCATGCAAGGCGATTCATTCTTTTCCCTTTAAAACAGCTATAAATGTTCGAAATTATTGTGTTGTGGGTTTCCTAAGCAAGTAATCAAAATATTATGTTTAGACTACACAATGTTACGTTAATCTTCCGTATAAGCTTGCCAAGGTTACCCATTATTAATGTAAGTAAAAAGTACAATTGGACTCAAGTCATTACAGGTAGACAGAGATTATTACCCGTGGGGTGCATTCTTAATCAGAATTAACTTTAATTAAATACATGTATGTATGTCTTTAAACATGTATTTGATTGTTGGATCTCTCTCTCTCTCTCTCTCTCTCTCTCTCTCTCTCTCTCAATTGCTGTACTCTCTCTTAATTGCTACACCTCTCTCTCTCTCTCTCTCTCTCTCATTATTATTACTTTAAATAATCACCACACGGCGAGACTTTTAATTATTTTTTGGGTGTTGAATTTCGACATTATATCGAAGTAGTGTATAAATCCATTTTAAAGTTACAAAATTAACATATTAAACATTAACAGTTATAATGCATTCTCTATTAAATTCTATAAAAGAATATCCCGGTCATGGTATCTTTTAAGAATTAAAGGCTTCTTCAAATTGAAAGTTTAAACCCGGTGTAATAAACACAAGGTGTCGCAAGTTGTTCTATCTATATATTATATATAATAGGTATTCTAACTTTAGAACAAGGAATGCAGTACACATTACAGTTCATATACATGTACTTTGAACTTACCACGTCTATAAATAATGAAGTTAATATTTTTTCGTATTGAAAAAAAAAAGAGAATAAAAAATGGTTCTGAAATGTATTGATTTTAAAACACTCACATATAAATAAAACATCTTCGTAGCTATAGTCTAATTTTCTTCAAAATCGATAGCAATTAAAAAGTGAAAAATTAAAATCATACAACACTTAAAATGAACGGTGATTGTGCGTAATTATTCCCCGTGTAAATTTATTTGGTCACACTCGGTGATACCTACTCTTTACACACACACGCCTGCGCGCGCGCGAGTATGCAACTACTCTTCAACATTTACTTTAGCAAATGAACAATCCTGAAACAATTAATGAAGGTTTTAGAACAGCCAGTGTTAAAAGTCGCCAAGTTCTTTATTTCTCACACTGCTGTACAGTTATAACATAGAGAATGTATTTATTGAAAACATAATAAAAGCATACGTGAGTTGATACGTGTATACATGTATATATACACAAGATAAACACACTTTTAAACAGGAGAGACGATCCCTCTCGTTTATAATACATGTACTTATAAATTTACAGAAGATAAATTTCAAGTAGAAAAAAAGTGATTATAATATTTCAGAACATCTGGACGATATCTATAATAAATCAAAGACAATTATTTCAAAAGGTAGATGTAGCTAGGTAAAGGAAAATAAGTCCTATTAGGACTTAACGAGGGTTATTTCTTTTAAACGGCATATTTCACAAATCTGACGTATTTTCAATATTGATGAGATCTTAATGCAATAAATAAATGACAGGGGGTATATTTTTATGTGTCAAAATTAAGACCGAGAATTCATTATCTATGGATCATTATAACGCTTCATTTAAAGGGAAAAAAGACACTAGATCATAAACTATTTTTGATGTTGAAATTCGACATTATGTGTATCCTGTTTCGTTTTGCTATAAAATAATCAATTCTTTAGATTATCACACTTTCAAGCTGTGGTGTTAGTGCCAGTAAGTCGCACAGTTGGATACATACGGTTTTGCACTCGTTAGCGCGCATTCTGTGTCTATTTGGATGTATGTTTATCCACCAGAAGTTGTTGGGCCAAATGTCTTTTTTCAGGACACACTAGGTTAGCCAACAGTTTTGTTAAATGTATTGACCAGTCCTTATTCTTAACATTTCCGGGACAATATCCATTTACATTAAAACATTTACATACTAGTATTTGATTTATTAAATATAAATATTACATGAAACTTATACTGACGTCAAGGAGACCAGAACTGATAATAACAAATATAAATAAGTCCCATTAATAACACAGAAAATAACATGCTCTTCCAATTCTCTTTTCTTAATTCTTTGATCTCCTTTTCTGAAAATGTATAAGACAAGTTAATCAGTAAGTGAGTGTGTGAGTGAGTGTGTCAGTGAGTGAGTGAGTGAGTAAGTAGGTGAGTGAGGAGTGAGTGTGTGAGTGTGTGAGTGAGTGAGTGTGTGAGTGAATGTGTGAGCGAGTGTGTGATTGAGTGAATGAGTGTGAGTGAGGAGTGAGTGTGTGAATGGGTAAGTAGGTGAGTGATTGTGTGTGTGAGTGAATGAGTGGGTGAGTAAGTGAGTGTGTGAGTGAATGTGTGAGCGAGTGTGTGAGTGAGTGAGGAGTGAGTGTGTGAATGAGTGTGTGAGTGAGTGAGTAAGTGAGTGTTTTAAAATACAGATTCTTTCAAGAATGATCTTAACGATTCATATTTTATTTTGTCTAATGTGAGTGTGTGAGTGAATGTGTGAGTCAGTGAGTGAATAAGTGTGTGAGTGAATGAGTGAGTGAGTGATGTATCATGTGCTACTTTTGAATTTTAATAAAATAATACAATTCAAAATAGCACATGACAATTGCTACTTTTGAATTGTATTATTTTATAAAAGTTCAAAAATAGCACATGACAGAGTGAGCGAGTGAGTAAGAGAGAAAGCCAGTCAGTCAGTAAACATAACTTCTTGTCTTAAAATACAGATTCTATCAAGAATGATCTTAACGATTCATATTTTATTTTGTCTAATAATGCTTAAATTACAATGAATTGCATTGAATTAATGTAACGTGTACATTATGCTGCATTCTAAATAAGCCTAATTTTTTGTCTTGACATGTGTTATCTTCGTGAAATTATTTTGTGAAAACGCCTGGAACAACTCTGTATTTGGCCAAGTACTTTCGGAAAAGATTTTTAAAGATTAAGGCTAAAAATGCACCCTTATTTGCATTTTGCATAAATATTGTACAGATGAAAAAATACACAGTAAAAACCTGACCATTTATAGATTATTTGCTATTTATAGTAATGACAGCCATCTTAGATTTCAGGCAAACATGTTGGTTTCTAGATCAGAATCTTAATTAATGAATCTGATCCCATTTCGAATATGAAATCTAAAGCTTATTTTTTAATGTAATGGTTGAAAATTTAAAAAAAAAGCACTATAAAAAAATTATGTCTGCATTAAATTATTATAAAAAACCTCCAAAATGGTAGAAAAAAGGGTCATGACCTTGACATTTGACCTGACCCCATTTTAAGGTCATAGAAAATGTTAAAACTGAAAACCAATTTCATTATCTATTCATATTATCAAGAAAAATATACATGTATAAAATTTGAAAACTATTTTCTAACTATAGAAAATAACCTATTTTTTTAGTCAACTTCTAAAAAATGAACAAACTATATGGGCTGTGGGTTCCAAGGGAGAAAAATATCAATTGTAATTTTATCTGCTTTAGAGATTTTTTCAGGTTTTTGTCTCTTAAGGTTAATGTGACCTAGAATTGGTGGGACTATATTTATGCACAGAGATATCCATTAGACAACATGGAACTCTCCAGATGGTCATACGAAAAATTAAATTGACCATGTCATCATAAACAACAGATGGAGAAGTAGCCTCCTGGATGTAGTTGCAAAACAAGGAGCAGACGTGGGAAGTATCCACTCATTAGTATTGGCTAAAGTCAAGTTGAAGCTGAGGAAATCAAGGAAAAAAGATCAAAGACCACCTCCTCTTAACATCCAAAAGCTTAAAGACGCGAAAATTAAATCTTTTTTAATTAAAAATCCAGAACAAGTTTGCGGCTCTTATGGAACACTCAGATGAAATTGATATGGAAACATTTAATGAGGTTCTTTTAGATAATGCGCAGCAAATACTTGGCCCAAGAAAGAGGAAAAAAGAGGAATGGATCTCGTAGTTTACATAGACAAGAGGACCAATAGGGCCTGTATCGCTCACCTGGAATACCCTTATTTTGTTCTTTGCTTTTTCTTTTTAAATATATCCAATCAGTAAAATGTAAACAAACTCACTAGCAATATCCTTATTTTCTATTATTTCAAGCACTATTTATCATAAATTTCCTTTCAATTGGCCATGTACTTTCAGAAGATTTAGGCTGAAATAAACCTTATTTGCATGTTACATAACTATTGCAAAAATGAAAAATTGTACAGAAAACCCCATTATGTTTTATCCCCAACATCTGAGTTTCTATGTTATAAATTTAAACAAAATCAGTACATACATGTAAATAAACCCATAATGGCAATTTTTTGATTTTTGCTATTTATAGTAACGGCAGCCATCTTGGATTTCCGACAGACATGTCGAATAAAATTTTGAATCTATACCACCCAAGGACCTTCCACACTCAATATCCTTTCAATTGGCCATGTACTTTCAGAGAAGATTTTCAAAGATTTCGGCTAAAAAAAAACCTTATTTGCATATTACGTAATTATTGCAAAAACGAAAAATCATACGGAAAAACCCGTTATATATGTTTTATCCCCCGACATCTATTTTCTATGTTTCAAATTTCAACAAAATCTGGACATAAATAAACCCATAATGGCCATTTTTCGATTTTTGCTATTTATAGTAACGGCAGCCATTTTGGATTTCCGACAGACATGTGGGATACAATTTTGAATCTATACCACCCAAGGACCTTCCAAACTCAATATCCTTTCAATTGGCCATGTACTTTCAGAGAAGAAGATTTTCAAAGATTTCGGCTAAAAATGAACCTTATTTGCATATTACGTAATTATTGCACAAACGAAAAATCATACGGAAAAACCCGTTATATATGTTTTATCCCCCGACATCTATTTTCTATGTTTCAAATTTTAACAAAATCGGGACATACATAAACCCATAATGGCCATTTTTCGATTTTTGCTATTTATAGTAACGGCAGCCATCTTGGATTTCCGACAGACATGTCGGATAAAATTTTGAATCTATACCACCCAAGGACCTTCCAAACTCAATATCCTTTCAATTGGCCATGTACTTTCAGAGAAGAAGATTTTCAAAGATTTCCGCTAAAAATAAACCTTTTTTTGCATATTACGTAATTATTGCACAAACGAAAAATCATATGGAAAAACCCGTTATATATGTTTTATCCCCCGACATCTATTTTCTATGTTTCAAATTTCAACAAAATCGGGACATAAATAAACCCATAATGGCCATTTTTCGATTTTTGCTATTTATAGTAACGGCAGCCATCTTGGATTTCCGACAGACATGTCGGATACAATTTTGAATCTATACCACACAAGGACCTTTCACACTCGATATCATTTCAATTGGCCATGTACTTTCAGAGAAGAAGATTTTTAAAGCTAAAAATAAACCTTATTTGCATATTATGTAATTATTGCAAAAACTAAAAATCATACAGCGAAACCCTTTATATATGTTTAATCCCCCGACATCTATTTTCTATGTTTCAAATTTCAACCAAATTGGTATATAAATAAACCTGTAATGGCCATTTATAGGTTTTTGCTATTTATAGTAACGACAGCCATCTTGGATTTAGGACGGACATGTCGGATACAATTTTTAATCTATAGCAACTAAGGACCTTTCATACCAAATTTCATTTGAATTGGCCTATTGGTTTCAGAGAAGAAGATTAAAGTTTACGGACGCACGCACGCACGCTTTACCATTCCATAAGCTTACCCTGGCTTTGCCAGGTGAGCTAAAAATAGGAGAGCAACGTAAAGAAAAGAAAAAGAAAATCCTGTCCACTAAATCAAAGAGACAAAAAGATCAGCTCCAAGCAGAATATCGGACTATAGACAAAGAAGTTAAGAAAAATGCAAGAGCAGACAGGAAGACATAAATTGAAAAACTAACAGAACAAGCAGCTTCTAAACAAGATATTCAAACCCTCTATCGAATAACCAAAACACTAGCAGGTAAATTTCAGTCATCAGATTTACCAATAAAAGACAAAAATGGAAAAGAAGAAGATATACAGAAACGATGGAAAGAACATTTTGAAGAAGTGTTTCAATATAAATGATACAGGAAATGAGGTCCTGATAACACCAGCCAAAAACACATTGAATATTAATACAAATCCATCCAGTATAGAAGAGGTGAAAAAGGCAATAGCGAAATTAAAAAATCGAAAGGCTGCTGGCATTGACCAGATTAAGTGCAGAGCTCCTTAAGGCCGAAGAATAATGTACTGGACACCTACCATCTTGACAAATATTCTACAGAACATATGGGAATCAGAAGAGACACCAAAGTTTGTGGAGAACAGGCCTTATAGTAAAACTTCCAAAAAAGGAGACCTTTCCAACTGTAACAACTATAGAGGGCATAATGCTGCTCTCAGTATCCATGAAAGTACTAAGCAGAGTGATATTGAACACAATCACAGACATAGCAGACCCTCTACTGCGGAAAGAACAGGCAGGTTTTAGAAAGAGAAGGTCATGTGCAGACCAGATATCCACTCTCAGACAAATATAAGAGCAGAGCAATGAATGGAACTCTCCACTTTACATCGACTTTATAGACTTTACTAAAGCTTTTGACAGTGTTAATCGGCTAGCCTTAGAAAAAATCCTCAGTCATTATGGCATCCCAGATAAAATCATCTTCATCATTAAGATGTTGTACATGGATATAAATGCCAGAGTTATCTGTGGATCAAACCTATCAGAGGAGTTTAAATTGTGAATGGAGTAAAACAGGGATGTCTGCTCTCCCGTCCTCTCATCACATTCTGCATGCACTGGATAATGCGAGAAACCACCAATAATAAGTGGACGAGTATGGTGGCTTATTTCTGACATCGACATAATTTTAGTCGACATAAAATTATCTCGACATGTCGACTTATATCTTGACATGTCGACTTAATATCTTGACAAGTCAAGATATTATCATGGAAAGTTGTGATACCAAAATAAAAAGTTGAGATAAGTAACACGACTTGCCGCAATAAAAATAAGTCGAGATATCGAGATAATTATTACTATGGTGGCTTATTTCTGACATCGACATAATTTTAGTCGACATAAAATTATCTCAACATGTCGACTTAATATCTTGACAAGTCGAGATAATATCATGGAAAGTTGTGTTACCAAAATAAAAAGTTGAGATAAGTAACACGACTTGCCGCGTTAAAAGTAATTCAAGATATCGAGATAATTATCACGACTTGTTAACATAAGTATTGCGGGAAGTCGTGTTATTTATGTCAATTTTTTATTTTGGTATCACAACTTTCCATGATATTATCTCGACTTGCCGAGATATTAAGTCGACATGTTGAGATAATTTTAAGTCGACTAAAATTATGTCGATGTCAGAAATAAGCCATCATATATTACAACTGGTCAACACGAGTATCGCGGCATGTCGTGTTACTTATCTTAACTTTTTATTTTGGTATCACAACTTTCCATGATAATATCTTGACTTGTCAAGATATTAAGTCGTCATGTCGAGATAATTCTATGTCGACTAAAATTATGTCGATGTCAGAAATAAGCCACCACAGACGAGAATTACTTCGGTTATGACAGAGGTGCTTGAAGACCTAGATTTTGCAGATGACATAGCACTGCTATTACATCGACATCGTGACACGCAAGAAAAAACCAACCAACTAGCGGAAACATCAAGGAAGATTGGCCTGAAAATTAACATTACCAAGACTAAGATCATGAAGGTCAATACTAAATCAGACGAGCTCATCACCCTAAATAATGAGAAAATAGAAGAGGTCACAGAATTTGTCTATCTAGGAAGCAAGATCACCACAGATGGGAATTCTGAGGTAGATGTGCTAGCTCGGATTTCTAAAGCCACAGGAGCGTATGTTGCACTAAGAAACATCTGGAGGTCAGCAAAGATCAGCATAAATACCAAATAATGGATTTTCAAGAGCAACGTGCTTGGGGTCATCCTATATGGTGCTGAGGATGGAAAGTTACAAAAACCATTTCAAACAAGCTAGATGCCTTCCAGACACGTTGCCTTCGCAGAATTTTACGCATCTTCTGGCCTAATACCATCTCGAACGAAGAGCTGTACAAAAAGACTAACACCACTCCTCTATCCCAAGTTATAGCAGAAAAGAAAATGGCTGTGGATAGGACATATATGTAGAATGCACCCAACCTCCATCCAAAGGATTTCATTGAGATAGGACAACATCTGGCAAGAGAAAGAGCGGAAGACCAACAGAAACATGGAGAAGATCAGTAGAGAAAGAGATAAAAGAAAACAACTGGACATGGGGACAGATCCAAAGACAGACAAGCATAGGAAGTCTCTGCTGACGGCCTTGTGTGCTAAACAGCACGAAGAGGACTAAGTAAGTAAGTAAGATTTAGGTAGTTATGACAATGCAATGAACAAATCCTGAATGGAACTTGCTTAAATTCCCTTGTGATCAAGTTTCATTAAAATTTATTCCAACAGTTTTAGAGAAAAGGATCTATAATAAACTATTCAAGTGGTCGTATGCAACTGTGATCTCCTTGACCTTTGATCCAATAATATTTCATCTTTATACCAATTTTTTTAACATAATATCTACAATATTTTAGTGTACACATATTTATAAAGCAAGAGATCTAATGGGCCTGATATGCTCACCTGATAAATTAAGGCTAGTTTAAAAGCTTTGGTTCCAAAGTAAAAATCATCCATTGTATTTTGTACATTGCATATAACAAAATTCAAAAAAATATAAAATTGTGTTGCCAAATTGTCTTCATCAATTATCTTATTCAGTGAAAAAAATATGCAGAATTAAAACAAGGTTAATACATGTATCTAAGTAATAAAATAGGACAGAATGTGGATATATGTTCCTTTTTGTAATTTAATGTCCTGATCTACCTCTAAAAGTTTGCAAATAAAATTGACAAAAACTGCAAAATCCATAAAAAGTTGAAATTTTAGGAGTGAAAAATCCTATTTGGAAAATTATATAGTTATTAAAATTGCTCCTCTGTTAAATCTTGTAATGTTGTTCATTTCTATAAATAACCCTTATATGTTAATTTCAAGTAAATTACTAAAAAAAATCAACAAATTTCTTGAAATATATATAACATACCTCTACCAATGATTTCTACATATATTTTCATGTAGTAACAAAACTTGCTAATTTTTTTTTTTATTTTACTGGTAATGTACCGTTCCTTATTTAAAAAAAAATAGCCAAGCATTTTATTATCAAAAATTTGACATTTCGGGAGCAATAACTCCTACATGGTTCATCAAAAAGTAATAAAATCATTACTCAATTATATCTTGTCATGTTGATTTTTTTTGCAACAAAATAAATAAATAGATAAATAAAAATAAATAAATAAATAAATAAATAAATAAATAAATAAAAAATAAATTGAATTGCACAGATTCTTCTGTTTATGTTTCATTGAAACCTGCCCATGGTCAGGTGAGCTAATAATTATAGATATCTAGATAATTAATTATTTCAATAATCTTCAGCACCTTTAACCTTTCCCTTTGAATCTGTGACATTGATTTATATACCAAATCAATTGTTATATCTAACTCTACAATATTTTAATATCCAAAATATGATCTTTAAAATAGAAAAATTTGTTTCATTTCATAAAAATAAAAAAAAAAGCAGCACAAAACACCATAGAAGCCTATTTAACATCATAGTCTGAGGCTCCAGTGAGATTATGGTTGTGTCCCAATTACTGTATTCAAATCATGAGAGAACTACACTTTCTAATTAAACTAATCATAAAGAATAACATTACATTTTTGTCTATTTGTAAAGGAACCAGTCTTACCAGAAATGTCAAATTAAAAGTATTTAAAGACTGATATGCATATGTTTTAAAAGATATATATATATATATATATATATATATATATATATATATATATATATATATATATATATGATGTATAGCTCTGACACTTACCATGTGAAAGTATCTGTTTCTTCAGTCCTCTTGTCCTCTTCATGTAAAGATTGTCTAAAAGGGTTTAAAAAAATAGCATGGCATTAAAATACATACAGTATATACTGTATAAAAAGACCACACAGGGGACTGAGATGTATACATTTTTATCTATCATCAAACCCATCAACCCCTAACATAGTGGTAATTTACATCTACATGTATGTTTTAAACCAAAAGCTATTTAGGATTTTTTATAAATTTATAGTGAAATTTAAGTTTTTTTTACTAGAAATTTGATCACGACCAAGAAAAGCAGTTACAGGGTCTGATATTGCTTACCATTGGTCAATACATTACTTTGAATGTCATTAAAAAGCCAAGTTTTTATAAAGAACAAAAAAAAAAAAAAAAAAAAAAAAAAAAAAAGATCTAAGATCTAAAAAAAACTAAGCCTTTGGATATTGACCCTTGGTCAATAACTTTTAGAGTTTAGCAATGCTTAACATATTTACCTAAATCTGGGATTGATGGTTCTACGATATATCCTGTATGGAATAAATGCCATCACTATAAATTTGTTTTACTACTTTTAATTGTAAAATTTTGAGTACCCGGTAGTTGTAAAATATAAACTGTGTGTAAGGGATTCTTGGTTATGTTTTTGTTTTATCATCAGGATCAACAATAAATGTCATCTGTACCTTTTGCTTTCTGTTATTTCCTCTAACCTCAGTGATCGATCAATACTGTCCAGTCTCTCTTCACATTGCTTTATTTGGTTTTCTAAACCTTCAATCTAAAAATAAAGTGCCTTGTACAGAAAAAATTTGAATGTAAAAAATCTAAATACCTGAAAGAAAAAGATATCTAGTTAGTAAATTTTGGAAGAGTTTCAATTTATAGAGTATATTATCAATTTACAGTAAAAATTTAACCTGTAAATTTTTTAAACAGAGACTAGTTGAACTCTATGGAGACCACATATTTAATAGATATATTTTTGCATTTCAATATAACTGTTAATTTGTTCTCAAGCAGTAGTAATACATTTCATGACATCAAGCTATAGTATTCTGTTCCATTGAGATTAATACACATAGAGGTTCACATGCATTTATATTCCATTCTAAGGAAATAGTACTCAATGTAAAAGTGTCTGCCCCTAAGACAGGACACAAACTTGTTCTTAAAATAATCCCTAGGGATTAATAAACTTGCTCTCCTTGTGAAAAGCTGAAACATTGCTGATGCGACATAAAACAACATCACAACCAACCAACCAACAGGCAATGATATTTCAGTCACATGCACTGAGGCAATAGAACTGTGATCCCACTCAACAATATTGCATTTCACTGCAATAATATTGTATTCTTACACATTTATTTTTCACAATAACACAGTAGGCTCAAGTTCAATATGTCAATGCTTAATATATAGGCTTTAAAAATGTAGATTATGCAATAATGAGATTAGTTTAATAATTAAATGAACTGTCCACAACAAAACCAGGATCAGTTTTATCTTGTGAAGTGGCAGAGTATTTTCTATTGAAATCATAAAATACAGAATCCAAGAGCAGAGCCTATGATTTCGAATCCATACAGGACTCTATATATAATGTGATATTCTGTTTTACTATCAAGGAGCCATGAATAGCTGCAATAATGCTGACGCAGCTTTAAACAATAACTCACTCGGCATAAGGAGGAAAGAAGACTTATTCACCCAGTGCCGAAATCATGTGCCTGGGCGAGTGGTTTGCTTTTCTGCAGCATACCGATTTCAGTTGAGCTAGGACCTTAAATCAAGGGCGTCCCGAGTGTGTTTTAAGCACAGGGAAGACCATAATACACTGTACACATCTCACAGATTCGAAAGAATTTATTCTTAGATTAAACGTTAGAGATTAATCACCTGGTTGATGTTGATGCAACAAATCCAATAATGCTCAAAAATATACCAAATAGAAATTAAGGTGTTAAATATTACGCTAAACTAAATATAAGGATATATGTTGTTTAAATATTAAGCAGAAAAGTATATCTTTTGTAACGATTTGAATATGCAATTCTGCAGTGTAATATTACACTGTGTGTGCGACCTGAAAAATATTGTGCGTGAACTACATGCATATACTATTATGAGAGAGAGAGAGAGAGAGAGAGAGAGAGAGAGAGAGAGAGAGAGAGAGAGAGAGAGAGAGAGAGAAACTTTGTGACGTAACAGTGATTTTTAAACACCGATGTTATTATTATTCTATTTTTTTTTTTTAGATATAATGTGTCCATCCCTGTGCCTGGTTTTCTCTTAGTACCTGACTAGCTATTGTTGGCATGATAGGTGATCAACTGCACACGTGGATTTATTTACATTATACACACTTCCGTGTTTCAAACATTTTATTGACTTGGAGGATCCTAATAGCGTAAATTGGATATGATTAGAGATTAAAAACCAATTCCGTCCATTAAACTATCATTTTTCGCTCTCTTACTTTATCAATTATTATATTATTTATATTGATCAACTACACAGACTTGGCATGCGATGGTTATTTTATATAAGAAGCAAAAAGTTGGACTTGTTTTAAAAGCTGTAATGTTTTTGTCGGATGGGTTTATAGTGTCAGCTTCATTTCAGTAGCCAGCGACATTTAAAACCGTTTTCAATGTCGCTGGTTTAATATTTTAGCACGGAACTAATTTGGACAAGTTTTACTCTAAATTAAAAAACCGGGATATCATAAAATCATTTACAAAATTAAAGAGCTCCTATAATTTTTTCCGACTTATAGTTTTATGTTTTGCATAGTTTTCAGTGAGACTAATATCGATATAAAATGAGGCGATTTGAATGTAGATTTACCACGAATTAATGTTATAAAAAGATAATGTTAATTATAGTAGAAATAAAAAAAAAGATATTACTAACAGATGATACAAGACTTGAATATTTTGTTAGATACTGAATAATTATTTTACAATATATGTATAAACTGAAATCGTGATTTTCCGACATCAAACGTTAAAAATCCGGGTCAACCATGACGTTATTTTGCGTTTTTGTCGTGTAGAGATATTTTTGGTAGTGTATTTTCGTAGTATAGAAATATTTGTGGGGGGTTTACAATTTTACATGTATTTTGTTTACGTTCTTAGGCATAAGTAAGTTTTAGTGCATATGACCGTGGTCACATGATACTGTGATCTAATGTCCTTTATTTGGACACAGATGGAGAGTCCTTGTATTGTGTAAGACTTTGGAGCACCCTGACCTTATTGTCCTGTTTATTTGGATACGGATGGAGAGTCTTGTCAATTCATATTGTGTAAGACTTTGGAGCACCCTGACTTTATTGTCCTGTTTATTTGGACACAGATGGAGAGTCCTTGTATTGTGTAAGACTTTGGAGCACCCTGACCTTATTGTCCTATTTATTTGGACACAGATGGAGAGTCCTTGTATTGTGTAAGACTTTGGAGCACCCTGACCTTATTGTCCTATTTATTTGGACACAGATGGAGAGTCCTTGTATTGTGTAAGACTTTGGAGCACCCTGACCTTATTGTCCTGTTTATTTGGACACAGATGGAGAGTCCTTGTATTTTGTAAGACTTTGGAGCACCCTGACCTTATTGTCCTGTTTATTTGGACACAGATGGAGAGTCCTTGTATTGTGTAAGACTTTGGAGCACCCTGACCTTATTGTCCTGTTATTTGGATACAGATGGTGCCCTGGACATAATTTTAGGGTAGTTGTTTGCAAAGTCAATTTTATTTGTAAAAATATTATTTGTTTATTTGACCTAGAGTGTATGTGTTAATTAGTTGTTAAATAGAGTCAATTAGTTTTATTACCGTTATGTATTTTCAGTTTATTATTTATGGATTATGGAACGCCGTTTTAACATATATTCAATTATTTATACCTGTCTTCAAATAATTGTACCTAGATGCAATTCATTTGAAGATAAGAATAATTGAATTATACCTAGGTTCAATCCAAATGAATTGTACCTAGGTATAATTAAATTATACCTATCTTTAAATGAACTGATTTGAAATTTTAACTTAGTAAAATTAAACCTATCTTCAAATCAATTAAAGAGACGTACCAATTATACCGTGCAAATGAATTATACCTAGGTCTAATTGAAGATGGGTTCAAATGAATTATACCTAGGTACAATATGGATCATTCCTAAGAACAAATAATTGTTCCTAGGTACAAATATTTGAACCTAGGTATAATTTAATTGAACCAAGGTATAATCCAATTGCACCCATCTTTAAAAAAATGGACCTAGGTGTAATTAATTGAACCTAGGTACAATTATTTGAAGACAGGTATGAATAATTGAATATATGTTAACATGGCGTTCCATAATGGGTACTTAAACTATAGGTTGCTAAGTTATAAGAATGTTTAAATTCCTTGGCCATTTAAGTATTTATGTGTGCTTATCTTTAATAGGTCAGTACCCTAACGAAGTGTGGTGCCCTAAGCCCTGTTTTGGATGGTGCCCTGACGTTAGGTTACTATAGGAGTACACGGTTTGGGCATGTGTCATAATATCAAAATGGTCACTGCCCTACATGTTTAAAAGTTAGGGCACTTGTTTATGGGGATTTAAGAGCGAGATGTGGGTGTGCAAGTCAGCTGCGCTGGAGAACCATGTGTTAGTTAAGACGTCTTCAGAGAGGGATATATATATATATATGTCGTTCTATCTCTTAACCCCAAATTTAGATTGTCATCTATCTGTGTGAGCATAAAACAAAACATACTACTAATTAAAGTTTTGCTCCATGTTGGACTTATACCTCAATTATGACACTTACGAAAGGCTACATTCGAAGCTATATGACAAATGCGATGTCTTTATATCTCTTGTCTACTTTTTCATTTCTCGTGCTTTGGAAGTTTAAGCACCCCTGCCTTGCTAGCTACACTCGGCACGTGTAAAATCAAAATTAAGAATGAAAGGAACATGGAACTATGGGACGTCAAACAATTCATTATAAGTTTGAATACAGCGACTTATACTTTATCAACAAAATTGTGACGACCATAAAACTTTTTGTGGGTCTTGATAAGCCTAGGCTTGCAGTATTCAGGAGTCAACAATTTAAATACAAGCAGCTTGCTTCGCTGTAGAAAATCCCCATAGTGGGAACAAGCTCAATCATACCGTATTAATTGTGACACCATACACAGGAGAAGCAGGAATATTACTGCAAAGAAACGAAAATTTGCCAACAGAAAAATTTAAATAATCATATTTGTCATTTAGCTTTATATGTGGTATCATAATTGAGCCACAAGTCCAAATATAAAGCAGAACATGGAGAATGTGTTGTATTATAGACGATCACCCTAAAATATTAAAAGTTGTAAAATTAAAAGTAATATTATAAGCAAGATTGTCATGGATAACCGTGGCCTCAAACTTCTAGTTAAAATACAGTTCAAAACTCTTTTGTTGGGATCAGTATTCAACAGGTTCATTTTTTAACGTGTGTGAGGTCATCAAGCTTTTGAACAATGACTCCGGGTATAAATTTAACGACTTTTGGTCTTAATTTTTAACAGGAAAAGCACCGCATTTCAATATTTAACGTTAAAAATTGAAATTGCGTCAATTTCCAATTCGGGTAAATATTCTTCGTTACCCGGGAAAAGATTTGTGAATTTTGAAGTGGCTATGCCAAGTATTAAATGATCTGAAATTGTAACAAGTAATTAATACGAAAAAAATATCAAGGAAAAATAAATTAATATAAATGTATTTATTTCTTATTATTATCCACAACAATATATGTTTCTTTAACTTCTTTCCAACCTCCAGATTACTAGAACATGAAAAGTATGTTAAGAGTCAAAGGTCAAATTAAATCAAAATACAACCAAGGTTTCAAAACTATATTTTAAATATACAGAGCAATCAGTCTTTCATTTGGTCATAAGTCACTTTAAAACAATATTCAAAAGCATATTAACCTCAACAGATCAGGTGGTGTTTTTGCGCTAGATTTTCTGATGTCAAGAGCATTGTGCTCGTGTCGCTGTAAAACATGAACGTGCAACAAGAACATTGTTGGCGGAACCAACTCTGACACTGCCTTTCAAACAGGAGCTAGAAGAACAAACATGGCGATATGGCGGTAACGCAATAAGGTCAAATTTATGTGAACCCACATTGGGTATTTTTACTGTGATAAGTTTGATACTGTGAAATTTACAAACCGTATATATAGTCAACATTTTGTATTTGCGCCTGAAATTATACCTTACTGAGCTTAATTATGTACAATAACAGTTGGAAGATCTGTCTGTCTGGCCCCAAAATTAGAATTATAACGTATTCCAGAAAACTCTGAACCTTTGTCTTGCTTTCCCATCATACAAAAGACTGACAGAATCTTACATCAACCATCAATCAATGTTTTTTATAAAATGGTAGGATGTTGTTTGGATATGTTTTCAGTGTTATGGCGATTTTACAGGATAACAACTACTCTCGCCCGAAAAAAAAACCTTGGTGTGAAAGACAAAATACCACATAATAATAATAAAAATGTTTTGAAAAAATAATAATAATAAACTGAGCTGCCTTAATATTTTATAAACGTGATTAACTATATGATCGTACTAAGATACATAATCTTATACAAACCGACATACAGTGTCAGAAAATGTCTGTTTATCTGACAAAATTATCATAATCTTTAAGATTTATCCTAGCTTTGTATCTTCCTGTATGAACAACGGCTGGTTTTTTACCTTTTTTACTCTTTATGTGATTTTGAGTTTTGTCGTATTGACGCCATAACTCGGGCATTCGGAATATTTCTGTCCATTTAGATTGCTCCTTTGAAAAAGAAGCACTTGCTTCAGACGGATTAGCAATAGTAGACGAAATTATTTGATCACTGTCGTCGTCACTGTTGCAAAATCTCGCAGTATTAACGTCGGGCAGTTTTTTCTCCTCTTTTGATTCATCGAGTGAAACGTCTTTATTTTTGGTACGACCGGAAGTTAAGACATCGTCTGTTTCAGTGTGATCATTTTCACTCCCAGCTGACGGCTCTGTATCATCTTTAAGAAGTGTTCCGGCTTTTGAATCTGTATCATTTTGCTCACCAGTACTTGATCTATCGTTATTATTTAGCAAAAGTATGGTTTCTAACATTTTCAGCGTGTCTGTGTTTTTCAAATAAATTCTGGCATTGTCTAAAATGTCTGCATTATCCTGCTTTAATATTTCCCATGCGTGTGAATTTGATGCAGTTCTTTCTCGATGTCGCCTGTAAACCTTGTCTAAAGCTCTCGTCACATGTTCCGTTCTTTTGATAAATCTGTTACTGTCCTCCGTATTAATTTGGTTTGGTAAACGTTTAAACGTGTATTCATCAAATATATCCTCGTCATCAGCTGCAAACACGTCATCACGTGTATGGGTAGGATTGCTACTATCAATACTGAACATTGTACTTCGAGTACCTGTTGTACCAGATCGATATGACGTCACACTATTTCTTGTTCCTATGGAAGTGTTGTTTCTTGACATCAAGTTTCCAGTACCTATTGCCTGTTCTTCGCTGAACCGTTTACGCCTTTCCTCTTCTTGCTTTAGTCCACGTTCTAAAGATGGTGTTCTAGAATGAATTGCCTTTAATTGTTGTCGAATTAATAGTGTTTCCCATTCTCGTCTTCGTTTACATATTGTTTGTGCTCTTTCTAATGACTTATTGTATTTTCCAAGTTGTTTATCTTCACGAGCATTGATCTGTCTCGTTCTGAATTTTTCTTTTGCATCTAAGGCTGTGTAATCATTGCTTATACTAAAATCGTGATAAAGATGTCCGATTGCTGGGTTAAGACTCATTCTGTAAGTTTCTGACAACACATCACACAAGCGGTGCCATTAACAAGACAGCTCATAGAAGCTTATTCCAATAATTTGAATTATAATATTGATATAATTTCCAAATCCACTGTTTGCAACCAACCTGATCCTAACTGGATTAAATTTTATCATAAATCACATTTCTCTAACACTCAAACTAACAAATTGATAAAAATGAAATTCATCGGATATTTGAATATAATGGTCGTGAACAAATTGACACCAATGATAGATGTTTATTTAATCTTGTGTTATGTATCGAAAACTAATAAAGACCTGAGGTTAGAGTACACCTAAACAATATTATAATAATAAAATAAAAATTTCCTTCATAAGATTCACAAATAGGTTGTTGTATTGTGATAATTTTTAACGTGCATGTCCTATCTTCGTATTCTGAAGAGCAATCTGTAATAAAAAAAAAGTACAAGTATACCATATGAATTGTAATGTAAAACTCTCTCTCTCTCTCTCTCTCTCATCAAATTAAATGTACAGTTTTATTAAGGAGCATTTCATAATATTATATATATATATATATATATATATATATATATATATATATATATATATATATATATATATATATATATATATATATATATATATATATATAAACAAGGTACATATCAAAATCACTTCGTTTAATTTAAGTTAAATGTTTTCCTATTAAGATACTATTAAGTATTTATTAAACATTTAATCTGATATTTAAACGACAAGCGACAGGATACATTAACATTTTATTACTTGTTCATATTCATTTCAAACTTTAATTCAATTAATTTGCTATATGTAGTTTTAACATCAAAATAGTGTAGTGCTGCTTTATATATATATATATTTAATGGTTTCGTATTGGTACAAAATTATAGACATCAATTGGTGAACACAAAAAATATGATGTCCAGTACATGCACTCTAAGAATATGGTAATAACAATAAAATGTTAAAGATACAACAAAGGTTCTGAAAAATATGTTAAGCAATATATGCTACAAAGATATGGATTTAACATGTCGATTTGATTGGAGATGTACATCCAGTCAGTCGGGGTTACGTACTAAATAAGCCACAAAGTGAGTTTCATTATATACGTGACAAGACGTCCAAGACTAAGCATTGGAGTTTAAATGATATAATAAAGGATTAAATAAATTTAAATTTATATATTAGAATGGTTTTCTGAACATCATCGTTTAATTACTTGCTTGCATGACAGAAAGTATCGAGTACGCAATCGCAGTCTGTTTCCTACAACAGACAACCAGATAACTGGTGAAAGATGTATCAATGGAATGAATAGAAAAAAGATTTAGACATTAATTTAAAGTTTAAATGGTAAAACTTGGTAACAGTGCTGATAATTTAACATCAAAAAGAACTTTAACCTCTAAACTTTAAAGTTACATGATCATTTATAAGAAAAAAAACTCTTGAAAACTTTTGATTGACCAAAACTACAATAAAACTTTATCTATTCTCAATGTGTACCAATTATTACCGGTACAAATTCTAGCTAAAAATCTAGAGCATTACTTGCTCTGTGAAAGTTTGTCAATATTTTCTTGCTATTATTATTATTAATAATTTTATTATTGTTGTTGTTATATAAGTATCATTAAAATAAATTCAAATGTAAAAAAGTTTACAGTTTCAAAGCTACAATTATGAATAAGTTACTTTAGGTGTTCTGTATCTTTAACAAAAGCCAATACAAATGATACGAGCTAATGTATGTACCGGTCAATGGATATCATGATAGTCCTAACTTTGAACGGTTACTGGTTAAAAACAATTATTATTGGAAATAACAGGCCTGTCATGTAATCAAAGACAATCCAGTTCTCCTTTGTTTCAGGATTTTTAAAATTTTTCTGTTATTTTGTAAAAAAGAATTTGCTCTCAATGACGTCAAAAGTGGATGTCTGACACAAACATTTGCTTCCGTACGCTATAAAGCGGGTTTTTTACTTTTTAAATAAAAAAGTTCATTGCAAAAGCTTAAAAATAACTTAAGTTAAAGGTAGTTTTGTTAAATTTTACAATAAATTGAATATATTCAAAATATTTATTGACACAGGGGACACGTGCAGTATTTATTGTAGAATTTTTTTCGGTAGTAATGATCAAATAATATTGACAAATCGTGGCATGAAATATATGACAAACGTCCATACTTACCTTACGGCTTTAAATAATATTGATCATATTTCAATTATGCTTTGGTCTGTATTTTTCCACGAGTATTTGCAAATATTTTGGTGTTAAAAGCCACTCAAGTAGTGATTTTATCCAAATAAAAGATAATTCACATGCCTTAACTTAGGTCACTGATAACGTGAATTACGTTTTTATCCCGCTATCAATTAATATCATCAAAATGCTACAGAGATTATCATTTAGACAGGTACCCCACGATGTAACAGATGCCAGTTAAAGGAATGATACAGGAGTGTCCACTTATAAATAATGGGATTTCAACAGAAAAAAGTTTGATTTTCAATACGTTTGTTTAGGCGTGAGAGTGCGTGAAATCAGAACGTGTATAAATCCATCAACTATTTTAAATAATGTAATAATGATTTTTTATGTTTGCCAATCTAGTTTTTCTACTCTTATAAATAATTTGAAAAAAATTAATATAAAATGTCAACAACTTCACATGATTACACTGGTATAATGTATTAACTATCAGAAATAAATATTAATTGAAATATAGAATTATTTAAGAAATATCGAATATGGTTGACCAGCGTAGCGAGTGATATTATCAAAACAATTATTATAACATTTATGCGATACAATTATTTTAACATTGATGCGATACAATTATTTTAACATTTATGCGATACAATTATTATCACTTGATTTGTAATTACATTTCATTGCATGTGTAGACGTTTTAAAAAAATATTTGCGACTTAATCGAACATAACGAAATGAAAAGACAGGACAAGACAATATACCGTTTTGCAACCTTCTATCTATTTATTTATTTATTTATTTATTTATTTATTTATTTATTTATTTATTTCATTTCATTTCATTTCATTTCATTTCATTTCATTTCATTTCATTTCATTTCATTTTATTTTATTTTATTTTATTTTTTATTTTTTTATTTAGTAGTAGTAGTAGTAGTAGTACTGGTAGTTTAAAGTCATAAACGATAAACTTTGCTGTTTCGAATTGTGCCATCTTCACACCGTTTTTGTCCCCAGTTACCGTTCGACCTCTAGACAGTACTGCAGAAGTTGTATTTAAACAAGCCAAAGAAAAAAAACAACATGAGAACAAGAATGAACGTTGCGCTGTTGAGAACAAATGTTTTGCTTTTTATTTCAATCGACATTTAACAAACGCACATAGAGAATGCATAAAAGATTTCCAATCCTCCTCATAAATAAATAAATGAATAAATAAATAAATGAATAAATAAACAAATAAATAAATAAACAAATAAAACGCAAGTTCTAGTAAAATATTTAGCTCAAACTCAAAACATGTACTTGACAATAAAATCAGTTAGAGGAAAAAGCAAACAAATAGCAATTTTTGAATGTTTCAATCTAAAACAGTCCAGTAATAGACCCAAAGACATCGACTTTTTTACTATTTCAACAAGAAATTGTCTAAAACCAAAGTTAGCCCGATACAATATATATATATGGAGGCATTTAACAATATCAGAACAATCATAGATAGCGTAACATTTACGTTTATAAGGGTAGTTTAAAAATGATAATCGTAATTTAAATTTCTTTTGTCAGAAATCATAATTCAACTTTTCTAGACTTTTCCATATCTATATTGTCATTTTTCGGAACGAAAAATTGAACTGTATTTAGTAAAATGAAATACGTTACCTCATGCCTCTCTAAGAATCCTCAATCCTTTGACAAATCATTATAATAAATGGTTTTTTTTATTAACGAACTTGATACATATCCTTAACTCGTTGAAATTTAAAATCTTTTCGGTTAGAATTCTTAAAGACATAGGAGTGGGGGTTTTTTAAATATAGGAACACTTCAAAGATAAGATATAATTAGTATCCTATCTATAAATGGTCATTTACTCAGTAAATATTTTCTTAAAATCTAAATTTAATTAAAATCTCTTTATTTTGAAGATATTTATCTTTTATTTTGGGGGGAGGGGGTGCAGATGTTTATAAAACAACAGAGTTCAGAAAACTCTAAAATTGTACTCTGTCTGACCAATCAAAACAAGTCCTTTATTTCAAATTTTAATGTGATGTTCGTTTAAAAGTAAATAATAAATATTGCTTTAGATTAAGTTAAATCAGCTGGTATTTCGACTATTTATTTATTTGTCAGAATACTAAATCGGATTGTTGTTAAAAAATTTAAAAAATAAAGCGATTGATTTTTTTTTAATGAATCGTGAATTTAAATCAAAAATAGAATTATCATACATATTTTGTATCTTATGTAGGAGGGTAGGGTTAATCACCCATTTTAATGTTTTATAATTAGCCTACCAATATTTACTATGTAAATACTCTACTAGGGCTATTTCCAATACTGTACAATAATGAGGACCGTAAGTCACGTGTTGTATCTGAACCCAAACATATTCGATAAGTAATGGATTTCTGATCGCATTTTATATACATTGCTGCAAGATAATGATATCATTTTTAATTTACATTAGAACATTTTTAATACCAAAGATATATACATCATTAAAAGCTAGTTTCTTAACGGATAGAGATTTTGTAAACATCAGATAAGCTTATACGACACACTTTTAAGAAAGAGTAGAAGTTCAATTAATTGATAAATACTAAGCTTTCAAACACCATAGATATTGAAAAAATACCGTAAATGTCTCTTACTTAAAGAATTAACAAAATAAAAGATTACCACATTTACGCATGGTAGCTATTTACAAAAATAGTATATAAACGATTTTCTTTAGGAAAATATAAATATATTCATAGTATAAGTATATTCACGATCTAAAGGAAAAAACAAATAAATTCACAGTCCAAGTACATCTACGGTCTACAAGAAAATGTAGATAAGTTCATAGCCCAAGTATATCCACGATCTACAGGAAAATACAGATAAATTCGTTGTCCAAGTATGTCCAAGTAGTGGAAACTTGCTTTAAAAATGAAGCATCTGACAGTCTTATCTAGCTGAAATCACTTTTAATCTTGTTTAATTTAACAGCAGTTTTTAGTGTGTCTAGCTATTCACAAAAAGGGACACCACGAAATAATTAATACACAGTAAGAAAAAGGAAGGAAGCAAAATGTACCAGTCATAAAAAAAAAACTGATTAATTTGTTGTTGAATAGTATTTATGCTATGCTTTTGAAAACTGGCAACAACCAGATCAACTTTCAATAGCAAACAAAATAAAGGTAGAATAATAATTAAAAAAACAAATAACAAAATATGTAAACACACACATACACACACACACACACTGTTATTGAAAGTACTGTTTATCTAAAATGGCATCTAATGATGTGGGTAAATAGTACTAATGTATCTAAAAATTACATGGCTGTAAAATTAATTAATTGATAGAGATTTTGTAAACATCAGATAAGCTTATACGACACACTTTTAAGAAAGAGTAGAAGTTCAATTAATTGATAAATACTAAGCTTTCAAACACCATAGATATTGAAAAAATACCGTAAATGTCTCTTACTTAAAGAATTAACAAAATAAAAGATTACCACATTTACGCATGGTAGCTATTTACAAAAATAGTATATAAACGATTTTCTTTAGGAAAATATAAATATATTCATAGTATAAGTATATTCACGATCTAAAGGAAAAAACAAATAAATTCACAGTCCAAGTACATCTACGGTCTACAAGAAAATGTAGATAAGTTCATAGCCCAAGTATATCCACGATCTACAGGAAAATACAGATAAATTCGTTGTCCAAGTATGTCCAAGTAGTGGAAACTTGCTTTAAAAATGAAGCATCTGACAGTCTTATCTAGCTGAAATCACTTTTAATCTTGTTTAATTTAACAGCAGTTTTTAGTGTGTCTAGCTATTCACAAAAAGGGACACCACGAAATAATTAATACACAGTAAGAAAAAGGAAGGAAGCAAAATGTACCAGTCATAAAAAAAAACTGATTAATTTGTTGTTGAATAGTATTTATGCTATGCTTTTGAAAACTGGCAACAACCAGATCAACTTTCAATAGCAAACAAAATAAAGGTAGAATAATAATTAAAAAAACAAATAACAAAATATGTAAACACACACATACACACACACACACACTGTTATTGAAAGTACTGTTTATCTAAAATGGCATCTAATGATGTGGGTAAATAGTACTAATGTATCTAAAAATTACATGGCTGTAAAATTAATTAATTGATAGAGATTTTGTAAACATCAGATAAGCTTATACGACACACTTTTAAGAAAGAGTAGAAGTTCAATTAATTGATAAATACTAAGCTTTCAAACACCATAGATATTGAAAAAATACCGTAAATGTCTCTTACTTAAAGAATTAACAAAATAAAAGATTACCACATTTACGCATGGTAGCTATTTACAAAAATAGTATATAAACGATTTTCTTTAGGAAAATATAAATATATTCATAGTATAAGTATATTCACGATCTAAAGGAAAAAACAAATAAATTCACAGTCCAAGTACATCTACGGTCTACAAGAAAATGTAGATAAGTTCATAGCCCAAGTATATCCACGATCTACAGGAAAATACAGATAAATTCGTTGTCCAAGTATGTCCAAGTAGTGGAAACTTGCTTTAAAAATGAAGCATCTGACAGTCTTATCTAGCTGAAATCACTTTTAATCTTGTTTAATTTAACAGCAGTTTTTAGTGTGTCTAGCTATTCACAAAAAGGGACACCACGAAATAATTAATACACAGTAAGAAAAAGGAAGGAAGCAAAATGTACCAGTCATAAAAAAAACTGATTAATTTGTTGTTGAATAGTATTTATGCTATGCTTTTGAAAACTGGCAACAACCAGATCAACTTTCAATAGCAAACAAAATAAAGGTAGAATAATAATTAAAAAAACAAATAACAAAATATGTAAACACACACATACACACACACACACACTGTTATTGAAAGTACTGTTTATCTAAAATGGCATCTAATGATGTGGGTAAATAGTACTAATGTATCTAAAAATTACATGGCTGTAAAATTAATTAATTGATTAAATTGCTAGTTTTTGATGAATGTAGTTCTATTATTCTTATCAATAATGGAAGATTGTTTTTATAGAAAGTCATCAATATGCAATAAAGTAGTAAAGATATTTTTCGCTAACGACTAACAGGAATCACTTTCTTTTGCCATTATCTTACACGTGTCACACTCCTACAACTTGTGATAAAACCAGTATCGTTCAATTTTTTCCCTACTTTATTGCATAATATAATTTATATGTTAAACCCCGTGGTATCTTTCAAGTAGCCAATCCGCCATTGTAGAGATAAAAAGGAACTCTGCCTGATTTAACTCTACATGAAAATTGTATTTATAGAAGTAATATCCATAAAAACATAAATATTAAAATTTGATGTTTAATCAAACACGATCTGTTATTAATCATGCAACAAGCTCCCTGCAATGTATTTACAATATCTAAACAAACGTTTTGTTTCCGAGAAGATTATGATGCAGGAAGTATGCATATAAATATACAGCTTTTATCTTTATAAATATGATGTTATGTGAAAAATCAAAGACAAGGTAATATAGGGTTTTATTAATTTTTTATGTAGTTTTTATGTTTAATGAAGAAGAGATATATTTTATATATGTAAATGAAAAACATGTATTTTGCAAAAGTCAACGCAACAAAGAACGCAAAAATACGTATTATTAACATAAGCAGCTAAACACAGGAAAAGATAATAAAAATATAAGAAAATATGACACAATTAAGCACAATAGAATACAGGAAAAGATGATACAAACATGTATGAAAAAGAAATGCCAAAAAAGATAACACAAGCATTTAAGCATAATTCAAGACAAGAAAAGATGACACATACAGTAAAGTACAATACATTACAGGAAAAAATAACAGAAACATCAAATTACAATACATTACAAGAAAAATAACAGAAACAGAAATACAATTCATTACAAGAAAAATGAAACAAACAGCTAAGTACCTTACAAGAAAAGATGACACAAAGAGCTAAGTACAATTCATTACAGGAAAAGATGACACAAATAGCTAAGTACCATTTATCACAAGTAAAGAAGACAAAAATTGCTACGTACAATTCGTTACAAGAAAAAATGACAAAAACATATAATACATTTCAAGAAACGATGACACAAATAGCTAATTACAATACTTTACAAATAAAAATGACAGAAACAGCAAAGTACAATTAGTTACAAGAAAAATAACAGAAACATCTAATACATTTCAAGAAACGATGACACAAATAGCTAATTACAATACTTTACAAATAAAAATGACAGAAACAGCAAAGTACAATTAGTTACAAGAAAAATAACAGAAACATCTAATACATTTCAAGAAACGATGACACAAATAGCTAATTACAATACATTACAAATAAAAATGACAGAAACAGCAAAGTACAATTAGTTACAAGAAAAATAACAGAAACACAAATACAAATCATTACAAGAAAAACTGTCACAAACAGCTAAGTACAATTCATTACAAGAAAGGATGACACAAACAGCTAGGTATAATACATGACAAGAAAGATGACACAGAAGTAAAACAAGGCAAGATTGAACAAATAGTTAACCACATCAAAGACAAAAAAGGTGGTGCAGACAAGTACAATACAGTACAAGAAAAGAAGGCACAAGCAATCAAACAGGAAGAAATATGAAGACAATTATTTGGACCCTTGATCTTGAATTAAATACTGTTAGATAGCGATATGGCAACCCTAACAATAATATATACAATATGTATTTTTTCAACCCTTTTAATATCATTTCTCAATCTTGTATCTGATATATATATATTTTTTTGCCGCTTTAAAAATATTTCAATTTTTTCACTGCCCTATTTCAATGAATCAATTAAAAAAATAAAAAGTAAATAATGAGGGAATTTTTCAAATTATTTATTGAATTATATTTAAATTTTTTTTAAAAAAAAAAGGATGTTTTTTCATTGTAAAATTTTATATCAAATATTAGAAAAAAATTCAAAATTTCTTTAAAAATTTCTATCAACACTTACCTTTGTAACGTGCTGCAATCGACTAAAGATGATTATTAAATTTTGTTTATGTCTTTAAATCAATTTTGTTCTCTGCAGTGTTGATACTCTTTGACCTTCTTTACACAATTAATAACAGTTAAATTTTCCCATCATAAGTTAAGTAACGTTCAAAATCCTATAACAAATAACAACAGAGGAATTCCTCTCTTATCAGAGATTATATTATATATTTGATTTAAGATCATTCAGAAATACATCAACGATATGACCCATCATAAATAAAAATGACAAATATGTACTTGGACCTCTATTGAATATCGACAGTTCTTCGACAACTAAGTTCAATATTAAAAAGTGTTTTTGTGTTTGATGTACACAGGAAAATTGAATTATATAATGATTTATCTGTGAAAGTTAACGTTAACCAATCTGAAATGTCCATAAAAATCAACAAATTGCATATATGTGTTCCGTCAGTTAAATGAGAAATTTATCATAATATCTTTGAAATTTCAGCGCGCCAGATCAAAATAAAATTTCAGCTAATTAAAGATCTTTTTTACGATAGATACATTGAAGAATAGCTGTTAAGGCTAGTGTTGTTTTTCGTCTTGCTTATCAAAATACTACACAGCGCTTCCACCTATGAGGTTTGAATCCGACTTAAGTATATCCTAGTGTCAGATAATTTGTTTGCTCTCTCAAGGTATTTCGGTTTCCTCTGTCACCCCCAAATTGGATGTCTCAATACAAATGAAGGATTTTTTTTACTGGGTTTAACTCTTTTGTACCTAATGACTTTCTTAGTCCCCTTGTCTTATACCCCTCGCGACAATGCGTTTTGTGATCAAATTCAAATTCGGTAGGTGATAAATATTATTACACTTTTAAAAGTTACATGTAGTTTAGAAATTCGGCTTTGTACTTTGCATTTATTTCGAAGTTAGTACAAAAAGCTCTCGATTTTCTGAAAAACCAACATGTCACAAAAGGCCCAAAGATTAGGGGTCATATCCTACAGTCTACAACTATAAACAATGATCAAAACTAATTGTAGACAGGTTCGATTTAGTGGCCTAAGACTTTTATTTTGGATTTTGATTTTCACTGCAGTTATAAAAATGCAACATAACAGCCGAATTACAGATACAAAAACATATACTTCACAATAACCAGAATATGTACTTCCACAATAACAGCAACATTTACTTTCAATTAACAGGAACATGTTCTTCACAAAAAACCAGAATACAAATCTCAAAATAATCAAAATAATTGTGCTTCAAGAATAACAAACATAACCAAAGCATGTACTTCACTATAACTAAAACGTTATCTTCAAAATACAAGTAACCAGAACATGTACTTGGCAGTGTCCAGAATATTTAACACACAAAACGATTACTTTACAATAACCAAAACATGTACTTCACTATAACTAGAACGTTATCTTCAAAATGCTAGTAACCAGAACATGTACTTGGCAGTGTCAAGAATATTTAACACACAAAACAATTACTTCAATAACCAAAACATGTACTTCACACTTACCAAAACATGTACTTCATAATAACCAAAAAATTACTGCACGTTAACTTAAACATCGCACTTTACAATAACCAAAAAAGTTTTTTCGCAATAACCAAAAACATTGCACTTACCAATAACCAAAACACTTATTTCGTAATAACCAAAATACGGGCTTTACAACTATATATCAAAACAATGTTCTGGTAAATACACAAGCTTTTGACATAAAGAGTTATTCATTATGAAATTCAGATTAGAAGTATTGGGGTAAAACGACAAATATTAGCTAGTGATGTGAATCTAAATATGGCATAGCGTCTCTAAACGTTTTAATGATAATATTTTGACTCTTTAAACCTGACTGGATTTGTTCTGCATTAAGTATAGAATAAAATAAGACGTTCAACTAATGTTACATTTGATACCGCCGTTGATGGTCTTACGTCTATTGATAAAGAAGACTGAATTTCTCCCTATTTCAAAAGAAGATAACTTAAAATGCTGATTATAATGTATCTATAAATAAATTTGGTTTTATACCATAAACCTTAACATTGGACGCCCTAGAATTTTTACATTTTTGAAACAAACGCTTTAACATTAGACACTTATTTTCAACAAACACTTTATTACTTGAATCTCCCTCCCATATTTTAACATTGGTCGTCCTTTTATGTCCAGTCACTTTTACATTTGTCACATAATGTTAACTAAATATTTTATGATTGAACCCCCCCCCCCCCTTTTTAACAAAACACTTACAATACTTAACAAATAAAATCCAACTTTATATCAAACTTTATATTAAACTTTATATTAAACTTCTATTTTATCTTCACACTGACACTGTACACCATATTTTGCCTTTTACCTACACTTTGTCATTACACGTCCTATTTTGTCCAAACATTTAAAAATTACACGCCCTATTTTTACCCAAAAATTTGAACATCGGAGGCCTTTTGTCTGATTGTGTTAACACTATTGAATCTGAATCGCATGTTTTGTAATATTGTATTCTAAATAATGATTTCAGGTATAGCTTGTTAAGAGATGCCAGAAATTGTGTTGATCAGTTGGATTATTTATGTGATTCTGATAAGCTTTATGTGATTCCACCTCATCAGGTTTTAGTTAAATATTATGCCAAATTCAGCAATAATGTTTTAAATAGGCGTTACTGTTTATACAAAAATAATGTTTCTTATATACAACACATATAATAGTTTTACGCTATTTTAACAGACTCTTTTAATTCTTTTGATGGAATGGCATGTTTTCTTTTTTACCTATATATTTTATTTCTATTGTTTTGCTGTTGTATATGATGACAATATTTCCATCAAGTTGTATCCTGTTTTGTCAATCACTTTAGACTACTAGGGTCGTCTTATAAATAACATTTCCACATTAGACGTCCAATTACTGCAACATTAAACACCTCACTTTTTATAAACGATTTTACACTGTGCGCCCGTTTCAACCAAACATTTAAATATGAGACGTCCTATTTTTAGCAAACCCTAAAATCACTGTACGTCCTTTTAACCAAACTTTTAACATCGGTTAATCATTAGTTGAATTTGGAACATATAATTTTGGAACTTTGATTGATTTTCAAATGTTTGAATTATTTTTTATCTATCAACTTTTTCGGCCCTTAGTGTCACTAATTAGGAATAAATGTCCGAAATTTGCACAATTAAACAGGTATATTTTGATATACTTATTCACCAAACATATTAGCATTGGACGTCATTTTTATCATACCAAATATTTAAATATTGTTCGATGTAAGCAAACACTTTAGTATTAAGCGAGATATTAAAACCAAACTGTATCACATTGGTTGTTCTATTTAATCTAATAAATTTTAACATTGAGCGTCATATTTTATCATTTAAATTTAACAAAAATAATCAAACACTTTAATATTAGATGCCTTATTTGTTAAAAACAATTTAAAATTGGAAATGCCATTTATCAAATAAATTTAACTTTGGACGCAAACAACATTTTCAACATTGCGACGAGAGCAATTTTCCCCAAGTAATCGAAGGATTAACCTAAAAAAACGATCGTGTATAAGAGAGATGTGCGAGTGTGTTGCAAGGTCTGGTTTGTATAGCGTATTCAGGCTGCTTACAGTCAGTACGTCCCAGGCAAGCATACCACTCTTCAAGTCACATACTCCTGGCGCCAGGTAAACCAATTGATATCCTGTCCACTTAATAAAGTACAACAGGCGAAAAATCAGCATCTCAAATTCTGAAGCCTTATGTATGACACGATAAGGATTCGAACCGACAACCTTCCGCTCTCAAGTAGGACGCTCAATCTAATCAACCAAGTAAGTGTTTTTAGACTGACTGACCTATTAAACTCTTAAATTGCATTGTTTTATCCAAACATTTAAACATGCCTTAGTGTATCTTAACATTGTACACCCTGTTATATCTGAACACTAACATTATATGTCCATTGAAACATTATGATAATGCTCTAATTCAATCTAACATTCAGCATCTTAATAAACCAAATTAATAAGTGCTGTATGCCCTATTTCACAAAATATAAATATATGTTGCTCTATTTAACCAAACAGTGAGCATTCATTTTAACCAAAGATGCTATTTATGACCATGATATGAAATGAATTCTTACGTATTCCGCACTGTCGCGCATAAACGGATATATGCCATTTTCTCCATTCAATATTTCAACACAAACAAGTGTAATGATATTAAAAATAATATTTTTTAATTTACAGCACATCTTTGGTCATTTTTATTGTATAAGATTCTAGGTAATCAATTAGGTGATTGAATACCTGACACATGTAACATGTACAAATGTTTATATGCAATTGCTGATTTATGCTAGTGTGGTACAATGCATAGATTTCAACCCATCACCAACATTTAATTTTTATGTGATATTTCTTGTAGGATGTACCTGCAAAAATGTGTTTAGACTCATTGTCCAAAAATAGGTCAGTTATCAATATAACTGTGTTGCTGGTTTTCCCATGACAGAAATAAAAATCCTGCATTCTATCAAGTTACTTTATTTTTTATTTTCTATACTAATACTGAACAATATTTCCATTTAAATGACAATTAATGATATTATAATTAATATGTATATGAACATTTTATAAAAATAATTGTTATTTTACATTATATAAATATATATTGATATACACTTCTATATATTTAAAAATAGCATAAGTACAAATAACAAATAAATGGCATCAAACTTTGGCGTGTATAATAAATTCATACATTATTCACAAGACACGAAGCAATGGTAAGTTTTAGGCACCTAAAGTCCAAGGGAGCCAACAAAATTGTCATTGCCCCACCACAACCGAAATATATCAAAATGGTGTATAAATTAACAATAACAAATAAGACATTATAACAATATATATGTAAGCTTGCTAGCGACTTTTACTTACATTATAAAGCTTTAGATAAAGGTTACAAGGGGCAAGTGTTTTTTATGATTTCTGATTGTCTTGATTGCACGTGTAACTGATGTATATGTGCTATGATATTTCAGACTATAGAGACAAATCACATACAATGCTAGAACAATTATACTTACATATATAACAAATTATATATTTTGTACGGTATGTCCAATTTATACAGAGTTTAAACTGGTTGAATATATCATATAATATATATATGAATGTTTAACTTTATTCACAAAAAGCAAAAAATTGCTATAGCAATAAACAATCTTTTTATTAAAGACAACAATGGAATGTAAATGACAGATATTCTATTATGTAATAACTGTATGACTGAAACAAAATTATTATCCTGTAGAGAACAGTCTTAAAGTGATAATCGGTTTTATTTTTTTTATAGTCAAACAGAGAAACTGGCAAAGGTTTTGAGTGTTTTAAAGAAACTGGCTTAATAGCAATCTTAACTTGTGCTTTCTCAACCATACACAGAAATATCTTGGCAGATTTTTGGATCTAATTGTTCTATAATGCTGAACACATAAGAATATATGAAAATCATGTATATATAAATATAATATATAATATTATGGAAAAAGATGTGATAAATAGCAACAATATTTGTGAATACATGTAAACGTAAATGTGTTAGTCTGAAAGACATGATCACAAAACTGACAGCCTGCATTACAGAGACAAACTGACAGACAGTCACAAATAATGCTTATACAAACATTGTGCTTTCAAATTCATCTAAATTAACATCATAAATACAATTAATATTTTATATTGAAAAATTCCAATAGTAAATATAAGATATGGGATTTAATATGTAAGCTCTGTATAAAACAAATATAAAAATGCAAACATCATCACAAAACAGTAAAAATATCACTTAAGGCAATACATGTATAACATAAACATCAGCAAAACCTTCAACATTAGGTTTTTTTCAATGTTTTATAACAAATACAGTAAAACCTGGTTAAAATGACCTTGCTAACTTTGCTAATTTCCTTATTTCCATAAAATTTTGCTTGAAGTCCCAAAATCAATAGTTATGCTTTCCGTTTTATGAAATAATTAAGTACCCTAGATTTATCCCCAAAACCCTTGCCAAAAAGAAAAGTTAACTTGCTGATTAAATGATGTAAATAAAGTTTTTGCTGTCCACAAAATTAATGTTAATACTTCATTAAAAATAGACATCACAGTCTGACCCTTCCAATATTTGCTGGCGCAAAAGGGAGGAATGTTATCAATATGGAATATTTCATATCTATAATTCATGTATACAGGTATCTGAAAACAGATAGGGTTGATCATCAGACCCCCCCCTTTTTTTAAAAAAAAAAAAAAAAAAAGTTCATCAAATCCCTAATTTCCGAATAGGCCTTTTAATGTATGATGGGGAAAAAAGCCCTTTATATTTTGTCATTTAGAGTAAAGTATCTTTGAAATTTTTTTATATTGTCCAATATTGATTAAAAGCGGTTTTACTTCCCAGTCAAGAACATTTCACTTAAATCAAAATGTCACTGGCTACAGGTGAAATGGCAGAATTTTTTACCTTTGCAGTTTGCTCAGGGTAATATGCAATGAGGGTTCTTTAGCATGCCACACCTACCATCACATGGGGCATTAAGTTTTTAAGGTCTCATCTGAAAGACCCCATGACTTTCAATTCTAAATGCTAAGTGTTTGGCAAAAGAACAATCATTACCCATTTAAAGTCTTAGTCTGACGGAGTCAGAAATCAAACCCAAACCTCTGCAGCACTCTACCATCTGAGCTAAAGTAGTGGTTATCTAGTCCAAGAGGCATAGCTGAAAGAGTATTCAAAGGAAAGTAGAGAATTTATTTTATATAGTTTAGGTATAAATAAATGATATGTGGAGGTTGGAGACCTATTTAACAGAAAAACTAAGCATTTTGATATATACTTAAGCAGAATTAGTTAAGGACATGTAACTATAAAAAATTCTTTCAAGAGCTGACTAAACTGCATTCTGAACATAATAGTAGGTAGTTAATTGACTGAGTAAGTACATTTAAGTCAGTGAGTTAATAAGTATCGGATTTCAAAATTAGAAAATATATGGTTCAACTTGATTGCATTACTTTACATCTACTATACATCTACTTTACATCTTAACAACAGTGACTTATATGACAAATAGAAAATAACAAAATTAAAATTAACAATTAGTAAAAAAATATGTAAATCATTTACGAAGGCCCAATTTTACAATCTCTACAGTGTCAAAAAGAATTTTAACATGAAGTTACAGATACTAGACAGAGATTTCTGCAGACAATAAAATGAATAAATAAATAAAATGGTTTAAAGGTTGAAAGAAGAGTATTCATTACATAGATACTAACAAGTATCCACGTACATGTCAAAAAAAGAAAAAAAGAAAAAAGAAGGACAACAGTACTGAACTGAATAAGTATTTCTATTAACTAAATTTTCTCTAATTACTATCACTTCATAAATAACAGCAATCAAAAAACTATTTCAAACAGTAAATAATGTGACTTGCCATAAAAAGTCTAAGCAAATGAGCATTTAGCTTACTATAAAAACCACTCATACAAAACCACAACTAGATTATCACATACTAGTAAGTATATGTTTTTTGTTTTGTTTTGTTTTGTTTATGTTTTTTTTTTTTTTTTTGAAAAATGTTGTTCAGGAAACCAGGAATATAAACATTTTTGAAAGTGTTGCAAACAAACTTTTCAAGGGTATAATTCAGGTGTTTCTCTAACAAAACTCTATTATGAATATCAGTACTGTTACACATACTCATGTAACTCCTCAAGTCTAAATGTTGTAATATAACCTGTTCCCAAAGCTACAGCGATTTTCAGTGGTCCTCCATCCTTCCACAGACAGGCTCTTTTGGGATCCAACATATTTTCTCTGTCCTTCAAGACACCTTTGTACTCACCAGTGGATGTGACTGTATGGACAGCATTTTGTTTAGAGTCAACAACAAACAAGACTTTATGTTGATCATATGCGGCAATTCCCTGGGGGTCCTTTAATCTACAGCCTTGTTGAGAACCGGTGTAACTACCAATCATCTGCCCATCCATTCTCATTAAAGTAACACAACCCTTCTTATAGTCACTAACTGCAATAATGGTGTCTTCAATAATCTCTAATGATCTTGGATATTCAAACAAGTTATTATGATACCGATCAAGTGAAAAGTTAGACTGGATTACACCTCTCATATCCAGAATTTCAATACATGGATTACCAAATATTGGACATACAGCACCAATATATAGCTGAGGCACTTTTACAATAAGCGATACTAGAATAACCTTTAGCAGTTACTATTGAAGACTTAATTGTCATATTTCCATTTGAATGAAGGATGGTATAAAGTTTTCTTGCTTTAGGTAGAGTAACAGCACTAGTCTCAGCTTCAACACGTGTAATTCCCCATGGTTCAAAGTTTTGGAAAGACAAAATACGATATGTTCCTGCTGATTGGTGGACAAGCTTAATACAACAGTTCCAGCGATCTGCTATCAACAAAAATGAGGCACTTACCCAGCAAATTCCTGCTATCCCAGGTTTTCTCTTGTCATACCCCAGTGAGGCACTATTTGTCCTGGAGATGACTGACATACTGTACATTCTCTCATCATTATCATTCTGGTATCTGGATGGTGATAATGGTGGAATATATTCTTGTGATCTTCTATTTCTGCCACATTCATAATTATCTTGAGCTGGGGGTGCAGATGGTGTTCTGGGAGAACTTGAAGATCTGGATGAAGCTCCATAGGATGAAGGCCTTTGTGTGGGTTCTGATGGTCTAGATGTTGACCCATAAGAAGATGGTCTGGATGATGAGGGTTGGTAAGGAAAAGAGAAGTATGTATACTGTTGTTGGTATGGTGGTGACATGATACCTGAAAAATGTTCTGGTAGACCTGGGTACGGGGGTGGGGGTTCATCAGGTATACTAATTTGCTGTGTTAGTCTTACATCAGTTACTCCAGAGGCAATATTCTCTGAATTTCTGTCCTCTTGAGATTCTGGAATTTGAGAGGTCTCTGGTGTAATTTCATGACCATTGTCCACTGACTCAGCTTCACCAGGTATCACCTGACTATCACAATCTTCTTCAGTACTCTCACAGTCAGAGCTTGTATCATCAGAACTCTCAAGTTCATCATCAGACACTGAACTTTGACAGGCTTCGGGATCTGGGCCTACAGCCACAGACACTACATCAGGATGATTAATCTCCTCAACAGGTTCTGACACAGATATATCTGTCTCTTCATAGACAACATCTACAGGCAGTGAACAAATACATGCAACAGTCCCATAATCAAAATGTCTAATCTGGTCTAATATACCTAGTTTTGCATTAAAATCCAGTTCTAAGGGAGCTTCAGACTTTTCTTCTAACTTACTTATAGATTCTTTGTAATCTCTCAGTTTTTGTCTGATATCTGTGACCGTATCACTGAGGTCAAGTGTGTCTGTACTGTCTAAATCACAGGAATGAAGCAACTCTTCCTTTTGTTCTAGATCTTCTAGCAAAGATTTACAACATCTAGTATCATTATTAAAGTCCTGTGATTCTTTATCCACAGTTTCATTCAGCTTGTCTAACATTTTATGTTCCTCTTGTAGTAATATCCTACTGATCTGATGTCGTAAATCTGAGAAATACTTAGATATATCTACTGAAACTTCCTCCTTTCTCATACATAATTGTCTTTCCCTTGGTAATAATTTTTTATGAAGCTTTAATAGATTTTGTTTATTGTCACTGATATCTAGTTTTAAATTTTCAAATTCTTCCTGAACAGTTTCCCCCCTTTGTTTATTTTTTTCTACAACTGAATTTTCAATATCCATTCTGTTATCAGTTTTATCCTTTTTCTCTATTACACTTGGTTCACATGCTGATGCCATTTCTAACCTTTTTTTGTCAGATCTTTAAACCAAATTGTGTAAAATATATATTTTACATCTTTCCAGGCAAATTGAAAAATGTTGAAGCAATTAATCTGAAATAAAAAATTATCAAGATTTAGGTAAGTGAAATATAAAACATACCAAATACATGTATTTGCATTCTAGTATACATGTACATAAATAATAGACTTTTAATCAAACTTTTAATATTTATTATTTTTAACTATTTTGTTATTCCTAAAACATTTTATTTGCACTAGTTTTTCTATTGGACATTTCATCTCACAGCTTTTTTATATACCAAAAGAAGGAGATTTATAATATACCTCAACTTTTTGCCCCATACACAGGACATTTCATGCTTTAACAATAAAGACCATATGTAAAACATTTTGTAACAAAAATTTTAATTTTCTTCCCATACCTTGTAAAGTTTGTATCTTTTAACTTTCCTTGTCACTGACTTTTATCCTAAAGTCTGAACAATTAAATTTCTAAACAATATTTATTCCTAATGAGGTGAAATTTTTACTGGATTTTTTTATCCCATATATATTAAAATGCACAACATGGTATGAAATGTCCAAAATATGGGATGAAAAGTCCAATGTATGTTATGAATTATCTCATACAGGCCTGAAATGACATAGTATAAACAGTTTATGTCAAAATAGTGTAACAGACCAGGCCTGAGAGTTGGCCAGGTAGCTCAGTCAGTAGAGTGTCCCACTAGTTTTGCCAAGGATTCAGGTTCGAGTTGTGGTTTGGCTGCTACATTATTTCCCTTTTCTGTTACATTTGGGGGTCCCCTTGGGAAGTGGCTGCCCAACAGGTTGGTCCCAGGGTAGAACCTGGTAGTTTGGAATTAAAGTAGTTGAATCCAAAAAAAGAAGAAAGGAATGTAGTGGACTGGACTTGATGTGGCAGGGTAGCTCAGTCAGTAGAGTGTCCCCCTTACTTGTTACCATAGATATACTGCAAAATGACATGGTACAAAATGTCCTATTGACAAATTTGTCCATAATATTTCATATGTTGTTGCTTAAACTTTAAATTCTATTAAAGTTTTTTGTAATGTTAATAAATACTTTATGATAAAAATACAATGCCTATTACAATATTCTTATTGATGGTCCTGATTTTAGCACCCATTGCTGGTTTTGTTGAAATATACTGAAGTGGCATTAAAATTCAACTGACATAGTTAATGTCAATTTATAGGAAAATTATCTTTATTAACATCATAAACGCATTTTGTATTTTACATTTAAAAAATACTAAACGTGGATATAAATATGAAATTTATTATAAATGCTTTTTGTCTATCGCATATTTGTAAGTTTTTCTTTCTACTGAACTGCGGTCTAGAGCACCGACTTACCGCCTAAGTTCGAATCCTAACCGGAACAGATCCAAGTTTCAATATGCCAGCTCACTGGTCTAAAAGTTGACGTTTAATCTGGGCACCAGCCGCACGGATTCTTTCACCATCCCAGAATTGATCGCTTCCATACAACTGGAAGAATCTCGACTAGGGCGTAAAACACCATTACTTTACTGCAGAATCTACAAAGGCCTATATCCAATCTGACATTTATGTTGCCTTCCTCAGAAAACGTCAAAATATCAATCGTCAACCCTTTTAGATCAGGGCTGGTTATCCACTTTACATAGTGATATCAAAGCCTAAATAATTACAGAAGAGTTAATTCGTTTTAGACTAAAATACAAGTTACAATTTTAGCCTTTTCACGTCTTAAATATTTATACCAATCCGATTGAAATTACCAATTCCAACAATCAAATTGTATCTTTTTCGTTTGTTTATCAAGTGTCTCTGTAACCCAGATTATACAATAAAAGTGAAAAGGGAAAAAAACTAGAAACGCAGATCCGGAGGCACCGAGGAACAACGTCTTAAAAATAGCAAGTGTAATGAAAAAAAATATTTGTTAACTTTCCTTCTTGGTTTATTCTATTCTATAGTCATTTGTACTGATAGTTGCTGCTTAATACTTAGCCAGTGTGTCCGACTATCATAGGGTTTTTGAAATTCATAAATTAACCGATTTTATTAAGTTATTTACTAACATCAAATAAAGATGAATTTTTAGACAATTTTGAAATCTTGATAATGATTAGCAACTGGCAGCAGGTTTTTAATTTAACTGCCACGCGAACAAAGAACATGCAACAAACGTTAAAATCTACAAACCAGCGAAAAAATATCAAGTAATACTGTCAAAAAGATTAAATTATAATAATAATAAATAAAAAAATTCATATAGAAACCTGGAAATAGCCAATCTATCAATGAAAGTGAAAACTGGTGTATCTGTTTGATCCCAAAGATTTTTTATCAAGTAAACGTGAAATAAGCTTCTTCATTAAAATGACAATCGGTAGAATTGAGGACAGACGGCTTATCACAAGTTATATTTTACTTACATGACAGTAAAATTTGATAGTATAATTTCAATTTAAAACTTAAAGTTTAATCAGCGGTTAGACTAACCGATGAGAGAATACTGTTTCATTTTACGTCCTTAGCCCCTTTGCGTAGCGTCAGTATGTTGAAACCCTTTTTTGCGATCCCGGATTAAAAACCATGTGGCGCCATTGTCATAATTATAACTTTTTCTAAAATTTAAATACTTTAAAAAATGGCAGTATATGACCTGTTTATAAGAAGGGGTTATTTAATTCAGAACAAAATATGAATATATTATTTGTTATTTACTGGCTATATTTCAATAACGATAATACAATGAGTACTGTATAAGACTGGCTAAATTAAAGCTGCATTAAGTTTTCCAAGGAAAAGATTAAAACGGTTCTGGTCCAATTCATGATGTTCCTAATGAACAATTTTACATTTGGTTCAACGATAAAAGCTCGAATAAATACAGAATTTATAACAAGAGAGATGTAGCATGTGGGATCTAATTTTAGAACATGGTTACGTCATAAAAAGCCGGGTCATTTGAACAACACAACTTACAAATAGGTGAAATATGATAAATTAAACACAGAACTTCGTTGAATTTGTCATTTGTGACATAGTAAGGGATAAATAACATCATTGTCAATACATCTTGATATTAATGACGGACAATTAATACAATTTGTCGGTTTCACCTTCGATTCTTTGGAATTTCCGTACACCCGTGCGCATGCCCAAAGCTCACAATAATCATCGTTAAACATTGGCCAACCGGTTAGAGGATTCCGTTTATTTACAGCTAAAAGAAATGAAATTTTAGAAAATGAATCTCACGGATCGTGATTAGAAGTTATTATTTTTTAAAAAATATATTTTCAGAAATTGAAAAACTTAATGCAGCTTAAGCTGTCACGGCCAGCGAAATAGTTACGAGATGAAATTGCGGGCCATCTTCACCCCAGTGAAAGCTATTACAAATCTGGCCTAGTGTTACAGACCTCGTTTAATAACTATTGTCTGAGAGGCTCGTTATGCAACCAGCGTGAATTTAGGAATTCTTGGTTCAAAAACAATCGTTTTTATTAAAACTGCGTTTAATTTTGTCACCAACACTTCGTCTTTTGACGTAACAGATGGCATATAACGTTTGATTGTCCTTTTTGAGGTACAATCGATATTAAATTTCATTACTTGCACTATTCTTTATGGCTAAGTTATCCATTAATACTTATGAGTATCAATGATTGGAGTTATGAAAATCTTAAAATACTTCTGATTATAAAAATACAAAATGGTGAAAATAGTAAAACAACGCCTTGTACATATTACATTTGTATTCAATTGACATCGTCGCTCATGATTTTATCCAAAGTACTTATCTCAAAGCAGCGTTTTACATTGATCATTGTGATTTGTATGACTTTTGGTATTGCAAGGTACATTTTATAAAGCTGTAATGTTTTGTATGTTTTTTGCTATTGTCAAGCACATTTTATACAACTGTAATGTTTTGTGCGACTTTTGTGTAGCCAAGTACAATTTTTGCAGCTGCAATGGTTTATGTGACTTTATGATATTGCCAGTCACGTTTTATACAGCTGCAATGTTTTATGTGACTTTATGATATTGCCAGTCACGTTTTATACAGCTGCAGTGGTTTATGTGACTATTTTGTATTGCCAGTCACGTTTTATACAGTCCCAATGTTTTATGTGACTTTATGATATTGCCAGTCACGTTTTATACAGTCCCAATGTTTTATGTGACTTTATGATATTGCCTGTCACGTTTTATACAGTCCCAATGTTTTATGTGACTTTATGATATTGCCAGTCACGTTTTATACAGTCCCAATGTTTTATGTGACTTTATGATATTGCCTGTCACGTTTTATACAGCCCCAATGTTTTATGTGTGTTTATGATATTGGCAGTCACGTTTTATACAGCCCCAATGTTTTATGTGACTTTATGATATTTCCAGTCACGTTTTATACAGCCCCAATGTTTTATGTGACTTTATGATATTGCCTGTCACGTTTTATACAGCCCCAATGTTTTATGTGACTATATGATATTGCCAGTCACGTTTTACACAGTCCCAATGTTTTATGTGACTTTATGATATTGCCTGCAGTCACGTTTTATACAGCTGCAATGTTTTGTTATTAGCAAGCATATTTTATATAGCCCAATGTTTTATGTGACTTATGATATTGTCAGTCATCTTTATACATTTACAATGTTTCATTTGACTTATGATATTGCCAGTCATCTTTATACAGCTACAATGTTTCATTTGACCTATGATATTGCCAGTCACGTTTTATACAGCTACAATGTTTCATTTGACTTATGATATTGCCAGTCATCTTTATACATTTACAGTGTTATTGCCAGTCACCTTTATACATTTATTGTTATTACCAGTCACCTTTATACATTTACAATGTTTAATGCTACTTATGATATTGCCAGTCAGTCACCTTTATACATTTACAATGTTATTGCCAGTCACCTTTATACATTTACAATGTTATTGCCAGTCACGTTTTATACAGCTACAATGTTTTATGTGACTTATGATATTGCCAGTCACGTTTTATACAGCTACAATGTTTTTGTGACTTTTGTTATTGTCAGTTAAGTTTGATGCAGCTACAGTTTTTTATGTAACTTATAATATTGCCAATCACATTTATACACCTTCAATGTTTAATGTGAATTTTGTTATTATAAAGTACATTTTATCTTGCTGCAATGTTGTATGTGGCTTTTTTTTATAGCCAGTCACGTTTTATACAGCTGCAGTCTTTTATGCAACTTATAATAATGTCAGTCACGTTTTAAACAGCTGCAATGTTTTTATTTGTGACTTAAGATATTACAAAGCACTTTTATATAGCTCTAATGTTTTATGTGACTTATGATATTACAAAGCATTTTTATACAGCTCTACTGTTTTATGTGACTTATGATATTACAAAACACTTTTATACAGCTCTAATGTTTTATGTGACTTATGATATTACAAAGCATTTTTATATATCTCTAATGTTTTATGTGACTTATGATATTACAAAGCATTTTTATACAGCTCTACTGTTTTATGTGACTTATGATATTACAAAACACTTTTATACAGCTCTAATGTTTTATGTGACTTATGACATTACAAAGCATTTTTATACAGCTCTAATGTTTTATGTGACTTATGACATTACAAAGCATTTTTATACAGCTCTAATGTTTTATGTGACTTATGATATTACAAAGCATTTTTATACAGCTCTAATGTTTTATGTGACTTATTATATTACAAAACACTTTTATACAGCTCTAATGTTTTATGTGACTTATGACATTACAAAGCATTTTTATACAGCTCTAATGTTTTATGTGACTTATGATATTACAAAGCATTTTTATACAGCTCTAATGTTTTATGTGACTTATGATATTACAAAGCATTTTTATACAGCTCTAATGTTTTATGTGACTTATGACATTACAAAGCATTTTATACAACTCTAATGTTTTAAGTGACTTATGACATTACAAAGCACTTTTTATAGCTCTAATGTTTTATGTGACTTATGACATTACAAAACACTTTTATACAGCTCTAATGTTTTATGTGACTTATGACATTACAAAGCATTTTTAAACAGCTCTAATGTTTTATGTGACTTATGATATTACAAAACACTTTTATACAGCTCTAATGTTTTATGTGACTTATGACATTACAAAGCATTTTTAAACAGCTCTAATGTTTTATGTGACTTATGATATTACAAAACACTTTTATACAGCACTAATGTTTTATGTGACTTATGACATTACAAAGCACTTTTATACAGCTCTAATGTTTTATGTGACTTATGATATTACAAAGCTTTTATATAGCTCTAATGTTTTATGTGACTTATGATATTACAAAACACTTTTATACAGCTCTAATGTTTTATGTGTCTTATGACATTACAAAGCATTTTTAAACAGCTCTAATGTTTTATATGACTTATGATATTACAAAACACTTTTAAACAGCTCTAATGTTTTATGTGACTTATGATATTACAAAGCACTTTTATACAGCTCTAATGTTTTATGTGTCTTATGACATTACAAAGCATTTTTAAACAGCTCTAATGTTTTATATGACTTATGATATTACAAAACACTTTTAAACAGCTCTAATGTTTTATGTGACTTATGATATTACAAAGCACTTTTATACAGCTCTAATGTTTTATATGACTTATGATATTACAAAGCACTTTTTTACAACTCTAATGTTTTATGTGACTTATGACATTACAAAGCATTTTTAAACAGCTCTAATGTTTTATATGACTTATGATATTACAAAACACTTTTAAACAGCTCTAATGTTTTATGTGACTTATGATATTACAAAGCACTTTTATACAGCTCTAATGTTTTATATGACTTATGATATTAAAAAGCACTTTTTTACAACTCTAATGTTTTATGTGACTTATGATACTACAAAGCACTTTCATATAGCTCTAATGTTTTATGCGACTTATGATATTACAAAGCATTTTTAAACAGCTCTAATGTTTTATGTGACTTATGATATTACAAAGCACTTTTTTACAGCTCTAATGCTTTATGTGACTTATGATATTACAAAGCATTTTTAAACAGCTCTTATGTTTTATGTGACTTATATTACAAAGCACCTTTATACAGCTGCAATGTTTTTTGTGACTTCTGCCATTGTCAGACACATTTTAATAGCTGCATATTTTGTGTTATTATTGATGTGAAGGTTGTCAGTGTAATTGTAAAAACTGTTAATGTTTCTTATTCTAATCTCATAAAAAGATTTTAGAATTTTTTCCAACAATCAAGTTTCTCTTCTGTTTTTATGTTGTAGTATTTATGAATACATTCACAACTTAGAAGATATAAATGTATTTTGTGTTTCATTTTATCGTTCAAATGTCCTGTTTCCTGGTTGTTGTTTCTTGCATTTTAAGCCGATGTTTCACAATTACATTATCTTGTTTTGATAGATGTAATACCATAAAGAATCTTTAAAAGAAAAACAGGTAAGTTTAACACAAACTTGCAACTTCAGTTTGGTCATTCTTCTATGTACTAGCTCAGTCTATTATTCCAAATCCAAGATGTTTTTCTTACTTTGCTTTATGCTGGTGATATTTACATGAAGACAAGATCTAAAAATATCAGGTGGCAGTTTTTGTGTGGATCATAATCTTCACATCTTTTAACTGTGGCCAAGTATTGCAGTGCAGAAGTATATAATTAAATAATAGAACAAGTTGGAAAGTTGAAACATATACTTGACAAAAGTTAAAATAACAAAAAAAATAAATAAATAAATAAATAAATAAATAAATAAAAAAAAAGAAAAAAAAAAAAAATAAAAAATAATAATAATAATAATAAATAATAACAAAAAATACTACACCCCCAAATAATGACAAAAACAGCCAAACAAGATAAGAAGACAAGAAAATATATATATAAATGTACATGTATATATATTGGGGCTGCTCGTCATAAAAAACAAACAATTTGGTTTTTTTGGCAATTGAGTAAAGTCCAATGGTGTGGTTAAAGTACTAGATGTATTTGATATTGTTTATGTTATTAATAAAAATATGAACACATATAACATTTTAATTTTTTTTATTAACCTTTATTTATTTATTTTTTTTTTTTTTAGAAAAATATAACTGAAATATTATACAGCAAAAATATGCAATCAACAATGTACGATTTTTCAAGAAAAAATAAATAGGGAACATAATTGAATAAATCTGACTGATAATTAGAATGATAACAATCATGACCCACTAACCTGCGTAGAAATTTATTGTGGGTCTGTGAATGATTCCTTCCATCCTGATCAGCCAGTGTAGAAAGAAAGAGACTACAAAAGACTGAAGCTTGTACATGTTTTTTTCAATTACTAATGGGTACAATATATCTAATGACATTTTTATCATACTTCCTATACATAAGTGTATTTTCTACATGAAGCATGTAAGATGATAGACCTGTCGAAATAGGTGCAAGTTTTCACTTTTTCAGCATTTGTCTCATTTGGGACACCATAATTGTTTTTAATGGAATACATGTTTCTTTTTTGTAAATATTTTGCATTTTCCAGTTTATTTTTTGTTTCTGCAATGATGAGCTTGTTTCATACAAAAAGAACTTTTTAATTAAAATATTTCACAATAAAAAATCACTTTCAAAGTTATTATATTTCAATTATTTTAACTCAAATTAATTGTTTCATTATATTTAAAGACCAGTTTCATCTTATCATCAAGAATATATTTATCTGGTTCCTCTAAAATTCTGTTGATGGATATGAGAATCCCTTTTAATAAAAAAAACTTTCTTCAACAATAACAATATTTGATTTAAATATTTAGTTAACAGTCTTTTATTGGTGAATTACTTTAACATGCTATCTGAAAACAATGACAAAACATATTTTCTGTTGCAACTGGTTTGTCTTTAGGGCTCTTTCTTCCCTACAATGACTAGAAAAAAAGTTTGCACAAACTAAATACTACCTGTATGGTAGGAAAAAGTCACATTTATGGTGTTAACATTAGGGGTATTCTAAATATTAACTGGCCTGGGCAAAACCTGTTACATACTGGTACATTAAATGGACAGGCATCATCCTATAACGACAGCTAATGAAAAAAGTTTTGGAAAATCATTACATATACATTTACTAAATGGCCAGACATCTAATTTTTATATACTAATTTTTTACTAATTCAATTTTTAAATAAACATATAATTTTTTCTGATTTAAAAAAAAAATTATGGTAACAATGGTCATTTCGGATAAAAGATGGGTCAGCTTAAAAACTAAAGTATCTTGTGTTCAGGTGAGCAAAACATCTTTTATCTGATATCTGTATAATAAACTACTGTTTTTTTTAAAGTTTTGTCTTTATGTCATGTTTTCTGCCATTTATTGTGGTAACGTTAGTGTCCTCCTTGTCATTATTAATACTCTATAAGTATTCAGTCTTTATAATATGTGACCATTTTGTTCACTGGTAGTTCTCTCTCTGTTAAACCATCACCTTCATCTTCAGCTAACCATTTTTTACAGATAAACTCATATTCCTCATATAATGGAACTCTCATAGATATTTCACTTTCATCCTCATAATTATGGGTTTTATATTTTCTTTGTTTTCTCTTTTTGTCTTCCTCATCATCATCAACATAAGATTTTCTTTCTTTTCTTTTCAGTTTTCCATCCACATGTATTCCAGTGCTGTCTTCCAAATCATCATTGTCATTTTGTCTCCCTTTCTTTTTCTTTAAAGCAGCTATTTTCTTCTTCATATGTTTCAGGTGTTCTATTACATCTTGTTTTGGCATCTGTCTTCTGATTCTAACCTAGATGAATTGATTAACAATATTTTTATTTAGTGTGTGCTGTATCAAAATAATAATACAAACTGTATTATTATTATTACATTTGTATAATAATATTATTTCTTAACAGAACATATATCTCATCAGATCATAGTTCACATATTTGAAACCTTGACATTTAATTTTTATGGTATAAAGATTGAATTTGAGTGGAGTAATGAAACTTTACAAATTTACACTTCAAATAGCCGAATAAATTAAGAGAAGTGGAGTAATAGTGTTTCATACCTAGTCATGATTTTACAAGTTTTGAAATAGAGGACAAAACAAAAAAACACCTGCAAAAATTACTGACCTTCTACAAATAACTGACTACCTTTTACTAGGAACTGATTTAAACCGAGGCCATGAGAGGCCCTTTGATCTGAAAGCATGTGCTTTGAACTACTCAGCCACCTAGACCCAAGATCGATGTTGGATTTATTGCTATCGTCCAGATAAAGAAACTATGCCTATGGGGTATTTTTTTTTTTTTTTAGAATTCTTATTAGACAATCTTTACAACCAGACAGTATAAACACATGTCTTCAGCTTCACACATTTTAAAAATTATAGCCATTTCAATATAAACAGCCATTGCCCACTGTTGCAAAAATGATAGGTAAAGCCTGTAGAGAATATTGAAAAAATAAAAAAAAGTTCGAACAAAACTCAGGCATTGGATAAAACAGATATTTACTTAATTGGGTGAGGTTTATGGGTCTGATAAGGTATCTTATTTTTATGGATTACTTTTGTGATATTGTAGCATAAATGTTTTACAGCGTTAATGTAAAATGTATGAAAACATACACCTTAACTTTATTATTCACTCAACACTTACCCAGTCTAAAAACCAACCAGCCCCAGGACCAGAACTATCATGACCAATATTGATCTTCTCTATTTTACCAACATCAAAAAGTTCTACCTGAAAAAATTGTCAAAATATAAATATTTTAACATAACTACTTTCTATTAATTATGATCAATGTATACTTATCTATAACATAATGATAATTAATATCAAGGTTCTAGTGTGTATTTCACCTCTCTGTACAAAGATGCTGAGTATTACAAGAGTCCCAAATTGCCTAAATAAAGACTTGTTGACATGGGTACAACCAGGAACAATATAAAGGCTGGTGACACTAATAACGTTGTGTCTCCTTTTAATGCAAGATGGCTTAAAATTCATATTTATACTCCATAAAAACAAGTGGTAAGCAACAAAATAATTAACTCACCTGTCTAAATCTTTAATTAACTAAGTTATTATAATTATTAGAGTAGTAATAAATTTTTATTACATGAATTTGCTTTGTTAAAGTAATTTTATCTTCTTGATAAATGTAATTTAAAATGTTTAAATTGGACTCTTTAAAATATTAAATAAGACCTGGTATTTACAGCCGACAAAAGTGGAGCAACACACACTGAAACACATGGTCATTTTCATAATGAAATAACATTTATGTTTCTGATTCCTTTTTCTTTTAAACAGCAATTAATCTTTATACATCCAAAGATATATCAAACTTTGGGTAATTTTAGGATCCCTATTAGAATTCTACATAAACAAGTAAGTTGGAAACAAATAGAAAATTTGCAAGTTCAATATAAAATTTGTTGTTGTTGTAATGTTGGTGCTAATTTTTTCCAGCTATTGGCAAATATATTTATAGTATATTAATCTCTATGGATTAACTTTAGAACAAGTTCATGTATGCATGTGATATGCGAGTGTGAAGTATGGCCTGCTGTGTACTAGCCTGAACTCAGGGTGATTTTTTTGGTAAGGTGCTAGTTACCAAGTTAGTATGTCGAAGGCAAGCATTTCACTACCCCATTCTATCCATCTAATGCATAGTCCCAGACAAGCAATCAATGTCTTAAATTCCAAAGTTTTATGTAAGAACTTGTCAGGGTTTGAACCCACAACCTTCTGCTCTCAATGTAGGGTTTGTGTTGTCTCATTTGTATTTTCTAATTGAACCTTTAAAAATGTTCTTTTCACAAACAAGGGCATCCTTGACAACTTGACTCATTATCCACCGATGGCATCAAAAGGGTAACACATCTTCAGTACTTTTCAGAAAGTACACGTAAGTTTTTTTCAGTTTGCCGCTTAAGAAAAAAGATAATTTGTCAATTCAAACTGCTTTCAAAATCGGCAAATGGCAAATCCGAATTTGATTTATCAAATGTTAAATATAGTAAAACCTTGATTTATTATCACCAACTGTTCAGTAAATTTTTTTTTGTATAAAGACATTTTACAACAAATCAAAGAAGGTTAATATAGAATGACATACTTTCTTTAACAGATCATCTTTATTCCAAACTAAAACAGATCTAATGAACAAATTCAATCTGTCGTTACATATTATCCAAACAATGTTGGTTTGGTACAGATTACTGGCACATTCTATGAGGAAACAATGACTACGGGAAAGCGTTACATTGATCTAAAAGATAAGTTGGTAAAATTTGTGGTATTCTCTCCACAGCTTTAAAAAATGGGAATGCTGAGTAAAAATGTTTAAAAAATTGTATATACTGTCCTAATATAAAAAATACCACATCATTCAAACTGTCTTACAATGGCAGAAGTTACTTTGAAATAAAACAAAAGATTGCAACACTAGAAATGTGATCTATCTGATTACATGCAAAGTGTGCAACAAAAATGTAAGACAAACAAAAAATATACCCCACCCCCAACATATGAATGAGCACTTATGTCATGCAACTAAAAATACTTGTAAGATTAATCTAAAGATATATAGATATATATAACCTAAAGATAGTCAGATAAGAACCTACATATAAACAGATATAAACCTAGATATAGCAACTTTAACCTAGATTTTCACAACATAAATAACATGATTTTAAATGTAATTGAGATTATAAAGATCAATATTACAAGTCACTCTAATGAAGCATGAAATTCTGAAATGTGCTCATATGGCACATCAAAAATTAACAGTTTTTTTTGTTATAAAGTCAATCCATATGAGAGACAAAGCAGAAGAAGACTGTATCTTCAAATTGCAATGATCAAACATTTGGGGATAAACCTAATAAGGGCTACTGTAACATAATCTTTTAATTGTCATAATTGTTTTGTTTTTTAATGTGGGATTTATGATAATGAGATTCACATGCATGTTTTTTCATGTAACCAAACCAATGGTTATACATGTATAAACGTAACAAAATCCTTTATGCAAATATGAAAATAAATACAAACATACCTTTGTAACAATCTAGATTCCGAATGAAAGAAGTCAGAGCAGAATAAAACAGAATTTCAACAACATTAGTGTAATTATACTTCTGAATATATATTATATATATAGTGCTGAGACAGAGATTATATGTATATAACAAATGTAGGATGTATCTCTGTTTACAGTACAACCTGAGTCTAACAAATATGTGTTTGCCACTTGATCAATTTTACTGAATCATTTTGGGTGATGCAATTGGTTATGTTGCAGGTTATTATTACCCCAGGTGTGTTGATGTTAAAGATTGTGGTTTTGAAACTTAATATACTTTTTAAATTATAACACTTATACTGTATTGAGAACTCTAGGTTTCTGGAGTACATATTTAACCAGTTATAATGATCAAATAAGAAACGTGTAATAATACAATACACTACTGGAATAAATTTATGTCAAACATATCTGTTATCTGCTTTATCATTAATAATGGAATAAGTTGACTTCATACACTGTATCTTCAAATACAACCATGTACAGAACATAATGTTGTATTTTCAAACAAATATTTGTACAGAACAGATTTGTTGCAATAAAAAAAGCTAATTTAAGTTTATGATCAATATAATGTATATCAAAAATGTTTAATTTTGGCTATTAATACTATTCTTCTTTTGTCTACCATCAAAATTTGCAAATGTGCCAGTCAGACAATTTTATACAAGTAATTAAATGAGCTTATGGTTTTGTTTTAAAATTGCTATCAAGTACACCATACAACTGGCTAAATAAGCCTATTATCTTCCCTTGGCAACTTAAGATGGTGCCTCCCCACCTTGTCTTAAAATTCCCATCTATAGTTTTCCAATTATGTGTCTAACAGTATGATATGGTCAAAAAGGAGCCATAAGGTAGCTGGGTATAAAAAATCTAAGGATAATCAATAAAAAATTTTCATTCTTTGCCCCTCAAGGTACAAGATGAAAATCCACTTTGAAAATTTCTTGTCTTGAGTAAGCTTTGAGCCAAAAACCTTGAGCTTTGACAGTCAGTGACAGTTCTCCCAACTTTACATTTGTACAAACTATGTACATTATTATCTCATCAATAAGATAAACTTACTTGAAATTCATCAACCATTCCTTTCTCAAAATTATTTTTAGCATCATCTAGTTGAATTTTCTCTGTCATTCCTTTGGAACCAGTAATTTGAATGAATACATTAGCATCTGTACCAGCATAGCGAACATTACCAGTTTGTACAGTCACTGTGAACATAGTCTTTGTACCTGCATAAAATTCAATGACAACATAAGCATCTGTTACTAAATTTTAACAAAAAAGAAAGTACTTTTTCTTCTATCCAATATATAGTGCATCTTACTGCCTAAATTTGAATCTCGCTCAGGCAGATCCTAGTGTGAGAAAGTTTGTCAGTTCACTTGCCAAAGGTTGGTGGTTTTCTCTGGGTACTCAGGTTTTCTCTACTCTTCTTAAACTGAAATAAGTGAAATAATCTTGCCTGGGGTTTTAAACCATTACTAAATTCAACTCCTATCTTATACATAAAACTTTTTTACCACAAATAGTTTTTGATGCACAAACTAAAAAAGAATTTTCTAGCAAGTATTCCCCATTTTACATTAGTGGTACCAATTTATACTTTGTAAACAATACGACTTGTTTGATATTGCAAAGCAAATATAAAAATACAGCAAAATATTATTTTATACAACATACCATGTGAAACTTCTTTAGGTAGGGTCTTTTTAGCTCTGATTTCTCTCCATAGTAAACCGTCTCCAACATCTTTTGCTATCCATCCATTATATATGAAGTAATAGATATTTTTTGGATTGTCAGCATAATTGATGATAATCTGAAATAAAGAGTTTAAAATATATTTCCAAATAGACTGTGCTTGACAACTAACAGGGTCATCAAAACAGGAAGTTCATCTTTGCAACAAACATGGTAGAAAGTACAAATTTCTGGCCAACATAACCTTAACTGTGACCTTTTTCTCACTTTAAAGCTTCAAAAAATTTGAAGACAGAAAACCTCAACTTACTACCATTATAAATATCATCAAAATATAGCATTTTAGCTATTATCATACAGTCATGACCTGCACTTTGTCTTTTAATATTGCAAAATATTGCTAAACAATATAGAACCTAAGAGGTAAATTTCTACATTGATAGCTTAAAATAATTGAAAATCATCAACATAAAAATAGACATTATGTAACCTTCTGATCTCATTCAGAACTTCATTTATAGTTCTGTATCCAGACAGCAGAGCTTTTTGAAGTGAGAAGTGAACAGATTTATGATTGTTTGATGCTCAGACTGGTATAAAAGAAATATCAAGATTGGTTACAGGAGTGGCAATTCTGGACAAATCTGCCTATTTGCATATAGGCTTAACTTTTCTATAGTATACCCTTATATGATTTTTACAACTGTTTTTGTCCTTGAATAACATATTTGTGGTATTAAGTTGCAAAAACCATGATTTCCTATATTGCACCATGAACAAATTTAAATTTTAGCGACCAAGATATGCTTTTGAAAAAGTTGCATTGAAATCTACCCACAAATTATAATTAGGTGACTAATGATATTTAAAACTTTGGAAGAACATTTGTTATAAGTATATGTATTTAAAAGGAAGACAGCAATATCAATCTACATGTATAAGCAATACAATAGCAATAAATTCTATCAGATACTTTTCCTGTTTGTCCCAAAAACTTAACTGCTCAATTTTAAAACAGCACATCAATATGATCAAGAGTATGATAATAACTATCCTACAAGCAAGGTAAAAAGACTTATATCCTTTACCAAATGTTTACAGAATTTAACCAGAAAGTGTTAGAATAAAATTAAACCCGTGACTGTCTAAAATCAATCTTAAGTAACCTGAAAATGTATTAACTGCTAAATAACGTGTATCCTGCAGCAAGAGTTATCTATATATCTAAATATATATATTTATACTTACTTTGTCTAGAAACCATCCTGATGCAAGTCCTTTCCCATCATGCTCTATTCTGAAATGAATTAGAGTGACACTTAAGAAATGTGAAATAATTGCAACATGTAATTGTTAAAGAGGATGAATCATATTATGGTTTCAGAAGATTCCCTCTCCCACATTTAAACATTCTTATATAATGTATAAATTTTTTATGTAATCTAACTTCTCTTTAATAAATGTAAAGGGTTGGAAATGGTTGGTTTGATCACTCACCTTGAGGTATTTTATCAAGAAAGAAATCAGAACCTAATATAGAAACAACTAATTTTCAACAAAGAAACTTACAAAGTTTTTCAAATTAGGATCTTACCCATGTGGGAGTTAATCAAATGAGAGGTACTGTAATCTGTGAGCCCTGAAAGCCCTTTAACTACTTAATATATAATAACAAAAATGTAATACTGGTATATGGTACACTTTATACTTATCTGTACACGAAAGTAATTCCTATTATTTAACAAAATACAGAGCTCAAATCTTTTATATTCCATAAAAATTTAGTATATCATAAAAATCAAATCTTAAACTGCTATGCATGGACAAGCAGATATTCACTTTTTAAGTCTACTATGACTTTGAATGTGGGTCAATGTTCAACAATTTTGGCAAACTCAAGAGTTTGAGCCTGGGACCATCAAATTTTTATGGTTATTTGTTTATTGTTCTGTAGAAGTAGTAGTTTTAGTGAAAAGATGACAGAATGCAGACAAAAGATCACGGTGATACAGTTCACATTCAGCATTTGCTAAAATTAAGATAGCCACAAATACCTACAATAATGCTGATGTGGCATTAAACATTAATTTACTCACTCACTTACTTACAAGGAAGCATGTTAATGATTACCTGATTTTTTGTAAATCTCCAAGGTCTTTATGTTGAATTTTAAAGTGATCTGTACTTCCTCTCTCAAACATTTTTTTGTTCTTATCCACAAGGTGAATCTTTTTACTTGCACCATATTTGCCATACAATGTCAGATAAATATGAGCATCTGTACCTGCTAATCGTTTTTTACCTGTTTCAACTGTTATAAGGTATTCTACAACATAAAAGATTAACAAAGTCCATAAACTTTACCCTTTTTTTCTAAATTTTATTTTGATTATTTATCAAATTTGGTTTTTATTTGTTTTTCTTATTATTGATTTTTGTTATTTAATATTCATGAGGGGTCAATATCATACTTTCATATGATTATTTATTTACTAAGAAAAGCGATTTAAAAAAAAAGATACTTTGTTTAAATTGTTATATAATTATATAAAAAAAATTCTAAAATAATTTTTCTATCTGTAGAGACAAGATTTGTTTAAAATCATTTTAAGGACAGTAGGCATAATAACATTTTCATAAACTTAATTCAAAAGAGTTCCATACCCTTTGACTACTTGTATTTTATAATATGTATCAAATTCTACCAAAATAAATGCATATGGGGGGGGGGGGGGGGGGGAGGTGATGAAAACTTAGACAAATTTATATCTTTTAATTGTTAAAAGTGTCTTATACTGTCTGTGTCACTGTGCGTACATGTGACAGCATATTAAGAAAAAATTTAATAAGGTGTTATTAAAGTTTCTTGATTTTTTTTTGAAAAAAAAAACCTACTCATCTGAACTTAAGTAATGATACCATGGTTGCAGAATTGTCTAAACTACATACACTCTGAGTTCATAGGGCCTCTCATTGCCAGAGTTCAAACTCAACTATCATCATTATAAGTGTGAAAAAATTTGTCAGATTGCTTATTAATTAAACTTTAAATATATAATTAATGTTAGTTTTACCTTGAATGAAGATCGAGGTCATAAAATTTTGAGCAATTAAAAGTTTTTGGACAAGGAAACATCTCTAATAATTTTAATTCATTGATTTTTGGTTCTGAAAAAGTATCTGAATTCAAAAGTTACCAGAAGATTGAAGACAAAGTATGCATGAAAACTGATGACAGACAAATTAATATTGTAGTAACTTGACTTAAACATTCACTCAAGGTGAGTTTATTAATGTAATTCTTTTTACCTGCCATGGGGGCTTCTCTTTCTTTTCCAATCAGGTCTCGTTTGATCTGGTAATCTTTGATGTGCATTGATAACCACTGGTTACATAGAAATATCCATGTCTGATCAAAACGTATTTCTGTTATTTCAATTCTATCAAGATACCAGCCATGTTTCTTTTCTAAACCATCATGCTATTTCAAACAAATCAGAAAATAAAGTCACATCAAATTTTTAAAAATTTTATACCTAAAGCATAATCTGAATGAACTCTATCTTGGTCAATATGTTATGGCTTGCCAAATGATTCTGTAAGTCTATATCAAATTTCATATTATAAAAATTTTATATTTTACCTTGACATAACATGTATAACATATCTCTTATTATGATGTCAAAAGAACAAACATTACTATTAGGTATGTCAAAAGATGACTTGTTACTTGATGTCCATTAAAGCCAAAATTGTGCAATTTTGAATCAATCTACTTTTATCCAATTTTGATAGTGGTAGAAAAAGTTATACTTCTAAATCAATGTTGTATTAAAGAAATCACTGTGACAATATGGTTGTGTTTTCAATATAAAAAATTTATCCTGAGGAAGCTAAGTTTAAAATATTTCCTTAGTTAAAGAAATTTTTGAGAAAAAAAAGATTTTCATAGTAAAGAAACTTTGAGAAAAAAACTGTCAAATGTTATACGGAAATTCTCTACTAAATTTAATGCAATGAACAATGTACTTTTACCATATACCAGGAACAATACACCTGTCAGGCATTTTACTCATGTTTTAGGAAGGTAAACGTATGGTTCAGATGAATTCTCATAATCAAAAACCAATAAGTTTGTTTGTATTGCAAATCTGAGGCTCCTGAATGACACTTAAAAAATGATTAATAATAATGTGTGTGTGTGTGTGTGTGTGTGTGTGTGTGTGTGTGTGTGTTTGTGAGGATGCAATCTTCTCTTTATAATTCTAAGATATAAACAAACCTCAATTGTAACAATTTCTAAGTTGCCAAGTTTTGGTCCCTTTATGTAAAATGTCTCTTTTGTATTCCTTAAAAATGTAAATTTTGATGATCCTCTACTCTTTTTTAAAGGTGTCTTTGGCAGAATATCTCTGGATCCTTTAATTGTAATAGATACCTGTACCAAACAAAAACAAAAAAGTTTTAATTTATAAAAGTTTATTATACTTTTTCAAACCAAGACATAGTTATGTATAGAAATGTATTTTTTTTTTATTTTTGCTGTCACATCAATGCTTAATAACTTATCTAAGTCCATGTGTGTGTTTAGTATTTTATTACCTGTGCATCTGTTCCAGCATTATCTATATCACCAGTATATACATCAATTCTGTACAAGTTTTCTTTAGCATACTCTTCTTCTTCCTCTTCAACTTCCTTCTTTATTCTTGGTTTTGGTGCAACATATTCAATTCGAGCCTTGGCAGAAGATGGTCTCTTTCAGTTTCTAAAACATTGATATACAGTACATCAAATACGAGGCATATATATTAATATTTGTTCTGAAATGAAACTAAAAAACATACTTAGTAGTGAATCTGAAAATTTATATATTTATAGTTTCACATTGATAAAAATCTATTACAAATAAAAAATTTACCTTACATTCTTAATTATTACATTTATTTGTAATAATATGTTCAGTACGGTCACTCTTATTTATTTCAGAATAAATAAACCAGTTTTTCATCTTAAACTGTATGTATTGGCAAATCACATTTGTTTGAACCAAATTGGATGTGCATATTACTTCTTGTTAGTAATCTCCACTTTAGTATCTTTGAACACCAAATTGTTGTTCATAGCAAATTATTTTTTCAGTCATAACCTGCACTGGGGCAGATTCTACCCCATCTCTTTGCAATTTAAATCCCAATGACATTTCTACTTGCAGTTTGTAACTCTTGTTTTAGATTTTTTTTTTTTCGCTATTGAAAATATATAAAAACAAACATGTAATGATGTAAGAGAAATAGCTTAAGGCTTGGGCACAAAGTGTAGTGTGAATAAAATTTCAAAAGGCCTTAGTATTGTAAAAATTATTTGAACAAAAACATGCCTACACACTATTAACACTTTATGCTGGCCATGTTTACCAAGTTTCAAATAAATTCCTAGGTAGTTCAAGAAGTCTGGTTTAGACACAACTTGAGGGGAATATAAATGTTCAAAAGAACATTATTTTATGAAAATAACTGAAATGGAATGGGTTGTCATTTTATATGTTTATCATGGCTATTGAGTTTTATGCAATCCCAAAGAGACATATAAAAGAACTGAGCAAGGATACAAAATTTGTACTTATGTCCTGACCAGTATATATGGTGTGCATATAAATATTCAAAGGATCATGGTGCAAAGAAAAAAAAAAAGTTGTTGATATAACAAGCAAATCACCTCTTTGTGATAATCTTTTCAGAAAAATATCATGAATATCAACATAGTGTTCAAAAGATTTAGTCTAGAAAGACTGTAACAGAGAAGTCAGATGAATAGATACTAGTATTTACCATTACTGTTTACACATCCTAAAAATTTATCAAAGGTAGGTAATTAAAGATTTATGGAAATATAAAAGTATTCTAAGTAAATGTTTTTACTTACCCTGTTGAGTAACATATGTCTCTCATGTTCTTCTAATGTTGTGCACAAATAACAAAATGTGTTAGCTGGCATTGCTGAAAAAATATCAAAGTAATATGTAACACATTGCTACCCTTCAATCATTTTGAAATGACAAACCTACAGCTGGTTTGGGAAAAAAAATCAGGGACAGGTACAACCAATAAAAATATGCAAACATTTAATTGCAAATAAGAAGATATCAATGTTCTTCTGTTAGTATTAATAACCACAAATAAGTAATATTTTTACATCTGTGACCTCATTACCCTAAAAGGATCCATCTTGTCATTAAATTTTAATTATATCAATATTTTCAAAGTAATTTTCATTTCAGTCATAATTAAATCATCATTATTAGACTGTAATTTATATTTTTTTAGTCCGCACATTGTAAAAGATGCATTACATATACATGTACATGCGTATGTTGATTTCTGCACATTGACTAATTGTTTGTTATGTTCCTGTAGGTGTCAACAATATTTTTTCAGACAACCAATATTTATAAGGAAGAATTAAAATCTCTTAATTTAAGGCAGACTTGAAATTCAAGGCCCTTGTAATGACATTTATATACAGAAAGTGTGCAGTCTGTAATGGCACACTGTTTGTATATAAATGCTGTTACAAGAGCCTTAAATTTAGGTCTAAATTTTAAGGCTACTGGTATATGGCACATTAAGAAAGGTTGTAAAGATTTTAAGGGTAATAAAACTTATTCTTATACCTTATGATTGAGTCACAGTATTTTCTCAATATTGAAAAAGATAATGTAATTTGCTAATATCATAACTAACACACGAAAAGTCATTTGGATGCAATATTACGTCATCAACTAATTAACTATGTTTCTTTAAAATGAATTTTAAATAAGAAATACCTGATTGGTATGATGAAACAGAGTCTACATCACTAGTGTCTTGTTGGTTTTCATCAACACAAGTAAACATAACACTTTTGTTTTTGCATTTGACATTTGTCTGCTCTATGTCTGACTGTTGTTGCAATAAACCTAGAAAACAAATCAATTTTTATATAAAACTCAAAATTATAAAATTATTTATTATGACTGAAATCAATTTTACAACAATCTTCAGGTAAAGTAATGAAAGTTATACATGTAATTAGACATCATAAAAGTAATTAATCTGAACTTATGTCTACTCTGTCATACACAGAAATATCTTGGCAGATATGCAGATCAAATTGTCCCTAATGCTGGACACACAAGAATGAAATGATAATCTGATTTGAACGTCTTTATAAATTATGCAATGAAGATAGACGTTGGTTTCTTTCAATGCTTTAATAAGAAACCACCTTAAAATACTGGTAGTATGAGCAGGAATAAAAATCTTAAGATTTATCAAACGATCCATAAGTATGATTTTCTGTCCAATTTAACAAAATATTTCAAGTCTGTACTGTTGATTTGTAAGGTGAAACATTGGGGGCCAAGGGTTTTATGCTTTTGTGGATGAAGCTTGAAGGTCCAAATCTGCACATAAGCCTTCAGCAGCAACTTTCAACATGGACAAATAAGACAGGTATGCATTTCTTGTATAAACCTCACCATTTTCAGTCCTTAGAAATACTGGACCCGACCTTCTAGTTTGTAATTATCATATCAGCCCAGATCGATCCCAGTTTAAAGTGATTTGAACCATTTTCAATATGGAAAATCCCCTTAACTGCAACATTACCCCTTTCATGATAACCGTGCATGTATAATGTGCAAATTTCAGTTACAACTAGGTTCAGGTACTGTAGTGAACACAGAAAATTTGCATATCCTTATTCACTGTCAGTGTCACAAACACAGTTACTCTAAAGTTAGATTACTGGCATATTGGAATTGTATATGCATACCTCCCGTTACATTTTCATGTGTTCCCTCTATTATGTTACAAGATGAGTGATTTTGTGGCGTGTCATCCATGGGTCACGAGGATATATTTAAAACTGATGGCAATATTCAGTTGATATACTTACCTCTTGCAGTAGATGGACGATCAGGATGCCAATGTTTTATTCCATATTTTACACAAGGATCTCCACGAGAAATCAATTGTGAGAGATTATTTAAATTTTCTTGCGTTCGACGACAAAGTGACTTTAAATTACTTCCATACAATTCTGTATTCATTTTACCAGCCCACGTGCGGACTAGTTTTCTTTCAGTGTTGTCAGAGAAATCCATAATTGCCTTAAACCCGCCATGAAACGTCTCAATAAGTTGTTTATGCTTGTAACCACGCACGCATAAGCTTACAGGAACAGGAATACAAATCTGTAAACTATGTTGGGTCAACGAGTCGGACCAGATCGGAACTTGTATCGTTCTTTAATCTACGGAAAAATGGCTAAAAATTCTGAAATTAACAAAATCAGAGAAATATAATGTCTTTATTTTATGTCAAAATATTACTGATGCTTCCTAGAGAAATGTCTCTGTTAATGTGGTCCTCGAGCTGTTCATAACTTGGAGCTATTTAATGTTCAGTTTTTATTTTTTTTACTAATTCAGTTGTTTATAACTGTGGTCTTCGATAAGGCCTGTAATCTTAGCCATGTTTCAGCACGAGGTCCAATATGCACCTGTATTACTCGCCTGGAACGGTCTTCACTTTTAATTAATTAATTAAAAGTACAAACGACAAACACGCTTTAGGTTTACTTATTAAACTCCCAACTTTGGACAGGCACTTGAAGTAATTATTTTTTATATCCAGTGTGATTATTAGTAATATTGAATGAACCCTAACCATTTCACTTATTTTGAGCGATCAATTAAAAAACTATTTAAACAGCGACATTTAAATGTGGCTGTTTTAAACATAAGAAAATTACTTTTGTTTTTCTAAACAATGTACCAAAACCTCTATATGCATGTTATTCTTAAAGATTGATAATTTTAGTCATTTCTATCTATAATTTTAAAGAAAAACAGTGATGTGCTGTATGCCCTGGCATGGATGTTATAGCAATAAAATGTCAATTTGAGACAGGTATAATTAACGGTTAGATATACCCTAAGGCTTATGAGCTAGTGCAAATGCAAATTTCAATTCAGGTAATCATTATAAGGACTGTGTTTGATAATACTATCAAAATGCATGTATGTTTGATTTCTTGTACTTTATTTGTTCTAATTACATTTAATTGAGTTAAATATGACAGATTTATTGTTATATTTTATGCCATTTTCAAACATTTTTGACAATATTTTGACAGTGCAGATATAAAGTAAAGTAGTTGAAAAAGATTTATTTTTTCTATCATAACAATATATATTAATGCTAAACATTCAAATTAGTTCTCAAATGCATGTATACCTAAGACCTCAAGTCATGGCAAGGGAAGAAGCTGCAAACTCCTTGCTTATCTAAATCAGTTGAAGGGTAGTGTTTTGCAATATTGCCAAGGTGAAAACTTATGGATTGGCACACAATCTAAACTGAATCAAATGCCTTGACACTATATTTTTAACGTAAGGACTTATACCACATTTTAAGGAGGAAATTTGATAATTTAACATTTCTAACGATTCATTTTGAAACTGTCTTTAAATTGTAATCAGTATAAATGTGATTTTAACAAAATTCCAATTTTGAGTTCAATAGGTGGAAGATGCCATTGATTACTGAGTATCATCCTATTGCATTTAACAATTACTGGTTATAATAATGACAATTTTCATATTCAGTATAAATGCTATGATGTTGAGATAACTTTTTGTCTAAATATTTCAACAGCCTTATTTTCCTTTTTTCTTCAAATCTCAGTATTAACCCTTTGTATTTACAGCATATAATTTTTCTAAAAAATGCATTTCATATTTTTATAATGCTAATATATAGCATCATTAGACTTAGATTTCTATATATTTTGCCTGGAACTGTGGTCACATTTAGAGATCTTCCAAAGGTATAACTTATTTATTGATATTTTCCTTATAGGGGTATTACTGGGCTTTTTTGAAAATCATCATTTCAAATGCATTTGACAGATAAGTTATGTTGTTTAAATTGGTGTAGAGCGGAATGATTTTTTAACACTCCATCTAAAATTCTTTCACTATCTCAAGGCTGTGAGTTTGGGGATGGTTGAAATTGTATAAAAGTATCAATATTGTCAAGGTAATAAACTTATGTTACGTAGGGAACTGATAGGAAATGATCATACTGCTCAAGGAGCAAATACATTACTTTAACATAAACTTTCACATTTTGACAAGCCGCAGTTGCCACCGCCGCCGCCTACGATGACACTGGAAAAGTAACACCTTAGTCTCACCTCATGGCAATGCCAGGCTCGACAACAAGAATTCCACTGATTTAAATGTCACGCCTGGTTAGTTTTTGATCGAGGAGAAATTACATTACTTTAACATAAACTTTCACATTTTGACAAGCCGTTTTCGCCTACAACGACACCGGAGAAGTAATATCTATGTCTCACAGTATAACAATGCAAGGCTCAACAAAAAAGTCTGATTTTATAGAAAACACTACATATGTATAATTTTTTTGTTTGATTTTATTTTTATACTGATAAAACAGTCTCACTAAACAATCATCAAAGTGACATGTGATATCCATCATAAGTTACTACATCACAAAAAGTAAACAAAAACTATCAAAATATATAACAATCAATAAAAGATATTTAAAACTACTTATACTTTATCATATAAAAAATGTCCTTTGTTTCTATCTTTCCCTGCTTGAGTGAAGCAGCTGTAGGTGATGTCCTCAAGTTGTTAAATGACATAGGCTACACACATGTATGATGTGAAATGTTAAAAAAATTGCCTGCACCCATTGAAGGATGTGACTTCTTGAAAAGTTTTTGATAGGCAATACCCATTGTATGACATTATGTCTTCAAGTTTTTGATAGGCTTTATGACATCATCTTATAAAGTTTAAAGGTTTTGATAGCATTGTTATTAATAAAAAATGTAAAACACTTTAAATCCTTCTAATTAACTAAAATTTTGTTGTTAAAGAATCATGCAAGAAAACTTTTTTCATTCCCTTTTAAACTTCACATACTACTTGGTCTTTTTCATGTACAATTTGGATTCCAATTCCTTTTCACAAATTAACACAAAATTTCTGATAATTCTAATGACTTAAACATGATGTCCACTGCTCTAGATACACTTCAAAATCATGATTCACTATATAGAAAGTGTATTATGGTAAAATGAAAATAATTTCCAAATTTATTGCAAGCAGAACAAAATGTTGACAAGTGCACAAGATTTGTAGTAAACGGTGGGCAAAAAAGAAGTCTGAGAATAAATATCATACCCTATACATGTAAAAGAATTTTTTCCCTGAATTGTTGACCTGATGAAACCAAAGCAAAAATAAAAATGACAAATAAATGAAACTTTCCCTCTGAATGTTGTTAACAAACTGAGTACATGTACAAATATGTTAAAAATCCAAAACTGTCAAACAATCATACTCACCAATTCAAACTAGAGCTCTTTAAGGAAGCTCTGTTATAATAAATTCACCAAGAGGATAAACTATTGATAAATAGCACAAAAATTAAACTGTCTGTCAATATGTCCGCTTTTTTTTTCAGCCTTTATCAAGACACTCATTTATTAAGTACATGTATGTAGTCTCTTCAAAATGAAAATAGATCAAAATAAGGGCTCCCAATTAACCCTTGACTTTTAAGGGGTCAAAATTAATTTATTCAAAATATCAAAGTAAAACATATACACAAAACTGAATCTTCCAAATAGTCAGATGTCAAATTCAATTCCCAAGTGCAATAGCCTCAAGGGTCTATAGAAAGCCTTGATGGTAATATATGTTTATCCATACATGTCCCTATTTTTATAATAAAACAATGAAAACCTCTATTGTAATTAATACATTATGTAATCAATATCATTTTGTATTTTAGTCTGTGTCAAAAATGTTGCTGAAACTTTTAACTACTGTAACCCATGAAAATTAACCAAGTACCAGAGGGCCAGTTGAAAAGTTATAGGTGTTACAGGTGTTAGTCCTACAGACTGACCTAAACTTTGAATCCTGACATTTTCTTTATCAATTTATTTTTATTTTATTTTTTTTTTAAAATAAAAACAACGATGGACTCTTTACTAAATTTGACAAAATGTGTTGTCTGAATGAACCAAATACAGGGGTTTCATCGTATGAGAATATTGACTTGTTTGTCCTATCAAACTGTTTTCTCCAAAAGATGTCAAATACGGAGGGGTTTCACAACATAAGAATAATTATCTGTTTCATTTTTTTCTCAATAAATATGACACAAATGACACAGTCTACACTAAAAAAATATACATCTATTATTGCTAATCAAACATAATAATGCATTAGAATACTGATTTCAATATCAATATACAACAATATCTAACAACTGACTTTTTTTCTAAATAATGGGTCTGTATGTCTCATCTGAAATTTCAAAATTTTGTATACAGATATAAAAGTGTTAACCATAATTTGACATCAGAGAACAGATAGTGCTCTCAGTTACATCAAATCAACTTTATTTATATGTAAATATATTATTTTTTTAATCACAACTATAAATCTTATACCCAGAAATTGCTAATTCATGCTGGTCAAATGATGAGACTTACAGTTCTTATTGTGGTTCACACAACTGTTATATAAAATATCCTGTCAGAAGGGTTGTAGCATCTTGTAACATTAATATAGATTAAATCTATATTCAATTATTCATCTTACCGGTATATCATATACATGTATCACAAAATAATTATCCAAACAACAATATACATTTACCATAGAACACTAAAAACAAAATTCCACAGGTTTGCTAGTTTTTATTTTCCTGGTATGTTCCTATTCTACAATTAGGTTCATCTGTGTAACATTAAATACCAATTAACATTTGTGTAGAGACATTATTTCCAATGGATATGAAACCACATTAGAATATGTTTTCTATTAAAAAAACAATACTATACCATAAATCAGTAAGGTATATGTTTTCCAATACTCCATATAAGATTTGTGCAGTACTGCTCACATGTTATAACTGGAAGCCCCATTTATATTTTACAGGTGTTGGTCCTTCTTGTAATATTTTTTTCCTAGTGTGTGTTTCCATGTGGAAATACATACATATACCATATATATGTGTATATAAAAGTTATATTATCCTGCAAATTTAAATTTAGAATTACTAGGTAAATTCACTTTGTCAGCATATTGCAGCAAGAAAGATATGCTTCTATATATTGGATATCAGCTAGATAATAATGTGTCTATGATTAAATTCTATAATCATTACATAGCAAACACATAATACAACTTGAATTTTTGTTTTATGATTATTGTTATGAAATTCTCTGTTACTCCTTGTACTGCTTCGTAACAAAATTTGTTTTATTTGTTATTCCTATAAATTTGTGTAATTACTGGAACAAAACAAATTTTGATTGGATCCTCAGATGTCTTTATTGTTTCTATTTGTAGTGCTCACAAGGGGGCTATGAACTGATTGGCATTAAGTTGATCTAGGTACCTGAAAAGAAATATATTCAAAATTAATGTTAAAAAAAATCTATATATCCATACAAGTAATTTTAGTTGTTATCCAAGATAAAAATCACCACCACTGAAACATTAACAACATATACCATGCATGTAGAATTACTGTTTGAAATTCTGATTCAAATATCAATGTGTATTATAATACTAGCTGAAGTTGCTGGATGGTATCTATCATTGCTAGCACAAAAAATAAAAACTTATACTGATATGAATAGAATTTTAATACAGGAAATATATTGAACTTATACCTAGATGTCACCACTAATAGTAGTTGCAAAAACATATACATTGTTGCAATAGCTATTATGACTTCCAGTTAATAATCTAATGCATTCTTCTGAGAGATAAATACAACCCCCCCACAAACATCACAGTTGGTTATTTTCTAACTTAATTTGGTATATGACACATCCTCTTATTTTTTAATACACTGTGTCAAATTTGATCAAAATTAAATTCATCCATATATGTGGAAGATGTGGAAAGGACACAAATCTTAAGATTTGACCTGGTGACCTAAACATTTGACCTAAAACCTTAATTTTGTTGATACATCATCTATTTTTTGGTATATATTTGTGGCAAGTTTGATTTAAATTCATCTAAAGATCTAGAGGTTATGGTGCAAACACTAAATTTCATGCTAAATCTAAGATTTGACCTCATGAACTTGACCCACGATCTTAAAATCTAAATTTGTTACACAACATGTTCAAATACATTTGTACCAATGTTGATCAAAATCCATTAAATAGATGTGGAATTTACTAAGTGGACTCTATTTTCAAGGCAAAGCTAAGATAATGACCTTGACCTATTACCTACACACCTAAATTTGATATAAACTAATACTGATTTATGCAGTAGAACTTCGATAATTCAAACTTCGATATCTCGAATACCGCGGATAACTCGAAGTCTTTAAACTATATTATGAAAACTTCGATAACTCAAACTTCTATAATTCGAATACCCCCAATAACTTGAAGTAAAAATTTGGTCTGTAGTTTACAAATCTATTAAAATTAACTTCAAAAACTTGAATTTTTTTCTAAAAATGTATGATCAATGGCCTGTTTAATAAAATGATCATAGAAATCATATATCGGTAATTAGGCTACTGTTATAGTACAGAAATGAACCGAGTAGTTCTTGTTATCTACCATATTAATTAGTATCAATTAATAGATTAATATTCAGTACCGTCAAAGACAATTAAGCCTAACGCTAATCCTCTACTCTAATAAAAGAAGCCGAATAATATGCCGCTGTCGATAACTTTTGACTAAAGTTCTCCAAGCTTAATTAAAACGACTTGTACTCAGGACTGCAAGAATGACTTATTGCACTGCTTTATAATTTCATTAACTTTCTGTTCGTATTTTCTAACAAATGTAAAAAACAAGCATTTTGATAAACATGTACATATATCTGATTTCAGATTTCGTTGTTCGTATGTTTCGTGATTTTAAGATAGAATAACACGTTTCCCATGCTTTTACCATCAATATCAATTCTTTAATAAATTATTTATTATATTTTCTTTAAAAAGTATCTTTTACTTTTTTTACATTCGACAACAGGTAACTGTTTAAAACATCAAAATTTCTGTAGTGGAAAACATATATTAAGGTGACACCTTTCTTGGACATCATCCTTCAACTTCGATAACTCGAAAACCCCGATAACTCGAAGTCCCCAGCGAAGTCCCGAGCACTTCGAGTTATAGAAGTTCTACTGTATTTTGCCAAGTTTGGTATTAACCTATGCATAGATGAGTAAGTTAGGAAGCAGACATGATATTTGGACAAGGGAATAAATGGAAGACAGACATACAAAGACTATGTGATTCCTATAAACCCCTAAGCTTTATCTACAAGGGATTAATAAACTCACATTGGGTTATACTGTTCAACACGTCCTTTAAGGATATTCGGCCCAAGAAATCCACTTAGCTGATTTAAACATTGACTGGCGGCACTAGATGTTAATGCATTATCACAACTCTGAAAATAAAAATGTTGTAAAAATCCTTTTTTTGACTATGATGAATCAATCACGTTTAAATAGACTTTAAAAACTTCTTACAAATCAACACGCAAAGAATGAATAAAAACAACAAAGCGTGCAAGAAAAAAAGAAGCAGAAACCTCCAAAACTGATATACAGCAGTTTTAAAATGATAAAATTTAAAATTACACAAACAAGAGGCCGTGGGCCTTAACGCTCACATGAAGATATGTCCAATATTGTTTGCAAAGTGCAATAAACAATATATTAAGTACAGAAACTTTAAAAGTTTTCTCAAGTTAAGAACTCCCACAAAACTTAATCAAAAATATATCCACTCACACTTAATTTATAAGTAGCGTATATAATATGCATGAAGTAGCTGTAGTGCGACGAATAATTTCCAAATCATTAATCAATTTCAGTAAACTTTTGCAGCTATGTCCTTGACCTTTGAACATATATGACTTCGAACCATATATGATTGTCATGTCAATACCTACAATATTCTAATATACATGCCTCTACAAAAAGTTAATAGTTTTCAAGATAATTAGCAATTTCAGTCTTCTTTAACAGCTGTGACCTTGACCTTTCAACATATGACCTTGAACCATATATCAAAATGATTGTTATGTCAATACCTACAATATTCTAATATACATGCCTATACAAAAAGTTAATAGTTTTTAAGTTAATTAGCAATTTAAATTTTCTTCTGCAGCTGTGACCTTGACCTTTCAACATATAACCTTGATCCATATATCAAAATGATCGTCATGGCAATACCTACAATATTCTAATATACATGCCTATACAAATAGTTAATAGTTTTCAAGATATAGTGACAAATACATAATTTTTAGCAATTTCTTACAATTTCCCCATTTTGAGCCCCATGGCTACCATTTGTGCAAATCTGAAAATAGATGATTTAAGGATGTTATAAATGAAATAACTAAGGTATATCTCTTGTAGATTCAGAGGAGAAGATTTTTAAAGTTTTTCACTTTTTCCCCTATAGGGCCCCAAGGGGACACAACTCCTTCATTTGTGCAAATCTGAAAGGGCTTCACCCAGGCCTGATGGTTACTAAGTTTCATTAAATTTGGCCCAGTGGTTTTGGAGGAGAAGATTAAAATGTAAAAACGGACGAACATGATGGATGACGGACGACGCACGAAGCAGGATAGCAAACGCATCTGAGGCGTGTTCAAGTCACTGGTTGCTTTCCACTACACTCGGGCATACAATTTTTATGTCTATTGAACAGACGCGAGTACTTGCGTTGCATTCAAAATGGCGACCAACGGTGAAGAAGAGACTAATATTGTAAAATAAATTGTGATTGACCAGCCAAGTATTGATTTATCCTTGACTTCCACATCATATTTAGAGGACGAAAAACAAGTCGTTTTGTTTTTTATTGATAATACAGGGTATGTTAAATAGTTCTATCGTTTTTTTTAAAAAATGGTCATTTAATTTTTGGTTCTGACATACCCGTGGTCCGACACCGATAAAATCCCCCCCAAAAAAACTTATAAACACACTCATATCATGCATCTTCGCAAATGTCTGAAATAATTCAAACGTTAATACCTTTATTTGAATGATTTAACACACTTTCACTGATATAATAACAATACTGCATGTTGTTTTCGGAATTCAATAAGATCATTTCCTTTAATGTTTGACTCTAGGATGCCATCTTGAATCTAAGGCGAACAACTTAAAATATTGATAGCGTTCACACGCTTGCGCTTGCGCAAACAATCATTCCTGAATGGTTAGAAGTCAATGCGATTTTTGTATATACGCACTCTTGAACGGGCCTCTGAGCTTTCAGCTCAGGTGAGCTAAGAATGTAACAAGAACAGCGTAACTTGCTTTCACATCTTATCTATCTTACAAGAGGCTAATGGGCCTTAAATGGTTTTTCTGTGAATAAGGGGTTAACAAGGTAAAGGGGCACTATTTATTAAATTAAATTATTTGTAAATCCTTTTTGCATTCTTTTAACAAAACACAGGCTTTAAGTGATTTTGTGTGGATAATAAATATGTACACAGGAAAATGTAAAATAAATTTAAAACTGGAAATAGAGAATCAATATATAGGAAAATTGACCTAATACTGGAAAATACTGGAAAGAAGTACTCCTGAAATATAGGAATACACTTAGATAATGTTTGTACTTCTGACCAGGTTTCTTTGAAATCTGTTTATATTTCTGTAGAGGTTAAAAATAGGCGTTGACAACATATGCACCAACAGCAAATTCAAATGCTGTGCTATGACATTACCTAATATGGCGAATTGACAGGTGAACAAAAAACAGGACTGCGTGTCTAAAAGGCCCATAATTCTGACTGAAGTCACACAAGTCTTACTGCTTAAGTTTAAATACTGCTTGTTCATAGCAAGAAACTGGTTAGCTCATTTGTAAAGGTTTGTGGTTTTCTCAAGGTAAAGTAGTATTTCCTCAATCATCCTAGAACTGACATTCTAGGTATTCATAAAATAATTCACCGTTTAATGCATGTACTCACCAAACTGTAAAAGATAGCATCAATAAAAGATTCTAGATGCATCTTGAATGCCCGTTTTCCAAGTCCTCTGGCTATATTTGGAAGCTAACAATAGAATAAGTAAACACCAATTCATTAAAACATTTCTTATCACCTCAAAAGAAATAAGTCAGGCAGTAACAAGCTATTGTTAATCTTGTAATTTCTGTATATTATTTTTGTTTCGAGAATATTCCTGAGTGAAACAAGAAAAGTAAATAAAACTTTTGCAAATACCTCATTTTAATATACAACATACTGCACAGATGAAACACTGAAATGTTAACAGAAACTCAAAGTTATAGTTTTCTGCATGCCATAACCTTGACCTTTGACCTTCATGTATTGATCTGAAATTGATTCTTGTCAAATTTCATTAAATCCTTCACACAATTCATGAGTTAATGAATGGATAGTAAAATGTGAATATATAAACATTTATGACCCTAGAGAGGGAAGGACATTGTCAATACATAACAATATGTGCATATAAACAGGCATATAAAAAGTTATGGGCCAGTTATAATGGGGTAATGATCGCCAAACAATCTGAACAATGAGTTGATTTTATGTTTCCTTACCTGTTTACAAAGTGTTTCCATATAACACACATGATGTGTATAATGATGATAACTTGCAGATTTTGCTAATAAAGGTAGCATCTGTGAGACATGTTGTACAAGGTCCTGATGATTAGACATCTCAGCTAAGAGGTGGACACACCTATATAAATATATGAAAGTCCTACCTACAGATGATGTAAAATAAGAATGTGATAAAGTGTAACCTTCTGACTGAACCATAAATAAATATAAAATTAAATTACTTTCCTTAAATTTCTTTGGTTAAAAGGTGAGAAAATGTTTGGTTTAATTCTCCATAATGCAAACAACAATTGGCCTTGCTTGATGTTCAGTTTAGAGAGTTCTTCAATGTTACAAATCAAGACTTCTGAACTTTTATAAAAGGGTACTGTAAAGAAAATTCTAAAGGTTCAAAATGTTTTTGTCACCATTCAATTAATAGGTGAATCATAAATGACACATGCATTTAACACCCTCTCATCAAATTTTGCTATCATAAATTAAAACTCATCAGCACCTTTTTCTGAATTTAGCAAACAAACACATTTTGCAACTAGAGATTGTAACTGGGATATGAGTTACGTATGATTCCCCACCATCCATAATCTATATATTGTCTAAAATATACACCTGCTGATGGACTGATCTCGAGATGGATTGATAGTATCCATTACTAGTAATCGAAAGCTGACTAAGAGAAAGGGCGGAAGACAAGTAAATTTAAAGTTAACATCGAATTGTACAATTATAATTCGAGCAGTATTCATTTTAATATACATTTTCATTCCCTCATACCCCATTGTTGCAACAATGTTTTTTGTTAAAAGAAACCAATTGATCACAGGAGTCCGAATCTGCATGTATAAATTTATAATTCGAAATGTATGTAAATTATACAAGTATAATAGATCAGAATCATGCGTTCTGTCTTCTGACATAGGTCCTATCCATTAAATTGGCAATTCTATTAGCTGGTGTATTTTGATTGGACAGGTATTCAACTTTGATTGATAGCAAATCTATTTCACGAACTGTGAGGTGTTTAACCAACAAATTTGATTGAAGTGTGTCTTGACTGTGAAGTAGCCATAACCTACATATTAATGGATAATTGACAAAGAGATTAAAGCAATTATCCATATCAAAACATGTAATAATGCTAATGAATTTGTTTACAATTCTTTGAATAGGAATTTAATCCTGTAAACTTGCCTTAAGAAATGAAATCAAGTATGCCATAAGATAGTGTTTCTTGACTGAGGGTGGGTGTTAAGAATTCTGGCTTCCCACCCCTACCCTCTCTTGAAAATGATTTCCTGGAGGTTTTTATCACTCTTTTTCAAAAGTCCATAATGATCAAGAAAATATACAGATGAGTGGAAAGGATTTTAACTATTTAAAAGCTATACATGTACATAGCACCACCCACAGTGGGAAATGACCTTAGGTGCCCTTTATTAATATCACTCTATTCAACTTTTCATAAGGAACCAGAAAATACATAAATTAGGGGTGGGGATTTCAATAGTTTAAAATTAACTTAGCACCACCCAGCCCTACCCTTCAGTGGGAAAGGACCTTAGGTGTCTTTGATTAGTGTCATTCTTTTCATTTTATCATTAGGAACCAGAAAATATATACTTTAGGGATGGGGATCTCATTAGTTTATGAGTTATGACAAAGCCCTATATATGGTTTTATAGCACACCGCAAAGTGTTTAAGGAAAGATTGGTGATTTTTGTTTTTAAGACCCCATCTTCCTGTCCCTCACTCAATAAATACCCATGGATGTAAAACTTTAATGGTGCAGGAACCTATCCTAAAATTTTGAACGAGAATGAATGATGTGTTTAACTTGTTTGGCAGTGCTGATAAAAATTTGATATATTTTTAACAATTTAATACATAGTAACTGAGAATTTATTAAGAACAAATTATGTATGTAAGAAAGAGGTTAGTCACTTAATTAACATGTAGTTCATTAACATTCAATCATTTTTGTTTAGTGCTTAACTTTATACATTAATTCAGATTTTATCGGGCGCTCATATATCTGAGAAACTGAATAAGAAAGAAGAAGATTCTGTAAGAGTTATCTATCTTTGTATGTATTTGACAGAAAGATGTTTGGAATTAAATTACGCAATTTACACGCACCGACCGCTGAGCCGTCGAGATAGAAAACAATTTGATCATTTATCCATATCTACCAAGATAGCAGATTGTTGGTACCAAATTTCATCGAAACCCATCATACCGTTTCCGAGTTCTGCACCGGACAATTTTAAGGAAGAAAAAAATTATAAAAATAATAATAATAATAATAATAATAATAAGAAGAAGAAGAAGAAGAAGAAACAGAACGAAAACAATATGATTCCCCACCTTTGGGTGGGGAATCATAATAAGAAGAAACAGAACAAAAACAATATGATTCCCCACCTTTGGGTGGGGAATCATAATTATAACTGAAAAGAGAAACTAAAAACATAAGATTTGAAATTTTTTAAAAACAAAAAATCAGAATTTAAAAATTTGATATACCCATCTGCTAATTCCCATGGTTCTGGTTCCTTCCTAAATTTGTGATCCATACAACCACCACCTCTGCCCATCTTTGGCGCTAATGAGCCACAAGAATACATCTACAAAATAAAGTAATTAAACAAAGGATCTGAAAATTGTCTGATGTTACAAAACCAAATCTATTAATGTAAACAAAATAACATCTACAGTTTGATAGGAGATGTCATCATGTCCATCAGTTGATCATAATGAAATCTTAATTACATACAAGTACATAATGCAAAAGTGCAGACAACATTGTTTTATTGCATTTACTATATGGCAGGTTTTTCAGTCATTCCAGTCAAATCATTACATACTACTTCCTCATACCATTTAGGTCTGAATCCAACAGGGGCAGTTCTGATAATTTTGTCAGTTTGTCTGACAAAGGTTGGTTATCCTTACTTGCAGATTATTTACTTTTCAGGAATTTTATCATATAGATCATATATTTTCAAATAACACATTCATAAAATTAAATTAATTCAATAATTATTTTTTAATTTACATTATTCATATCTTGAATTAGTTGAACTCAAAACACAAGAGGGAGTAATGGTTTTACGTCAGTCAAAAGTGGAGGTAATCAGTTCTGACATGGTAAGGGAAACAGGAGTGCTATTAGAAAATCATTTACTTTGGCAAAAGAAATTATAAACTCCCCCAACCTAGGATTTCCCTTAGTGGGATTTTAACCTTTGTAGTGAAAGGCACTGTGAAATGTAGGCTAAGATTGGCACTACTGGTCAAGAAATGATCACAACCAAGTTTAAAATCTGACCAAAACTGGATCTGAACCAATGACCTGTATTTCACAGAGTGATAACTTAACCAACCTGTTTATCAGTGTGTAATTCCATGTCATTATCTCGTAATTTTTTCACCACTCCATAAGTAGCTGGCGCTTTATCAAGGTCATGATATTTATCAGAGCTAGCAGGTTGTTGTTCTACACCTTCTAAACCCTCTTTAATTTTGGCAAGCACGGTTTCAAGACTTTCTGCACCTATAAACCAAAATATTCTAATCAATATCCTTTTTTTTTTAATCGAACAGAAATATTAAAACTAAGAAATAACAATTTTCACACAATGGTATTAGCTTATAAATTCAGGAAGTTCTTACACTTAAAATCACGAATACTTTAGATTATATTTCAATTTAAATTTAGACCAAACAAAGATTTCCAGTAAAATGAAAAAATAGATGTACTTAAAATAAAAGGTTTGTTATTTTATCACAATTTCCAGCAATTTCACATTTACATGTAAATGTATAACACAAATGTTTTTTTGTTTTTTTTTTTTTTTGTAATTGATAAGAAATTTTTTTCTCTTAATTGATAGGAAATTATAACATGACTCTAAGAGTATTCATAGAACATATTACAGACAATGCTACAGATGACTGAGAATAGATGACCTTGGACATAGTGTGATATACATGTTAATGTTTTATTAAAAGAGTTTTAATATGAGAAATACATCACATCATATTAAGCAAACTTAAGTAAGTGTGCAAATACAGTAAATCTTTTTACAGTGACATTTAAATCTGTTTTACTTGTAAAGAATTCCACTGAAATAAACTTGGCTTATTGAACAGAAACTGCTACGGTAGCTTATAACTAGTGACCTTGACCTTAATTTCTATGACTTACAAAATCAATAGGCTTTTTACCTTTCAAGATAGCTTATTAGTGTATTAATTTTGCAGAAAACCCTATCAAAGCAAACTTAAATTATTGCACAAGAACCCCTAAATCTAATTATTGTAACAGTGACCTTGACCTTTAATCTTTTTAACTTGAAAAAAATAGTACCCTTCTTCCTTTTAAGAATATCTATCAGTGTATAAAATTTGATGAAATTTGTATCAAAGCAAATTCATCTTACTGTACAGAAACCAATGAATATTAGACAGATGAACAGACAAATGGATAGACAGAAAGACAGACAAATGGATAGACAGACAGAAGGACAGATGGACTGACAAGATTTACAAATAAAACACTATGTGTATCCCCATAACATTTAATAAGGGATATATAAAAACTTATTCTGGGATCTTATGATAAATCAAATGTTCTTTCTGGGCAAAACTGTCAATCATTTCATAAAATTTTACAGCATTATTAATTTTAGGTGAAAATATCAGCACAAACATGTGTGCAAAAAACTTAAACAAATTATACACAAAAATTAAAATAAAAACATACCATATGTAATTAAAACATTAGCAAGTGCTAATGCTGCACCTTGTCTTACTGAGGCAATGTTGTCCTGAAGATTGTTGAAAAATAAAGGATATAATGATGGCATGGAACTTCTACAAGGAAACAAAACAAACTGTGTATTAGTAGGTGCTTCAAAATATGTATATATATATATATATCTATCTATATATATTTGCGATTTGCACAAGTTCAATACACATCTCCTATCACTGTTTATATTTTCAATTAAGTTTTATAAAATTCTGACAAGAATTATTGGAGAAATACTCCAGACAAGAATAAGCATAATTAGCATTTCCTTACTTTGTAGAGGCTGGTGAGAGAAAAAATATGTAATATTTCAAAATTCATATAGACATATTTCATCATTGAGCCTGTAATGCTGTTGCATCATTGCACCTAGTAAATATTATATACTAGTATATACATGTATATAATATACTGGTATATCAAAATGGCAAATCCAACTATACAGCTTGCTTGTACAGATGCATCATTTTATAAAAATTGCCCTATAAATTTTACAGTTGATGCTGATGCAGATTGCAAAACAAGTTGTTTTGCACCTTGCACTTTGCACAATATGAATGAGGATATAACCCTGGTGGTCTGTTGTTGTCCAGGTATGAACTCAAATAAAAATTGATTAAATTTGTATATATATAAACAGTACCTAGATTCTTCTGGAAAACACATAACAAAGTTACCACATGCTACACAAGCAGCTGAAAGAAAAACAATGAAACATAATGTTACCTTACTTTAATCTGATAAACAAGAGAAATGCAAGTTAGTTTGTACATAACCTGCTGCAAACTTTGCACTTAATGCCTTGACTTTGGTTTCTGATGCAATGTAAGGAATGAATTATATTTCAAAAAAAAAAGTTACATTAATATTTGATTCTATTCATTTCAAATGAGTAAAACTTGTTCATTTAAACCCATCTATTAAAGTATAAGGGAACAGACACAACAGTATTACTGACTGATTGACAGACAGATAAAATAAAAACATTTTACCTTCAGCAAATTTGTTGTGGAGGAGGGGCATGTGTAATAGTCTTATATGTTTCTTATTTGGAAACAAGAAAAACCATACACAAACTTATCAAGACCAAAACATGAAAGTGCAGGTTTTATTATTGTTATTAACTGATAAAACACATGATGATTACATACTGAGACCAATGTTAATACAAAATTTAAAACCCTAAACTTTAGACAGGCAAGTTACATAACGACTCAAAGGGTCTGAACATGATTATGTGATCATGCAGTGTCCATTTGTGATTTCTAGGGTACAAAAATCAGCTTATGATTAGAAATGATGTCAACAAACATTAAACAACTGAAAATTTTGGCAAAAATATCTGTTTGCCATGGGAGTCTTTTCTTGGAAACTATTTGCTTTTTCCTCTACTAAAAATCACATACTTACCATCTCTTACTGGCCAGCTATCATCATTGAAGCATATCAATAAAGCTTCTAACAATCTGGGAATGAAAGGGCATACAACATTCTTATCAATCTACAGAAAAAAACATTTATAAGTAAATTTTCAGAGCACACACATACATGGAGAGAGAGAGAGAGAGAGAGAGAGAGAGAGAGAGAGAGAGAGAGAGAGAGAGAGAGAGAGAGAGAGAGATTCATTGTTGTATACATTGTTCTCATTTATAAAAGCACAAGACAAGGATACATTTCTTAAATTCTAAAATTTAATGTACAACCTGGTAGGGTTTTGAACATATAACCTCCCACATACACAGCTGCTTTCTGGTGGTAGTGATTGTGGTGATGGCGGAGTAGGTGGGTTGTCAGTGTCCTGTATGGAAGTTTGACAGCTTTTGCAAATTGAAAGTAAGCAAGGGTTTGCAAGAAAAATATATACATGTACCATATAAAAAAAAAATTATGCATTGAAAATATGTAAATTATTCATGCTTCTTCAGAAGTTCAATCTGACCACTTCTTTCACTAATAAAAACTAACTTAAACACAGAAGCAGTTTTGTTTTATGCTTTGAATCTTGGTTTAATATGATTCCTGGAATTCAAGCTGCTTTGTTATGTTTCACATGTTTTTCAGATTCTGACCTTTGATCCTAGCTCTGCTATACAAGCACATGCAGCCTCTCTGACGGCATGGTTATCAGCATCTGTTGCTTCAATATAGTAATCCACCTACAACATACCAAAAAAAAAAAAAAAAAAAAAAAAAAATAAATAAATATTAAAATAAATAAATCTGCTAAAATCAATTACAAAATAATATCAATTAACAAATATACATGGAAATGCTTGATTTAGAAAAGTTAGAAAAAAATAGCTTAACTGTCCATTTAATTCATAAAAAAGATAAACAAAAACCCTCTCACAGCGATCCATCAAAAGTTTAGTAATAAGCACCTGTTGATTAGTTGGCTGAATGTTGGTTGGGTGAATGTTGATTCATATGGCATAAAGTAGGTCGCTAATGTCATTTCACAAGATTTCTTCACAAATTATCATAGCATTGTAATTATCCTTGGTCCATTTCAGCAGAAAACCATGTGTGCACTGTGCAACTAGCACCAACCAGTACAATCAGAGATAAACCATACTTACACAGTATATGCCTAATTTTTTATTATTTTCGAACAAAGCAATTTAAGTAATTGTCCCGACTGTAAACAAATGAAATTTATAAAAGACCAAAAACCCTTGTAATTATCAGATGATGTGTATCAGGCTTTCAAAGTCAACCAGAAAGTGTATCATTACTAGTTTGTTTGTAGAATAAATAATAAATTTAAAACATTTTATATTTTTACAAATGTTTTTCATAAAAAGATATTGATACATTATTCAAAATGGAAATAATTTTTGTTATATACATATTGTATGTTGACTGCATATTTGACAGGAATAACTGCTATTTTTGTACAGAAATGTTGAAAAATTAATATATGCTGTTGACCATGATATTTCCCTTGGTAATAGCAATTGTCTTAATCTAAACCCGATTCATGAGGTGTGGGTAGGTATTTATGCTCTGCTTTGTACCAGTGAAACCTTAAAGCAACCTTGACAGTGCTAGTACACTTTCAGCAGATTACACTCACTGAGCCAACCAAGTCTACTAATGTAGAACAGAATAAACCCTTTCTCACTTGCTGACATGCCTTGGGTCTAAAGGATAATGCCTGAACCACTTGATTACTGTAGCCAACTCTAACATGGATCATCAATGATCATGCTAAAGATATGACATAAAGTCTCCACATTGTGCAAGCAAATTACTGAAGCCTCATACAAGGGTATGAATCATACAAAATCTATCTCAACACTTTATAAAGTTATCAATTAATTAAAATTATTTTGATTTCACAACAAACATAAATGCTAAATTAACTTACAACTTCTTTGATGTATTTTGCCACCAAAACCTTTCCTTCTCCACCTGTGACCTGACGCCAAGTATCTTGAGAGTAAATTCTTACACCTTCAGCAACATAATACCTGTTAATTAATGTTCATTAAATGCAACTTAATACTAACAAATAATAATCAATTTACAAATATATATTTAACCTAAACAACTTGGACACTGTTTTCTCACATATAAAAAAGTTAAAATATGCATCTGGTTCTCTTTAAGATTTACAAAACAATGTATTGTGCATTTCTAAAATATTTTAAACTTTTTATATACCTCATACTTTGTTGTGTAATTAAAAGTTACATAAAGTTTCTGTATGTCTTTCCTTCTTGCAAGTGTAAAGAATGGCCTCAGGCAGGTAGAGGTAGATGGTTTTGATTTCCATAATCAATCCGGTGAAGACATGCTAAGGGGAGACAACTCCACTTTACAAAATAAATCTGTTAAATTCAATATTTTGTATTTTTTTATTTATAACATGAAAATGAGGAATTTGTAAATTTTTACCTGTTCAAACACATTCTTGGAATGAGAAATGGATAGAACTGTTCTTTAGCTGCATCTGTTGGAATACTCTTCAAGAACTGACGAGTGGCTACAGATGCAGCCAGGCGAACCTGAAAGAAAATTTACCATAATAATAATCATATGTAATGTTTTCCCTTCTGTAACAAAAATCATGAACAAGACTAAATTAATCATTATCAATTGTCGGTACACCAACATTACACTGATTTCATGTTGAATATGTCATAGATCCTAGGCAGTAAGAGACACTGTAAGCAGACCCTTTTTCAGTTTTCAAAAAAAAAAAAAAAAAAAAAAAAAAAAAAAAAACCATCAAAGTTTAATTTCTGCATTTCATTTTTTTATTCATTTAAAGCTGCATTAAGTTTTCCAAAGAAAAAAATAAAACAGTGGTAATCTAATAAAAGATGTTCCTAATGAACGATGTTACATTTGGTTCAACAATAAAAGCTCGAATAAATACAGAAATTACAGTATTTACTCAGGGAGATGCAGCATTTGGGATCTAATATTAGAACATGGTTACGTCATCAAAACCTGGGTCTTTTAAACACAACTTTCCAAATGTTGAAATACAATAAATTAAACACAGAACTTTGTTGAATTTGTCATTTGTGACTTAGTAAGGGATAAATAACACCATTTCAAATACATCTGGATATTAATGAAAGACAATTAATGCAATCTGTCATGTTTCACTTTCGATTCTAGGCTTTTCCGTACATCCGTGCGCATGCTCCAAGCTCATAATTACCATCGTAGAACACTGACCAACCTGGTCAGAGGATTCTGTTTATTTACATATAAAAAGAAATTAAATTTTAGAAAATGAATGTCACGGATCATGGTTAGAAGATATGTACTTTTAAAAAAATATATTTTTAGAAAATCAAAAAAAATTCAGAAAATTGGTAAACTTAATGCAGCTTTAAGCAGAAAATTAATGCAATAACTGTACTTCAAAAAATACTTACAAGAATAAAATATTCAAACACTTGAGCTGACAAAATAAATCTTGACAATTTTAGACGAAGTTGTTCTCACTTGATGATCTAAAGACAGTAAATAATAGTACATGTATTCAAATATCAGAATATGTACCTGGCTCCAATTATCTGCCAAGCCTTTACCAAGATGTTGTGAAAATTGTTTTCCATGACGATACACTGCATTTTCTTCTTCCAAACTTAGAGCCTCCATACCTGATTATTAAAGCAATGCTATTAACAGGTACATGTAAAAGAAAAAATCAAAACAGCATAGAAAGAGGATATAAAAGGCATCACTTACATGTACAGTGGAACTTAAATTAACCAAATAAACTGTGAAAAAAATATTTTTGTTTGGATTACAGGTCTTAATTCTTAGGTCCTAACAAATTAGTTTTATTAGGTAGTTTTTTGGTTAACATTTGAAAAATGTTTATGTACATGTATATCACAAGTACAACACATATAACATCTTACTTATTATAAAAAGAAATCAAGATGTCCAGTGCACTTTAAAGGTCATCTGAGTGCAAAGTATGTATTTCAAATGTATGTATGACCTTAAAACACATATCAAAAAGCTTCTGTAGCCCCATGGCCTAATTTGTGCATTTTTTAATCAGCATGCAATGAGAATGATAGTTATAAAATATCTTATATCTAACATTTATATTTTGTGACAAGATTTTCACTATTTCCCCATTTCTGGGGCCGAACTGAACCTTACCTCTTTATGAGCATTCATTCAGGCATGATGGATACCAAGTTTCATCAAATCTGTCAATACAGTTTCAGAGAAGATGAAATTGTTAAACTAAAATTCACAATCCACAGTGCATGTCACATGATGACTTAAAAAAAATGGCTATAGGTCACCATGAGTATTTGGCTCAGGTGACATAAAAACAATTTAAAAACATGATCTTACCTTCTTTTGGTTTCCCTATTGAGACAAGTGTTGAACATACATAGTACCCAGTTTCCCTGACAAATCTGTTTGTGTGCAACAAAGCTATAAAGATTAAGTCCAGTAATTCTTGGTCAACATACTGGTTAAACAGATGACCACACCCTTCAACTACACTCTGTAAACACCTTAAAGAAGACATTAGATTCTAAAGTTTATTGATCAATTCTAATAATTAACAAATATACATGGAAATGCGTTATATTTAAAGAATAGCCAAAACCTTATAGAAATTTTAAAAAATCAGCTTGAAATTAATCAAGGTTTAGTGGGAACAGTGCTTTCTGAAAATGACGGACATCAGTCCAAAAAGATAAATTAAGGAACACAATTAATAAAGTAGTTATTTTCATAAGATTGCTTCAAGAATAATTAATTTGTTCATTTATTATTTCTTCCTTTACTGTAAACAGTTTTATTTTAGCACTGCAATTCAACTGCTAAAATAATATTGTTGCTAAAATTTTACAACACTTATGGGCAAATACTAACAGATATATTCAAAAAAGAGAGTAAAATGTATAGAAATCAAGAGATCAGCTTGAAATTAATCAAGGTTTAATGGGAACATTGCTTTTGAAAATGATGGACAACAGTTTAATAGTCCAAAGAGATAAGAAACACCCAATTAGTTAATCAATTTAATAAAACTGATTAAAAGATAATTAATTTGTTCATTTTTTATTTCTTAATTTATCTGTTTGGACTTCTCTGGTACATTATTACATCCTTATATTGATACATGTATATCTTAAAATCTTAAAGAAAAACAATGAGATGATTAACCTATGAGCTCTGGACATAATTGGACTCTAATAAAAAATGGACACACCCTTAAATGCATTCTATTTTTTCAGCTCTAAATATTGATATTCTTGTACATGTATTACCAAGAATCTTAAACTGAGCCCAGATTGTTGCAAATGTGCCAGATTGCTAGCCAGAATGGATGCATCATTATATAAAGGTAACCCCATCAACATAACATTGAATGCTTATACAGACAGAGAGTTTAATAACAATTCTTTGTCATTTATTGCAGTCAAGCTAAAAATTTTCAAATATTTATCATTTTGTGAAATTAATTGGGTGTTTCTTCATTTATCTGTTTGGACCTCTTAGGTATCTTATTACATCAACTTGTTATCTTATAATAACATTTAACATTTATTGTTCAGGTACATGTTCATTAAGAACGTCAAAATATTCATATTTCCTTTTTAAACCTTCATTCATGTTTAGAAATAAAATGTACACAAAAGTTTTGAGCAAGTAAATCAATAAGCGAAGGAGAGTTAACACAATGAAGAGTCACAATGAGTTTTAAAGTCATTACTTGGCAAACACAAACTTGAACTATGTGACTTACTTCATCCAAGTCTCTAAAGACTTCCATCCTGCCGTGTCATGAAATATCTGTGCAGCATCAGCTCCGTGTGGCTGAAAACAACAATATCATAACAATAGCATAAATAATTTATACACTAACTTCTGTTTTATGCATTGTTTCAAAGAATATGACTTTTAATAAAGTTCTTCCATGTTATTTATGTGATATCCAAAGTACATTCAAAAAGAAAACTAGCAAAAAATATGTAAATAGCTGCCAAGGTTGAGACTACAAAAATTTACAGAACAACTTGAAATATTAAAATACTGATGCACAGTTCATTTTGTCTTAGCAGATACATATACCTTTATAATCAACATACTGAATGATAATAGAAAGTTGCAATACATTTATTATAAACCTTAATATAGTCACAGCTTACTTAATGTGTAAACAAATAACACAGGAGTACCTTCCAATGTGTCAAAAGGAAATTATAGGATAAGGAGTAACTCATTCACACAATCTGCTACCTCATATTGTATACACAATAAAACTATTAAGATATTTGATTGTTTAAAACTTGGTTGACTATTACCATTCTAACCAATTATAAATGATAATCTGTAGGAGTTGTGGTTTGCTTAGTATGTGGTCATTTTAAGAATGAAGAGAGAAACTGTATTGATTAAAGAAGATGGTGGAGGAAACTGGAATAAGATGGTGGAGGAAACTGGAGTGCTCAGAAAAAACCACTGATCTTTAGCAAGAGCATTATAAAAAGGTTTGGCAAGAGGGAGGGTGACAAACAAAACTAAAAAAAGGGTACAGAATTTAGAAAATCAAAATTCTTCTATTAAGGAGAGTATGCTTGCAAATACAATTTTTATGTCTATTGAATGGATGTGATTAGACACATTGAAAGAAAGTCATCATAATCATACAGATGTTTTAAAATAATCTCCCTTAGATTTAGACACCGACCCTTGACTGGAAAGAAAATGTCAAAATATAAATTAAATTGGGCAACTGTACATGAGTTTTAATTAATCCTATCATTCAAATCCCTTCTAGAAAGATAACATACACTTAGACTGAAAATAAATTGAAATGCATGTTGGATTCAGAATTTATTTAAACCATTTCTCACAAACTTTGTCAGAGGAACGCCATCTTGAATTTAAGGCGAACAACCTTACGATAGTGATAGTGGTTGCTCACATGCGCTAGTGCGAACAATCATTCTTGAATGGCTTGAAGGTCATTATAAAACTGTTTCACTAAGGACACTTTAATAATAGTAAGATTTTTGAAGAGTGAAACTTTATAACCATACCCTATCTTTTCCTGGAGAAGAACCCAATTTTTCTAATAACAGTTCAGTTTGTTGTTGTTCTGTTGTTTCATGAAGTGAATCTCTGTCTAGATTTGACTTTATACCCTCAAGTATAGCTGACCGAAAACTACTGTATATCTCTGGTCCAACTTTCCTGCACAATGCACCCAAAACTTCACCTTGAATATAAAGAGAAACAGCAAACTTTAGTAAGTTAATCATTTTTCTTTTTTACTTGACAAGATACACTCACAATGGCACTGCCTCTTCATGAAACAGAATGCAAAGAAATAAGTACATGTACAAAAACAACAGAAAGAAAATGTGGCACTTGTAGAGCAGTGAGTATTCAATACATGTTACAGTGAAACTTCCGTAAACCGACACTCCACGGGACTGGTCATTTTGGTCGGTTTACAGAGGTGTCGGTTTTCAGAAGTTTAAAAAAACGGATTCCAATCCAGTTCGTTCCAGTCCGTTACCAGGTCAGAATTTAGTCAGTTACCAGATATGGCTATTATAATGGTATATTCATGTGTGTGCATTCGATCGTGTTTTTGAACACTTACATCGTGTAAAGTGATATTTTAAATGTTATTTATATTTTATTTTTATATTAAACAAATTTAACAATGAAACAATGTGCATACATTGTCATCGTAGTTGTAATACGTAGTTCTTATCAGTCTACCATGATCAAGCCCTGCTAACAGTACTTTTGTGTTACTTTTTTTATTTTCCTTGACCTCGCCCGAGAAGAAAAGGCCATTTCAATCATTCAGATAAAAAAAAAACAAGACAGGGAAAAAAAAAGAAAAGAAAATGTGATTTATTTAAGTTCAATGCTGTATTGTTTAAGAAAATCCTTTGCCTTGCATCTAAAAACATCACGCAGCTTTTCGGCATCCGACTTTTTTTAAAATATAAAAAGCACATTTTAATAAAACGTTTTAAACACGTTTGTTTATTTTAAAATTACAAACAATACAGATACATGTATCTTATAATTAATAAGTTAATGTATTAAGTAAACATCGACAGTAGGTAAACAGGTGTTATACATAGCCCGCAGTAATGATGAGTTCTCATCACGTGCAGTCATTTGTGACAGTTCAAACATTATTTGTTCCATAGGTAATTATAATGTCGGTATTCGGAACTTTATTTACTGTTAAAGAAGCCGATTTGGGCTGACAAATTATGTCGGTGTTTGGAATACGGAGTTGTCGGTTTTCGGAAGTTTTTATTACATGATTTATATAAGAATAAATCTGTTCCAAGCAGACAATGTCGGTTTAGGGAGGTTGTCGGTATTCAGAGGTGTCGGTTTTGGGAAGTTACACTGTATCAGTAAAAGATTTTCCATGAAATATAAAATTTTCATATTGTGAAATCTAAAATTTTGGTGGTTCTAAGAAAAAATATCATTTCATGGGGGGGGGGGGGGGGGGGGGGGGAGGAGGAAATGAATTTGTGGTTATGACCGTAGTTAATAGTTAATAAAATGAACTGTATGTTGTAAAAACATCATCTTATGTGTACAATGTTACCAAATTGCTCTACTTATTTCACTCATGTTGTCAAAAATGTAAGTTGTTATAAACATATATAAAACTACATGTATTTTGTTGATATGTAAACTTGTGGGTCGAGGTGTCTACAAAAACAACAAAAATTAGGCCACCACGAAAATTGATGATTTCAAAGTATTTCAAAAACCTGTCTCAGTGGGAGGCAAATAATCTCAGTACACTGATCCTGTCCTAAACAAGAATATGAAATTTGAAAAAGAAAAATCCCACTCAAGAGATCTTTTTAGGGCTCTACAATAGATTTTTATCATGCTAGTCCAATCAGAAAAATGGAAATAAATTATTTTGTTGAAATGTATAATTAATTTGTCACAGCTATATAGAAAATGAGATAATATCTGGTGCCTGTCCAAAGTCAAAGGTATTTTTAATTTACATTCTGTATTTTTGTGGTGTTTTAATTAATTTTTTCTATTGGTCTGATAAAGCCAAATTAGGTTTTTTTAAAAATCCATGATGCCAGAACCTCATCGCACTTGGTAGAGATGTAAAGATGTTGAAAACCTGATTTCTCAACGGGGCTTTACTAGGTTAACAGGAGCTTAGAGATGTACACCATCAAAATCAACCTGGGATCAATGAAATGGTATCAAGTCATTTCGGCACCACTGTAAAAAGTCATTTCGGCACCAACTACGATTAAACTCGGCACCAGAAAAAAAAAAAAAAAAAAAAAAACAAAAAAAAAAAAACAAAAAAACAAAAAAAAAAACTAATTAATTCGGCACCAGAAAAAATATTTATGATTTGTTTCAATGTTTGTGTATAGATTTAATATTTAAAATTTAAAAAAATGTAACAAGTTTAATTACAAGATATCAATTTTACAGTTACATATGTCAAAGATCACTAGACTGTATAATCATCATATAACCTCCTTTGAAGTCGGGTACCAAAGGCGGCAGAAAGCAAGTGATATGGCTCTGAAAAGACCTAATGTTGTTGGTACAGGTATTGGGAAGTTTGATAAGAATTTCTTCTGAAGTGTGCAGATCAGGGCTTGTGGAACATAGAAATACAACAAAAGCTGAAGATGATGATGATGATTTTATTTTATTTTATTTTTTTTGTTGTTTTTAGTTGTTAATTATGATCTTCTGTGGTCTAAGCTATTTTTACGAATGACCTATTGCCGGTGCCGAATTGACTCAGTACCAAAATGACTTGGTGCTGAAATAACTTGTCAGGACAGGTGCCAAAATGACTCAGTGCCAAATTGACTTGGTGCCGAAGTGACTAGAATTCAATGAATTGTCGTCTGAACCAGGTGGATTTAGCTATTGTACAACTCCAAGTTACTGTTACATAGACAAATCCCAGCAAGGAAGCAAATCCTAAACTTTAAAGTCTTCTCTATAGCTATGCCTGGGTTCAAACTCATGGTCTTCATCTCTAGAGACAGACACTACAATGAGTTGGCGAAAATGTTTACACTACTGTCTGATTCACATCTGCGGTAGCACTAGTTTTTCAAGGTTTTAGAAGAGGTATCAAAAAATTTTGTAGCATGCCACATACCGTTATGACGTATGCATTTTGTCGTAATTAACTGACACCAAACTAAAAGCCATCTTAGCTGGAGTAAAAAATGCAGAGCTTTTTAAAATCCTTACAGGGATTTAATATGGGAAAAGACACAAACACTCATTCCGGAAATACATCGCTGTAATAATCATGCGGTTAGGGTAGAAAATTCTGGAATAGTTCATTCAGCTGTAGGTAAGATCGATGTTGTTAGACCTACAGTATATATTCCTTTTGCTGTCATTTGCAGACGATATTACCTGGCCAGCATAAATGGGAAAGTCGGACATGCGCAATTCTATTTTCTTAACCCGCATGATTTTTCAGCAATGTATTTCCGGAATGAGTGTTTGTGTCTTTTCCCATATTAAATCCCCGTAAGGATTTTAAAAACCTCTGCATTTATACTCCAGCTAAGATGGCATTTAGTTTGGTGTCAGTTAATTACGACAAAATGCATACATCATAACGGTATGTGGCATGCTACAAAATTTTTTGATACCTCTTCTAAAACCTTGAAAAACTAGTGCTACGGCAGACGTGAATCGGACAGTAAGTCTTCAAGTTCTAAATGCATAGTATAAATCTGTGAAGGAAATGTTCAGGTTAACTGGGGTAAAAATCAAACACCCCATGTATATATTTATATTACCAGCTGCTATTCGGACTCTGAATTCGGCATCATCAAGAAATTTAACTGTCTTAACTCTGAGCTCAACAACAAAATCATCTGACGCATTTCCGTTGATAAGGATTGCCTTTGCACCCATGAGAGCTCCATGTCTTGTTTCCCACGAAGCATCGTTGTCATCTAACAATTTGATAATTTCTAGTTCCAGTTGAAATAACCCTTCTAAGTCAAGTCGTTTCAAGAAATCAGTTAGCTTTTGGTAGCCTCTGTCACGTTCAAGTTTGACAGAGCTGCAGAGATTTTTCAGTATCTCGTCCGCCATGTTTTCTAACACCTGCTTAATTTTGTAAACCAATTTTTTATTGGATAAAAATTTAATGATTCTCCAGGATTATCCAATCAAATAAGAGATTGTAAGTTTACTATTTCATAGGTGAAGGTCACATGCGGCGTGAATAAGAATCGGAACCAACAACGAAAACGTGTCTTTTAGTCTTCTAGTGTAAAATCTAAGAGACATGGGAGTTCCAGCATTTTTTCGCTGGTTGTCTAGAAAATATCCATCTATTGTGGTATCATGTGTAGAAGAAAAGGTGACCAATGTTTTCTTTATTTTTAACATTTAACCACCATTGCCTTGATCTTTTATATTTGCAAATTAACAGAACTGAATCATCTTTCATGTTTCTTTTTACATCTGTTTATGACAAAAACGCAATGGTATTATGCTCATTTCATGCAAGATTACATTGAAAAAAAACCCGAATTTACAGAAACAATAATAAAAACTACTTGCATTTTCAATTTGTCAGCGATTTTTTTTTTTTTTTTTTTTTTTTTTTTTTTTTTTTTTTTTTTTGAAAATGCAGTTTTCTTGCTTTTTTAGGGATTGAAATAATTTGCATGTTTAGCTATGACTCCAATAAAATGATCAAATTTGTTGTTCATTATTTAAAATATATTTTGAAATGTTGATTGGTGAATGATATATAAAAAATATGAAGTATTTTATATAATATTTATATAAATAAAAAGGTGTGAATCTGTAGAAAACGAAACATAATTTTTCAGAATTGAGTCATTTAGGTTGTCTTATGTTTATAATTTTCTCATTTTTACAGCCAAAAGAAGTAGATGGCGTAAAGATCCCAGTTGACAGCAGTAAACCTAACCCAAATGATTATGAATTTGATAATTTATATCTGGATATGAATGGTATTATTCATCCATGTTGTCATCCAGAGGACAAGTAAGCATAGAAATTGTTTAGTTGTTATACAGTGTTTTCTCCAGATTATTAAAACAGGGGGTCATCAATGAACCCCTTACATGAAAAGAAGGGATCATTTTTCAAAATGAAGGGGTCATGAAATTTTTAGGATAAAAATTAATTTTTTAATAAAAGGAATATTTTTTTTTGTAATTGGAGGATATGTACTAATCTATCAATGTTTAAGTGTTTTATTCCAAATGCTACTTATGTCAGTAATATTTGAAACAGTAAAATCGAGACAGTATCCCAAAACTGAAATTACTGAATGTTTTACCATCAACCCACGGTCAACAGACCATTATCATTATCCATCCCTTCCGATATGCCTGTTTTACATATGATTTTATTATTTTCGTAAATCATCAAAGGATATTTATTTAATTAAATTTTATTAAATTCTCAATTTACATTAGCTTTTTTAAGTTGACTGTGAGTCATTGGCAAGTAAGTTACTACCAGATGTCACCTGGTCATGTTCAGAGTTCAGTGCATGACATTGACACAAGTTGTTTAAAAACGGTGTCAAATGAGATTGTTTCGACTTTTCTTTTATGTCCGGTGCAAAGAACGCATATAATGACTATAAATTAAGCGTTCAATACAAACATTTCAAAGATTAAGAATATAGACAGGTTCCTATATTAATAGTTAGCTTCCTGTAAATATATAAAAATGGTTGAGTCAAAAATAACGCAACAGCAAAACCAAGTTGCGCCATTCATAAAAAACGCAAGAAACGCACTCTGGAGAAAACACTGGTTATAGTCTGCCACAAGCTACTAATACATGTATATGTATTTACTGTCTGTTATTTTTTAATTTTTTATTTTTTTTTAGAAAATTACAAATCCTAAATAAAGCATTCCATTTAAACTACACCTTCATAAAATATGGAGGAAAAAAACCCCCCCCAAAAAAAAACGCTGCATCAAGTCATCCTATTTTTTTTTGTTTTTTTTTTTTTGTGAAAACTGTACTGCCTACAGAAGCCATGGCCCTTATTTGTGATAAACAATACCTACATGTTCATTAAAATGTTATTTAAAACTTTTCGGATTAGATTTGCCTATTAAGTTACTAGTCTGTGAACATACAGTTATGTTTGCTTTTACTTTATTTTACAGACCAGCTCCAAAAAATGAAGATGAAATGATGGTTCTTATATTTGAATACATTGACAGAATCTTTTCCATAGTTCGACCAAGAAAATTATTATATATGGCTATAGATGGTGTGGTTAGTATATAATGAATATTGTGATTCATATACTGTCAATTCACAAATGTTTGTGGAAGATTAATTTTTGTTATTTTCATTGGTAAGTAAACAAGAGGGAACTTTTTGTCAGCAAAATTGGTTTTATTTACCTGTGCTCCAACAGGGTTTTAATTATGCAAAACACGAATCCACAAAGTTCTGTCCCAACTTTCAAAAATTACAAAACCAGGATATTAATTTTAACACCACAAATATTTATTATTCTACAGTAATTTAAAAAAAATATTAAGCTGTTAAAGTTGATATTAACAGCATAATTTTGTTGTTTAAAGGTTTAAATCTTCAAATGGGGCCTTTGTGGCAGAGTGGAGCGCAAATCATATTGCCCTCAACTGATTTAACCAAATCACACTTTGGCAGATATTAGCACGAGAAAGATTTTCAGTTGGCTTGCCAAAAGTTTGTGTTTTTCTCTAGACACTTCAGCTTAAGCTTCCTCCACTAATCCTAAATTGACTGCCTTGATAGAGGTAAAAGAATCTTGACTTCGGGTAAAACAGTAAAATAAAAATTCACTAATCTCCAATTTTTAAATAGTCATTTGATAATTGATGTAACAAGCCACAATTTTTTTGTGTGTGTTACAATGTTTTAATTTCCTATTATCTCAGATTTATACATTGTAAATAATCTTAATTTTTAGTTATCTACACACACAAAAAAAAAAAAACAGAATACATTTAATGCATACCCTTAATATTATAGTTGAGATTCAGTGTTTAGACGTTGTAGGTAAACAAATGTTTTAATTTTTTAGTTAATTTCTTTTTGATAGACTAGCAGGTAGGCTTTGCTGTTTTTCTAACAACCGCAGTTTCTTTTGATACAGGTCTTCTCTTTGACCATTGACTTTCAGTGGTCAAATTAACTTTCATAAAATCACAAGAAATCACCCATATAAACACAACTTATCCTTCCTGAAAATGTCAGGGGTTCAGTTCAATTCACATTATCTTACTTTATTAAATATGATGTATTTTACAGGCACCTAGAGCTAAAATGAATCAGCAAAGATCAAGAAGATTTAGAGCTGCTAAGGAATCAATGTAAGTATATACAGTATAACCTGTGTATAAAGGACACCCAAGGGATTGAGCAAAAGTGTCCTTAATAGACAGGTGGACTTTATATACAGGGTCACAAATGACGCAAAGGAAATTTGCCATACCAGTGCTTGACAAAGGACTTTAAAACAGAATATTTCACAATCATTCTACATAAGATATTACTTATAATAATTAACTTAAGCAAATAAAACTTGTAAGAAAAAAATAATAATTTATTTCAATTTACAGTGATTTTTTTTTGGATTTAATAAGTGACTTGATCATTTTAATTAAACTGCATCTTCATATTAAGTGAATTAATCTTGACCATGAAAATTAGCACCATAAGTTGGTGTAACAGAAATTTATAAACATTTTTTAAACTTGTAGCTGTTGCAGATAACATCCTGTTACAAGTGAAATCAACAGATTTAATAAAAAAAAAAAAAGAAAAATATTATATAAATTTTATTACCACTAAATTGTAACAAAAGTTGAAAGAAATTTAATTTGATGTATAACACACCTCACCACTTTTTTAAAATGTATATGCTTTAAAAATATTAATGGTCGTATATATCTGATTACTTAAACACGTTGCTTTAATGTTAAAGCTTTCCGAGCTGGACGCAGATTCGACAATTTCCAAATTCTCAAAATACGTTGTTCTCGCTATTACAGTATTACTCTTTTAATTGGCTAATGATGTAAATGATTGTTACCCTGTTAATATATCACAAAGGATAATCAGTTGACACCTTGACATGTCCAGGCTGAGTAAATCAAGACCATGCCATTTAACTGTTAAGAAAACATCGGCGGTTCTCGCCATCCATCTTTATAAACATATCCAGGAGTCATAATATCCATTGTAATTAATCGATCCACGCCCTTCCCGAATCCAATTGGTGAAAATAAACACAATGTCGGCATGTCAAATACATTAATTCGCTTTGAAATTAAACTTGAAAGAAGAAAATCTCTGTCACCAACACTTCCGGTTATGTTGAAAAATACGAGTTATGTCCCTTGATCAGCCGAATAGTGGATGTTTTACACAAATTTAATGCCGATTGGGACTGAAATAGGTGAACGCTATACACATTGGACAGGTGGACACTATACAGGGGGTCTTTATATAGTAAAATCGATTGGGGATACTTTAGACTGGATGCTATAGACAGGTGGACATTTTATAGAGGTGGACGCTATTACAGGTTATACTGTATATGTACATGTACATATTGTTTAATTTAGTTTTTTCTTAAAGAGCCTTGTATGTATGCAATTGCTAAGTTATCCTTTTTCATATACATATATATCAGGGGTTTTGCTTAGGCTATTTTTCCTCTTTTACCTTTTCATAACACATGTAGACTAGGTATGAAACAACATACACAGAGATCAGATAAGAATTCTTTTCTTATTATTACAGTATTTTTTTCATATTAGCTATGCAGCTTTACCAGAAATGACTACAAATCTCACACTTTTCAGGCAGGGCTTAAAACATCTGTCTCTGTTATTCTGACTTTCCTTGTATTTTAGAGAGAAAATAGAAGAAATGTCAAGACTTAGAGAAGAGATAACAAAGAAAGGGTTTGTACTTCCACCAGAGAAACCCAAAGAGGAACATTTTGATAGTAACTGTATCACACCAGTATGTTATCTCATTTTTACATATTTATTTTCTGACATGCCATATGTTCTGTAGTTACTGTTTGATTTAAAAATCAAGATGATAAAGAAAAATGTCAATATAAGTAAAACATTTCCACAAGTTTTTGAAAAAAAAAAACATGTGCTTACAGTTAAAAAAATTATTGAATAATTAAACTTACATGTACATCACATATAATTTTTAATATACACTTTAACAATGTTTTTGGTTATAAACCTTTGATGGTATCTTTACACCCCCCCCCCCCCCAACACGAACAGTTTAACAAAGGGAGAACATGTATCTAAAATCAAAAATAAAATCAACAAAGAATGTTTTGACTATTTGCTAGCAAGTTTACCATGCAAAATTTACCTTTTTTTTTTTTGCCTAGCACCAAAGTAAAACTGTTTTTCCCTAATTGAAACATTGCCAGGAATTGAACTTTACTCGTTTTAAAATCTATGTATCTTAGAAGATTGATATCAGAGGATAATTTTTGGAGATATTTGTTGATCATATTATAAGGTTATCTGTACAAATTGCAGAAAAATATACTGTACATGTAGCTTAATCCTGGGCATGATTGTAAACATCCATTATAAAAAGGATTTGATGGGCAATCAGATAGTGTTTTGCTAAATATATATATTTTTGATGGTCTAGAATGTGAATTACATGTAGGTATGCTGTTTTCCAGACAATTAACATTTACTTATTACTTATATCTATATTTCAGGGGACACCTTTTATGTTTCGTTTGGCAGACTGTTTGAGGTTTTATATTCATGATAGGTTAAACAATGATCCTGGCTGGGCAGAAATTAAAGTCATATTGTCTGATGCTAATGTACCTGGAGAAGGAGAACATAAAATAATGGACTACATACGAAAACAAAGAGGTTAATATATACAAATTAATACATGGTTAAACACCTTCAAGCAGCATTGAGGGCACTCATTTGATACAACATTTTTATTCTGAATTATTTTTTTATAATAATTTTACTCTAAAAATGACTGTTTTTGTCCAAAAACAAAAAATCCTATAAACCTGAATAAAACTTGGTATTTTCTACTCAGCTTTTTCCTACATTTTCATGTTAATTGTATTTAAATTTTTCTTCACTCAAGTGTTCATTAATATTGAAGCAAAATTTCTTAGTCATTGAGCAGTTTTATTTTCTCTATTTTCTCAATTTAAATATCTGGGTCATTCAAAAGGTTAAAGTACTGATTGTGAAATAAAACTGTGGTAAACTTCACAATTAACAATTATGTATATAGTACATGTTTATGTATATTATAAATATTGGTATAAATTAGTTTCCATGTTGCCATTTCCATTGAATTTTCATATACTTGATTTATAAAATTCAGAATCCAAATTTTTATACATGTAGATCAATAGATAACATGTAGATAACAGATGCAGTTATCCAATAAACATAAACTTTGTATCAAGTTTTGACCATAGGTTTATGATATATGTAAATTTTAGTTTACTCAGATTTTGACATAATTAAAAACTTTTACAATCTTTTAAGTGATGAAAAATACACATACAGGATAAATTGAAGTACCAGTAGGTTCTTTGTAAATGGAAAGAAAATGGAATAGACTATAGCATCTATTGATATTGTTTTATGCCAAAGACAAGATTGTGTATGTATTCCATTAGTTCTTTGAGAGTTGAGGAAACCAAGGTGCCAGGGAAATTTTCACACACTAGGATTTGCAGCAGTTGGATTTATATCTAGATGGTGCTTTGTTCTTTAAAAGCATAATTTAACCACTTTGTCATTGTAACTCTAACAGCAAAGGGGTTGGCATAGTAATTAGCATGGAAACAGTATTACAAGGTCTTAATGCATGTACATTCTACACATACATTGTATATGTAAACTTTATTGCTACTTGTACAAAACAGAAACTTATAAATTTCTTTTAATTTCAGGACAGCCAGATCATGATCCAAACACAAAACATTGTCTATGTGGTGCTGATGGTAAGACATCTATGTAGATATTATTTGATACCTACATATGTATCTATTAATTTAAAAACCATATATTTTTTTTTTAAAAAAAATGTTAATAATAGAAGAGTTAAAAGAGAAATTTGTACATGGACATCTTCCACTTTCATTATCAACAAAATCTGAAAAATATTGAGCCAGGTATTAAAATACAAAAAAATCATCATTATTTGATTTATGAATAGTTAAAAATTTAAATGCAAAGCTAAGTTTAGGTATAATGACATGTATATGACTGAAATTTGAGAACTTGCATGTACATGTATATATATAGTGTACATGATTTTAAACTGCCTGTGGTCTCTGTCACAGGACATATTATGATGTGAAGACTAAATTCATTGATACATGTATGTTGGTTCATTAGACATAGTTTATGTTCACTATTTTCTGTAGAGTTTATGTTCACTATTTTCTGTAGAGTTTCTTGAGCAAAGATCATTGCCTTTTCCAAATTTTGATGTTTGGCAGGTCAATAATATACAAATTTTCCAGAGCCATTGTGTATGCTACAAAGCAGATCTTTGTAAAAAAAATTGTAAAAATCAGAATCTTTAATAACATTTTATTAATTTTTTTCAGCTGATTTAATTATGCTTGGTAAGTATATAAAATACTCATATGGAAAGAAAAGAGGCGGGTTCCTAATAAAACAGTCGGTCTTGCCTGCAGTTTGCCCTCCTTAGTAGACAATTTAGACTACAGCTGCTTCTCTGCTAAAGCACCTTTTTTGATAGTCTATACAGGCTATGACTGCTTCATTGCCAAAGCTGTCAGTCTTACCTGTGAGCAACCTTCCTTGAAAGACTCTAGTTTACTTCATGCTTCTTTATTAAATGGTCAGTGTGAGATAAAGAGATTTTTCTAATGGATACTAAATTATAACTACAATTCTTTTATTCAAGAAGGCCAGTTAAATAAAAAAAAGCAGAGTGTTATTTGTATAAATTTTGTCAAATACATGCATTGATTGTCGATATTGAAAACTGCTAGACTTACATATAGGCAATTCTTTTAGTTACATACTCACAAGATTTTTTTAAATTTCCAATTAAAATAAATATGAACTGGACACAAAGAATATCTTTGCAAGATTTGAATAGTAAACTATTTAAAATCTGGTTTTAATGAATTACGAAATATTATGATTTACAGGTCTTGCTACACATGAACCACATTTTACTATCATCAGGGAGGAATTCAAACCAAATCAGCCAAGGCCATGTGAACTATGTGGACAACTAGGTATATTTTGGTATATTTACTAGATCAGTTATTAGATCAGTCTGATATTAATGTTAGTTAGGAGGATCAATGGCTGTAACAATAGGACAAATAAGTATAAATCTTCAAATGCATTTCTAGAAAAATTCTTCTTTTTTAAGTCTCAATGGGTTGATTTGTAATCTGACAGTTCCAATAATAATGGACTAAGTATTCAATTATATTTGTCTGTGATATTATGGTAAATGTTTAGTGTACTGAAGGTACTGTAGTTAAAAGCAGACAGTTAAGTCTTAAATGTTTGTACAAAACACACACAAGTAACCTGTATTAAGATTAATCTCTGAGATTAATAACAAAAATTTCAGAAATTTGTCGCGGTAAGAGTTTTGTTTTAAGATATTTGATGGACAAGGCAAGCAGGCTCTATTGTTCTTAACATTTTTTGTCACCTGTCCAGCATGTTTTGACTATACAATTTCTAGGGTACAAATACAAAGCAATAAGTTTGATTAGATACTGCTTTAAGTCACATCACTGAACAATTAATATTTTTATGTACTGGTAACCATTGGTGACATTAGTTCTTCCAGTATTCAATCATAGAAAGCATTTAGATATCCAAGTATAAATCACCTAAAGAGAAGATTCATAGTCCCTATCTTGAACTCTCTTCAGGTATGTTTTGTTTACATTCTTTTTACTAGAGAGAATAGGCATTACTCTAATAATTATATACAATACACTATTTTTATTTTTAGGTCATGAAATGAAAGAATGTATTGGATTGCCTAGAGAAATGGAAGGAAAGGTAATTTTACTATCGAATCTGTAAAAAAGACTAACAAAGTTTATTTTTGAAAATGAAATATTCTTACCACTTATACTTATAATCTGTACAGGGTTGAACTCAATTAGTTAGGAGACTCTGTGACTCTGGGATTATGGATCAAAATTTCTATCACTGCCACTTTTCAATTAAAATCACAGATTATTTTGTCTGTTAGACCTGATTTTTCATTTTTGACCTAAAACAAGTTAAAATTAGAAAAATGCCTTCTAACAATTATTTCTGTACTAGTCTTGCGATATTTTGTTAATTTGTTTTTCGTATTAATTTGAATTACATGTATTTTGTTCCAGTTTGACGAATTACAGAAACCCGTTGGAGCAGAACAACAGTTCATTTTTCTTCGTTTAAATATATTAAGAGAATATTTAGAAAGAGAATTACTTATGGATAATTTACCTTTTGAATATAGTTTTGAGGTAAGTTATTTGTTATTCAAAAATAAAAAACAAAGTGATAATCATATGTTAAAGGGTGTGCCATCATAGTTATAGATAGAAAACCTGGGGTTAACCTTTTTCTTTAGACCAACATCCTGTCAAAAAGGGGAGAATCATGTATTTACTTCTTGTCACGAAAATTGTAATAATCATATGCCTGTTGAATCATTTAGGCTTGGAAAACACTTAACATTCTTTAGTTTCCTGTAATATTTCAGGCATTTGAGCTTTCTGTGAACCTCAGATTAAGTGTGAACTAAACCATTAGACTATCATCAAAAACCAGCCTTCATCATTAATTATTTTTTATTCAAATGATTCACTCAACTATTTAAGGTCTGGTGGAGTTTCATTTTTTTTATCTCACCATAAACATATAAGAAGTCAATAGATACATGTAAAAGTTACTGTTCTGGTGTCAACATCAACATTTTATTATTAAGTGTTCAAATTTCAATCATATCTCTGATATGGTGGGGATAGCTATTAATGGATAAATAATTATAGATGTTAATAGATTAATAGATAAATTATTATCTCTGTAGAAACTGTAAATTCACAACTTTTTTATGGGTAATTTTCCATTTTTGTGGATTGATAATAAGATAAAATATCCTGTCAATTTTCTATGAAACGCAATGTCCCAAAATTTTCTCTCAACAATTTTTAAAAAAATTTATAAATATAAATACATGTAAGTCTACAAAACATACTTTTGTGATTTTTCAAAATACATTTTAGCTTTTAATATGCTTATTTAATAAAAATTCTTTTCTATTTTTCAGCGTGCATTAGATGACTGGGTTTTTATGTGTTTTTTTGTTGGTAATGATTTTCTTCCACATTTGCCTTCTCTAGAAATAAGGTAATTATGATAAATTTTCATATGCCCGTCATAAGATCATTGTTGTGTTGTCTGTCCATGTGATAAAACTACATGTCACCCGATGGAACATTATCGGCTTGGGATATTGTTACCAAGGGGAGACAATCCTCCATATTTCCCTCAACCAAGGGCACTATTTACTTGTACATGTGCAACAATGCTTTTAACTGAAATGTTACTCCTTGTCATGAAATATGTCTTACATACCTTTAAAATTTCTGTCCATCCATTTAACTGTATGTGTTTGTCTTTGCCTACCTGGTTGATGTAAAATTGGCATTATAAAGTCATACATATATTTGTCTAGGCCATAATGGTTATCTTTTTTACTTTTTAACAAGTATCAAATACTATAAAATCAGTTTTTTTTTGTTTTTTTTCTATCAAAGATTTCATTTAAAGCAGAATATATTTCTTTTTTTTTTTTCTTTTATTATTATTCTTTCAAATTTGATATTATTTTCAGGAAAACAAATTTATAATAGTAATCACAATTTTATTCTATTTTTTCTAAAGAGAAGGTGCCATAGACAGGCTGATCAAACTATATAAAAGAGCTGTAAGGAAAACAGGGGTGAGTTTGTTAATCCTTTCTTTGAACAATGAAATGTTATATTAAATTGCATTATATTTATATTACACAGTAATGAACTATAAACATATTAAGATTTAAATATAAAACATGTATGTAAGATGTGATGTTTTTCTGTCAGCATTGTATAATGTTTTGTAGATTTGACCCCTTTCTCGCTAAGATATACATGTACATGTATATGAATGTAAAACACTTGTAAATAACTCTACTATATTGTTATGCTGCTAAAGTTTATTTTGTGAAAATTTATTATAGATTGATATACAGATGATCTTCTTTGTGTTGTTAAATACAGGTGTTATTCAATATTGTAAAAGTACTTCCAATTTGATTTTATCCCTACTGCAATAAGGAAAGTAGACCTTTATATTTAGTAATTTGTGCAACTTATTTGAAAATGTGCCAGCTTCAAGTCTTTGGTCATTGACTTGAGGGAAGAAAGTTTGAGGTAGGAGTTAAAACTAGGCTTCAGAAGTCACAAGAGAGAACAAGAAAATGGTACTAAACTTCCTGTTCCTTGAGCCTACACTTCTGCTGTGATCTTCAATGTTACTACCAGTTTATTTTAAAGTTTTTTATTGATAGATTTGCTATGAGTTAAAGACAACTTTTGTTTAACATTGTTTAATTTTATTTGTTCTACCAAACCTGTTTCATAAATTTAGTTTTATACATATTTTATTCAAGGGTTATTTAACAGATAGTGGGGTTGTTAACTTATCTAGAGTACAGTTAATAATGAAAGGTATGTAAAATATGATATAAATAAGATTCCTTAGTTGCTTAAAGACATTTCTTTGCAGAGAAAATCCTGCACAGTTGCATACCCCATAAAAAAGCCATTGATTACAGTTATTGTAAAGGTTTTGTTTGTGACTCGAATGTGCCCAAGAGCTCAAATGTGTTTCTGTAGTTTTATGAAGGGATTCAATAGAAGGTGGTTTAAAATGCTGGATTATGGATCTTAGTGGCTGTCAGGGCCTAGGTTATTCCCATTAGGGGCATGTCTAAGTGTGAGATAAGTTTGTTAGATTGCTTGCTCCGGTTTTCTCCACTATCTCTTATTTGACTGCTTCAATATAAGTGAAAGTACTCTACCTGTTATGTAAAACTTCATGACTTTACTTTACTACATTTGTTATTATATGAAGTTTAGAAGAGCTTATCCATACTCCGTGATTGAGACTTTTTTTGAGGATTTTGAATTTGATGAAACTGTGCAGTTGTTTCTCTTTTTAGTTAAAGTAAGTTTGTTGTTTTATGAACTAAAATGTAAACAATACACTGTACTATATTGGGTACATGTATACAAACATACATATGAAGACATGTCTGAGTTGTTATGTGTATGTCACTGACTCATGATTCAATTGTGGGTTTGAATCCCAGCTGGACTGTGTACTATATTCTTGTCTAAAACATTTCATTTCACATTGCTCCTGTTCATCCAGCTGCCAAAATGAATGGGCAAGTATGCTAGTTGTTAACCTTGTGATGGATTGACATCCAATTTAAATAGAGATATTGTAATCTCAGTCATTTTGTATCACCTCATGTCACTTCACTTTACTGAATCCAGGAGTTAAACATGTCTGATGATCTTCTAGCTTTAGGACAGACATTTAATTTTCATTTACTGGTATGTATTTGTTATATCTTTAGTTACTTTATTCATTGCCGTCTTTTTTCTAGATCTTGGAGAAGTTGAAGATGAAATATTTAAAAAGAGACGTGAAACGGAGGTAAGAATAAAAATTAGCCAAATTTCAATCTTTCAGGGAGTTCTCTGCTCTTGTTTTCTTTAAACTCACTGGGTGAAAACAATACTTTTCAGTCATTTAATTAATATTTTAGGATTTTAGTTCCAACATAAAATATAATTTACTGACAATAAGTGATAAATAAAAAAATCAAACAATATTAAAACTAGACACAGATTCAAGATTTTAAAATGAATGGTGTACTCAGGGCTCTCACTTGGCTTGATTTTGGGGCTGAAAGTTGGCCTCATTCCCAATGCAAAAAGGCTGTTTTTCCCCCATTGGAACCTAGATTTTTCCAAGTTAATATCAGGGAAATGATGGATAGAAATTTGTGATTTTAAAACTGGTTGTGTACATATGAATGGTCATTTAAAAGTTTGTTCAGAAAGATAGTTATTATATAAAATAATCTTTAATATAATAAATATAGTTATTTTAGCAATTTTAAACTCTATTTGATTTTTTCCAAAATCAGTCAAAACGACGCTAATTTTCCCAGTTCTAAGGGCCCAGCTGGGCCCCTTCCCAAAATTAGCTGTGAGAGCCCTGTCACAAAAGAATATCTTATTTCCTAGTTGTCAAGATTTATGCTACATTTCTTCATGAAGAGTAACTAGTGATAATTCCTTTTTGGATATTATGTACAATTTTTAATTACATGTATATATTTGAATTCATTTGATTGTGTATTATAAATTTTTAGTTTTGTTTCAGTGGAACATGTAAATGCAATTGTAAGGAGGCAATGTAAGCAGACCTGCAGGCAAGGAATTGTATTCTAAATTAAAGTTCAATTTTAAATTTCAGCTTAACTTTATAGTTTTAAATTTCAGCTTGACTTTAAAAGACGAAATAAAGAGAAGAGAAAAAGAATGAGAAGGGTTAGTTAAATATTAGAATACAATTTTCAGTGGATATCAAATGCAAGTCAACAAGAATTATTTTTTAGCATTATTTGAAATGAAAATAAATTATAATAACAACAGGAGATTTACAGTTTTCTTGTCAAAAATTTGTTACCTAAATTGAATTCATTTGAGTAGTAATCATCAATTTTCTGTCAGTTACTGAAGAATCAATATTTTTGGATTAAATTTTCTTGGTGTGCCATTTTAAACAACTCTGTTTTGAAAAAAAAAATTGTGGAATTGAGTTTTGTAAAAAATAAATGGCATTGGAGGCATGGTTTAAAGTTACCCACGAAAATAGCAAAACTTAAACCCCCAAATACATGTATATTTGTGATTTTACCTAAGTTTGTCTTGCTTTTCAAAAAAAAAAAAAAAAAAAAAAAAAAAAGAAAGAAAGAAAGAAAAAAAAACATAACATTTATTCAGTCATAAAAGTAATATTTTTCATCAACACAAGAAAAAAATAAATCATCTTACATTGGTATCTTTTTGTATTATACCTCTTGTATGTTTAGATCATAGTGTCTTTCACTACCTATGATACTTGTGTATCACAGTTCATTTGTCAGTAGTTTTCTTTAGATACTCTAGTACTTTTGTATCCTCTAGTATCCAAGAACTGACTGATTTGATATAAGTAAAAGAATCCTGTCTGGGATGTACTACACCATGACTCTAGTCTCTTACTTTAGATTTTGAGAAAATGATGTTATTTAGACACCTGTTCAACTCTTGCTGTGAATAACAAATAATAAATGGCTCAGAGTTTAGTAGAATAAAATTATTAAAAACAAACAAAAAATTGTGAAGTTGGTATAACATTATAAAATTCCACTAATAATAGCTTTTGCCAAAGAAAAGTTTTGTCATACGTGTGTGTTCTGTTTACATTTTAGCAAAATGATCGACCTAAATGGATGCCTGGTGGTATGTTAAAACCTCAGCCACTTGGCCATTCTGGCTCAAACCCTGTATCAAATCCAAGACAGCAGGCCTATCAGATGAGGATGCAGTCCACTGCCAGCTCTTCTAATGCTTCAGCAGCTGAAGAACTCAGGTCTATGATGGTATGTAAAAACTTGATCTGATTTGAAAAGTGAAACATTTTACAAGAAATGTATCATAAATACATGTAAATGAATGTAAATAGTTACATGTAGCAATAATTATATGCAATTAAATAATACATGTAAGTAAATAAACAAAACTTCCCATGTAAAATAAATAATTACATGTAAACATAAATGTTCATATACATGTACATGTATTTAAATAATTATTAAAATTAAAACTATGTGTATACTAAAAAATCAGTAAATAATAAATAAATAAAAAAAGATATACACAGTGTATTTATTTAAATATGTATAATATTCATACATAGAACTATTTCAGTAATACATGTTTTCATTAACCATTATTATACAGGTCCCAGTCCAAATCAGAAAATATACAATTTTTATAAAACATTGGCAGTTATTTTTTATTGGATTCTTTGTACCTGAAGTATGCATGGTTCTGTTGTTTTCTATTTTTAATCTGTAAAACATCGTATTTTGATAACAAAAATGATAGTATTTTCTGTATTTATGTCAAGTAATTTTTTTCACTTTAATGATAGTATTTTCTGTATTTATGTCAAGTAATTTTTTTCACTCTACAATATTTAACTTTTATAATTGCAAGAGCCCTGACTTCCTTCCAAAAACTGCACATGTAAAACTTTGCATTGGATCTCTGAAGTTTTTTATAACTGCATTGTTGCATTAAATTTTATACCTTGTAGTCTTTTTACAATAACTTTTAGTCATTGGTTATCATAAACAGATTATATCACTAATATAGAATTAAGATGTATATTTCTAGCAATTTTGAAAGAAGACTCCCTATTTCAAAGTTCTCCGACTACATAAAAAACAACTCAGCTACACAGTAATATTGCTTGCGTTAGACAGTGTAACTGTAAATAAGTTTGATCTCAAGAAACATCTATTCAAAGACTTTCAAGTATAACCGTCATTGTTTATGTGTATGTATTTTAAGTGATTTTTGTGGAAATGTACATGTGTTTTAGAGAAATGATAATAGTGGGTCACATGAAAGGGGACAGAAGAGATCAGCAGAGGAAGATAGTGATTCAGAACCAGAACCTGAAGATAATGTTAAGTAGGTGTTACAAAATATATTGTTAAAATATATATATTTATATGTACAGTAAAACCATGTTTATAGGCCCATTTATAACCCTACCAACTTACCTACTGCTACACTGTTTTCAAAAATCAATTTCTCCTGTTTTTCATGTTCCCTGAGTTTATTGCCAAACCACTTTTATAAGTTAAAATCAGCCCAAACAAATGGAGGGGATAAATCAGGGTTTTACTGTTCTAAATCAATCCAGTATATTATTTATTGCAAATTTAATATTACAGAAATATTCCTGTTTAGATTTTGGGATCTTGGTTGCCAAGTGGTCTAAAGCACAGTGCCCCAAACCACCTAAGTTTGAATCTCATTTGGGCAGATCCTTGTGTTGAAAAGTTTGTCTGTTTGATTGCTGAAGCTTGATTGTTTTCTTCAGGTACTCTGGTTTTCTCAAACATCACAGAAATGCTTAATTCGGTATAAGTGAAATAACTTTGGTATAAAACTCCATTAACCCACTCCAACATTAAGATCCTCTATTTAGGTTCATGTTATATGTAATTTTTAAACTTGTATGGACAAGGTTTGGAAGACCTAATGCCACATCTCCAGTATGTCTGTCAGAACCATGGTCACACTGTCCACTGTTTGTCTGACAGCTGTTTGTTTTTAAATATTAAACCTTTTGTGTAAGTAATAAATCTGTATTTTACAGACTTTGGGAAGATGGTTTTAAAGACAGATATTACAAAAACAAATTTGATGTAGATAAAAGTGATACAGAATTCAGACATAATGTGGTAAGTTTTGATACAGACATAAATATATTGGTTATATGTAAATAAACTATTGAGGGTTCCAATATTTCTGCTTAAAATGAATGTGCACATTTATTTACTTGTGCATTTGTAAGTCATACAAAAACAGGGTTTGTTATGATAAAATTGTTATTGTGTTGAATGACAAAATAATTTTATCTACATTTTGATTTTTTATTGTACTTGCAGAAAAAATTTATTTCTTTTATTTTCAACTGACAAAATGTAAGATTTTGATTGCTCTCTAAACAAACTGTACTTTGATTATTACATGTTTAACACACAATACTATACTGCACATTAGAACACACAGAGAGATTGTTTTAAGTTTAATTTGTTAAAGAGACACACACACACACACACACACACACACACACACACAGATTGTTTTAGTTTAATTTATTAAAGACACAGACACACACACACACACACACACACACACACACACACACACACACACACAGAGTTTAATTTATAAAAGACACAATCATTTATTGTATTTCAGGCAAATCATTATGTCCGTGGATTATGTTGGGTTTTACGGTATTATTATCAGGTATTATTATTATTTGTTGTGGATGATATTTTAATGTACTTGTGAGAACATTCCCAAGAGTTAGTCAGTTGCATGGACAGTGTTATCATCAATTTTCACAAACTTACATTAATTATAGAAACTGTCTTATGTTGATCATAAATGTTTATAAGCATTTTTTAAGGTTTCATCCTGAGGAACAATAGAGTCTGTATTTTCTTATAGCATTTAGAATAATTCAGTATTAGATTATATTTAGTTACGATATGTAATTTTGATATTAAAAAAGAAGAAATAAATTTTTTGTCAAAAAACAATGTACTTAGCAACAGCCAAGACAACAAAGAACAAGAAACAATGTAAGCTAATGAGAGATAATAAAAGTCATAAAAGATAAGAAAATACAAAAACATATTGATTATTAAACTGGAGGCCCATGTGGATTCTGTGTAGGAAGGGCCACCAACCATCCCATTTATACATCAACCATTGGCCCATAAATATACATTTTCAGAAAAAGAAAAGCCTCAATGACTTTTAAAAAAAACATGAAAAAACAGTCTTGCATGTACATATATGTAATATCTATTAAAACTAAGGAAAATGTAATTGGTAAATATCCATTTAAAATTTACGCAAATATATACATGTATATTTATTTTTATATATTTATAGATATATATTTAGTATTACTAGATAATAATTTAAACATTTTCTTACATTCCAGTATAGTGATACTTATTGAATTTTGTTTATGCTTTCAGGGCTGTGCATCATGGAAGTGGTATTTTCCTTATCATTATGCTCCATTTGCTTCTGACTTTGTAAATATTGGTGATCTGTCAAATAGTTTTGATTTAAATACACAACCGGTAGGTAGTTCTTATATGTTATTTAAATATACAATGTACATGTAAAAACAGTAGAACTTGTCTCATTAGCCAAAAACCTGTCTCAACTGAACATTAGTTAACATGACAACCTGTCTTATCTGAACCCCAATTAACCCCAAAAAAAAACCTGTCTCAGCTGAACACTTATTAATCCAAAAACTCAGCTAAACACTGATTAAACATGAATCTTCAATTTTACCTTGATTAAACTAAATACATGTCCCACCTGAACTTACATGTATATTATTCAGAATGAATCATTTATATTGTTTATAAATTTACTACCTGTATGTAAACCAGATTCTGTCTAATGGCAACAAACCCTTTTGAGGAGGAGGAGGAGTAATAGAGTTTTACGCCCCAGTCAAGATTCTTTCACTTATTTCGAGGCGGTCAGTTCTGGGATGGTGGAGGAAATTGGAGTGCCCAGAGAAAACCACAAACCTTAGGCAAGCGAACTGACAAACCCTTTTGAGAAGAAAGAGTCAATTCAAACAGATTTTACTGTCCTTCTTTTTTACAGTAAATAAATACTTTTTTATATTTTGACTTTTCAAATTGAAAGGTAGTTTACTAGTATTGCATAATCCAGGATTTAGCATAAGTGTCCATCTAAGTGAAGTTGTGCTAGCAAGATTCTTTTTTTCTTATAACTGTTTTTTTTTCTAATTCCTTGCATTTTCTTTGTTAATTATATATATGTATATGTATATATTGTATTGTTTATTTTAATATTTTGTGATTTTTGATGTGTAATTTCAGTTTAAGCCCTTAGAACAGTTAATGGGAGTATTTCCAGCTGCTAGTAAAAAACATTTACCTCCAACATGGCAAGATTTGATGACCAACCCAGTAAGTATTCAAATTTGAAATATTGATGGACTCTACAGCTAATATTGAAAAAAGCTCTTGCTCTTTTGTTTTTAAAAGCACAAGAGTGAAGTGGAGTAATGGTGTTTTATGCCCCAGTCAAGAATCTTTTACTTATTTCGAGGCGGTCAGTTCTGGAATGGTGGAAGAAACTGGAGAGCCCGGAGAAAACCACCGACCTTCGGCAAGTGAACTGACAAACTTTCTCACACTAGGATCTGTTCCAAGTTGGATTTGAACCCAGGCGGTGAGAGGCACTGTGATCTGTAAGCGCGCGCTTTAGGCCACTCTGTCACCGAGGCCACCTAAAAAGCACAAGAAATTGCAGTTATGTAATGTTCATCTTGTTTTGTTGTCATTGTCCTCACTGCTGCAAACTTTTTGGTTAAAGATATTTAAACTTATTTTTTCCAAAATTATAAGTGATAAGTACTCTAAACTTGACTTACCTGGGCTATCATCATACATGTATAACTTAACAATGATACATTAAGTTGTGGGTTCTTAAATGGTTGTGATAAAAGCAAGAAGATTTTGTATTCAAAATCTGTTTATAAGAGAATAGTAAATAAATCTATAATATTAACAGTTGCTTAAATTGATGAATGCAATGATGTATTAGACTTTAGATGAAATACTGAAGAAATTAAAGTAAATGTTAAAAAAGACTATAAAATTTTTAAAGAAACCAAAGGAAGCAATGCTTTGGACTGTTTCAAGTTATTTTAGAAAAGTTGTTTTTGTAAAGTCTGAACAATATATAAGGAGGGGAGGACATCAATCAACACTCAAAACTTACGTAGAACTTTGTTACTAAGATTCTCTTATTAAATCCTCCAGTGATGTCAAAGAGCGAATGATAAAATGTTACAGGACTTAATTTTTTTTTTCATTGGTTGATTACCATTCACATATAAAATGTTTTCTTTTTTTAAGGAATCTCCAATTATAGATTTCTATCCAGTAGATTTTAAAATTGATCTCAATGGAAAGAAGTATGCATGGCAGGGTAAGTGTAAAATAATAACAGTTATAATATCATTCTGCATTGTTAACTTCTTATCTACTGGTCATTTAGACCAATAGTCTTTGTATATTTGTTATTCTGCCGAAGGAGTAAACTGGTATGGATTAACGGTGATTTATACCCAATCATTATTCTTTTCTTGAAACCCTCTACAAACATGCAAAAGATATACATGTATCTTTGATTTTTCAAGTACAACAATCCTGGGACACTTAAGCATATACAGTTCTTTTTATTTTTTTCCTCTTTATCTAAATAATCTTTCAAAAAAGTCATCTTTGAAACAAATGATTATAGGCAAAAATTTTATTTGTGAGGGTATTTGAATCTGTCTTTTTAGCATGTTCATTTTAAGAAATTTGTCTACTAAAGTTTACACATTTGTATAAAATTTAAATTACCGTAAAAACCCATGTAATTTATGCACCCGTGTAATTTACGCAGGTGGTTTTCAAGCTACAAAATTTATTAAAAAAAGCTTCAACTCATGTAAAATTCGCACCCAAAAATTTCCAAAATCGCCAATTTCCTATATGATCCGAGCACATGGTTTTCTTGTATTAAGTGTTTTGTATCAGTTTGGTGTATTTTACCTGTTTTAATTAACTTAGATAAGATTTTATTAATTTTCATTAGAAAAAATTAAGGCTGTCACATTTTTTTTCGGTTTGTAAACAAAGTAGGTTATACCTTGTAACAGGTCATTAGCGTATTGTTGTATGTTTCCAAAATCACAATCACAAGAAGAATTATCAATAAAACAGACAACTACTCACACTCACGCGTGTTGTGAATTCAGTTAAATTATCAATTAACATCAGCTAGTATGACACTTTACTCAACCGGCAGAGGGAAGAAACCGACCTTACCCTGTTTGTAAACAGAATTTTGATTGGTTGAGAGCATCTTCTTGACCCAAGCTATGCATTTAGGCTTATCCGCCTATTCGCGTCTAAACCATTGATATTTCACTCCCTCACACACCTTCCCGCTAAATTTGAATCTCATAAGTTTCTTCAAGCCAAGATTATCCATCTCAAAACACATATCCAGTCAAGATTATCCAGTATCACCATGTATGTCAATGGTGTTCCTTCACGATCGGTGGAAAATGCAATCAAAGCACATTGTAGCCAGCTCAATGCACGTTAGACTTCCAAACAGTAGTTAACCATTTATTTCATTACATTTAAAATTTGTACAAAGAAAGTAAGCATAAAATACCATTCTACACACACGCATCATTTTTTTATTCTTCAAATGCATTATTTTTCCGTAAAATTGTATTTTAACATGAAATAGGCCAACCTCTGGTACAAATGTTTACATTTTGAACACTTTTGTCAGCAAGGAAAATTTTTAAAAAATCACGAAAACAATCTACTCATGTAATTTACGCACCCCCCAAACTTTAATTTAATTTTTACAAAAAAAAGTGCGTAAATTACATGGGTTTTTACGGTATATAAATAAATAATTTTTTTCAAATATTCTAAAATGCATGTAAATTATAAACATTTTTACACATATTTTTTACTTAATTGCATTGAAATTCATCAACATACCACGTGATAAGGTTTTTGCAGAAAAATAGAATAGTGCTAATTTAAAGTTTTCCATTAAAATTGATGTCATTTTTAGCTCACCTGAGCACAAAGTGCTCAAGTGAGCTATTGTGGTGGGTCATTGTCCGTTGTGCGTCGTGCGTCAACTTTTGATTGTTAACACTCCTGAGGCCACAATTTAAGTGCAATCTTAATCAAACTTTCTCAGAATGATCCTCTTGACAAAAGCTAGCTCAAGTTCATATATGGGCCATGTTGGGTCAATAAGTAGGTCACTAGGTAGGATTGTAATAAAACCTTGTTAACACTCCTGAGGACCCAATTTTAGTCCAATCTTCATCAAACTTAGTCAGAATGATGCTCTTGACAAAAGCTAGCTCAAGTTCGTATATGGGCCATGTTGGGTCAATAAGTAGGTCACTAGGTCAAATTGTAGAAAAACCTTGTTAACACTCCTGATGACCCAATTTTAGTCCAATCTTCATCAAACTTAGTCAGAATGATCATCTTGACAAAAGCTAGCTCAAGTTCGTATATGGGCCATGTTGGTTCAATAAGTAGGTCACTAGGTCAAATTGTAGAAAAACCTTGTTAATACTCCTGAGGACCCAATTTTAGTCCAATCTTCATCAAACTAAGTCAGAATGATCTTCTTGACAAAAGCTAGCTCAAGATCATATATGGGCCATGTTGGGTCAATAAGTAGGTCACTAGGTCAAATTGTAGAAAAACCTTAACACTCCTGAGGCCTCAATTTTAGTCCAGTCTTCATCAAACTTAGTTAGAATGATCATCTTGACAAAAGCTAGCTCAAGTTCGTATATGGGCCATGTTGGTTCAATAAGTAGGTCACTAGGTCAAATTGTAGAAAAACCTTGTTAACACTCCTGAGGACCCAATTTTAGTCCAATCTTCATCAAACTTAGTCAGAATGATCTTCTTGACAAAAGCTAGCTCAAGATCATATATGGGCCATGTTTGGTCAATAAGTAGGTCACTAGGTCAAATTGTAGAAAAACCTTGTTAACACTCCTGAGGCCTCAATTTTAGTCCAATCTTCATCAAACTTAGAATGATCTTCTTGACAAAAGCTAGCTCAAGTTTGTATATGGGCCATGTTGGATCAATAAGTAGGTCACTAGGGCGAATTGAAATAAAACGTTGTTAACACTCCTGAGGACCCAGTTTTAGTCCAATCTTCATCAAACTTAGTCAGAATAAACTTCTTGACAAAAGCTAGCTCAAGTTGGTATATGGGCCATGTTGGGTCAATAAGTAGATCACTAGGTCGGATTGTAATAAAACCTTGTTAACACTCCTGAGGACCCAATTTTAGTCCAATCTTCATCAAACCTAGTCAGAATGATGCTCTTGACAAAAGCTAGTTCAAGTTCATATATGGGCCATGTTGGGTCCATAAGTAGGTCACTAGGTCAAATTGTAGAAAAACCTTGTTAACACTCCTGATGACCCAATTTTAGTCCAATCTTCATCAAACTTAGAATGATGCTCTTGACAAAAGCTAGCTAAAGTTTGTATATGGGCCATGTTGGATCAATAAGTAGGTCACTAGGTCAAATTGTAAAAAAGAAAACCTTGTTAACACTCCTGAGGACCCAATTTTAGTCCAATCTTCTTCAAACTTAGTCAAAATAAACTTCTTGACAAAAGCTAGTTCAAGTTCGTATATGGGCCATGTTGGGTCAATAGTAGATCACTAGGTAGGATTGTAATAAAACCTTGTTAACACTCCTGAGGACCCAATTTTAGTCCAATCTTCATCAAACTTAGTCAGAATGATGCTCTTGACAAAAGCTAGTTCAAGTTCGTATATGGGCCATGTTGGGTCAATGAGTAGGTCACTAGGTCAAATTGTAGAAAAACCTTGTAAACACTCCTGATGACCCAATTTTAGTCCAATCTTCATCAAACTTAGTCAGAATGATCATCTTGACAAAAGCTAGCTCAAGTTCATATATGGGCCATGTTGGGTCTATAAGTAGGTCACTAGGTCATATTGTAAGAAAACCTTAACACTCCTGAGGCCCCAATTTTAGTTCAATCTTCATCAAACTTAGTCAGAATGATGCTCTTGACAAAAGCTAGCTCGAGTTTTTATATGGACTATGTTGGGTCAATAAGTAGGTCACTAGGTCGAATTATATAAAAACCTTGTTAACACATATGAGGGGATCCATTTTAGACCAATCTTATCAAACTGTCTCAGAATGATGCTCTTGACAAAAGCTAGCTCAAGTTTATAGATGGGTCATTTTGTGTCAATAAGTAGGTCACTAGCTCGAAATATAGGAAAAAATCTCTTTTAAGAATAGAAGCTCCAGTTTGCCAAAATCAAGCTGAGTGTACATCATTTTCAGGTGAGTGTCCAGGGCCTTCATGGCCCTCTTGTTTAAATATTAGTTATTAACATATTCCAGATCATTTAGAAATAATTGTTCCACACAAATTGTAAGGGTATCACTTTTTATGATGTAATCCCTATCTTAACTATTTTTATGTATTTTATGCATTGTATTGTTCTTTTTTGTTGAAGAAATGAAATTATCATCATATGTAATTGTGTATTTGTAGGTGTTGCATTGTTACCATTTGTTGATGAGAAGAGATTATTAGCAGCTTTAGATAAAGTTTACCCTGATTTAACACCAGAAGAAAGTAAGGTTTATTGTTAATAATAAATAAAGGTTTGTGGACCAGATTCATAATTAATACTGTAAGCCTAATAGTTTACCATCTCTGATTTGATTGGAGATATTCATCTAGATAGTCACTGGGAAATTTTTAACACCTACCTGAATGCTAAAGCAATCAGAAGCAACTAGATGTTCCTGGCCATTCAAGTCTGGTTTGTGCACCAGAATCATATCTAATGCTGTAAACCTAATAGTTCACCATCTCTGATTTGATTGGAGATTTTTTTATCTAGATAGTCACTGGGAAATTATTACCTCCTTCACGAATTCTTTACAAGCACAAGCAACTAATTGTTCCCTTGCCATTCAGATCCATTATTGTAATAAAATTTATTGATACCTTTTTATACTTATGTCTGGTATGGCACAGCAAGTTACAGCCCAGGAGAATCATATTTTCAATATTTTTCAGTGTTGATTGTGACTGTTTCATCATTTATAATTTTTCATTCACCCACCTCACCTTACTAGCAATATAGGGTCACAAGATATCAGCATCATAATTTCATTTAATCTCAGTTATAGTAATGACAATTTACTTTGATTTCAGTTAGTCGTAATGTAAGGGGTGATAATCATTTGTTTGTTGGTATTAAGACATCTACACTTTTTTGTTTTGATTTCAGTTAGTCGTAATATAAGGGGTGATGATCGTTTGTTTGTTGGTATAAGGCATCCATCATACACATTTTTTGAGGGTCTATATGAAGGCGAAATGGTACCTGATGTAAGTATAAAATTAATAATGAAAGACTGAATCTATATGTGCTGTATAAAACATAAATCAATTCAAATCATGTTCAGAATAATTTTCAAATGAAGATATTATACTTCATAAATTTGTTTTTCTAATAAATGCAATAATTTTACTCCAGGCCATATTTACCAATGCAGACTGAAGGCTGTGGACTGTTATTGCTTTATTATACATATATTTGTATGAAATATTTGTTACTTATTGCTGTTTTTGGAATTATATAATAAACTGTATATACAGTATATGAAAGTCTTAATTAGGCTTTGCGTATCGATGTTGATGATTCTGCAGGGATTTAGCAACTTCATTGGACCCAATGGTCCACAACAAATATACAAGTGTCAGATAACCAGACTTATTTTCGTTAAATAAAGAGTAACGGATACCAGGCTTTTTTTTTTAAAAAAAAGTTTGACATCTGGAAATTTGAAATATCTGTGTTAAAGAAAAGAGATTCAACTGTATATAAATATACATGTATGTATGTTTATTCATTAACAAGGTTAATATTGTTTAAATTTCTTTCATTCTTTTTAGTCATATTGTCAACCGTTTACCACATAATTTTATTCATGGATTTAAGGATTTACATTTAAATTTTCTGTTTGTCCAGGGTGTTGATGTAAATCCAGTTTTAACACAAGGTATGGCAGGCAAGGTGTGGGGAGATGATAAAGCTGTTTTAACAGGAGAGTAAGTTATATTTTTAATATTGTGAATCCTCATGTGTTTATTAAAAGTAATACATGTATAAGCTTGTTTTCTGAATCAGTTTTAAAAAACAATATCAGTTTAAACAATTGACAGATACATCTGTTGCAGTAAAATATGCCTAGTATGTTTAAAAAGTAGTGTCAGAGTATTTTTGTTATTAGTTTCTAGCAAAAGACACAAGCTTAGCATATTAAACATGTTTGGACTAAACAATGACTTTGAATTATCCATGATGTTTAAAATTACTACATTGGAGTTATTGAAGTTCAACTGTAATCTCTCTAAAAAGTGCGAAATAAACCTTTTTACATGTATTCATTGATTTCCAAAATAAAGCAAATTTCATTTTATTTACAGAGTAGTCAGATCACCTTTACCACAACTCCAAAATTTACAGGACAACAGAGCTCTAAGGTGAGGCCAATCAGGATATATTATTTATCACCTTTAGTAATTTCAGGAAATTAATTCAATTTACAGTTGTAGAGTAGAAGTAGCATGGTACATTCTAACAGAATTTCATTTTTAGTTCACCAAAGGCTAAGATGAGCTACTGTAACTGTTAAAAAAAGTGAGGGTGGAAATGTTGGAAAATCTAAAGAAAAATGTGTCAAAGAGTTGAAGTACAAGACTTTTGATACTTACCGTAATCCTTGTATGTTTTCAGATGGATTTCAATAATTTCATTTTCAAATATCCAGGAATTTAGAGGAAATTTGAAAATTAAATTTGTTGAAAATTGGGGGTGTCCAAATATTTAGTGTCTGAGAAATTAGAGACATATTGGGGCTGATTTTGGGTCCCGGTTCCCTCCCGGTATTTTAAGACATTATCAACAGTGATATCCACACATATGTATCAATTATATAGAGAATTTTTAAATAAAATACAAGTAAAAATTACCTTCTGTATTGTTTATTTCATTAATAATTATTTTTTAAAGTGTTTGTTGATCAGTAATCACGATTCTTGAAGTAAATACACATCGAGGATGCCATTTTGTTTTCAAGAAAATAACTTGACTTTTCTCATTGATTTCCAACTTTTGAGGAACACCAACATGTCGATTTTTATTTGTAATTGTCTACAGTCAAATTATTATTATTCATCGCAAATTGAATTATTTGTAGATCAAGTTCAGAGAGTTTCATTTTAATTAAATTCAATATTTTACCATTCGTTTGTGTGTGCATTTTAAGAAATGGCAATGCAAAGATGGAACATGTTGTTCAAAGTCCCGAGTCCCACAAATAAAAGGTTAAAAATTAAATTATTTCAAATCATATTTTAAACATACATGTACATGTATTTAAATGTATTTTTCATCTTGGAAAAACAGTTTTTATTGTGTCTGTCAGCTGAAACAATCGAATGGTCACTTTCGGGAGTAATGAAACTATGTGAAAAACATCACTTCCTGTTTTCATCAGAAAAATGTCTTTGATGTTGAACTAGTGTACTGACAAGATTCTATCTTGGACGATTTTCTAGGCAGTGAACATTAATTTTTATTAACTTTCACTTTCATAGAAAATTATAGCACTTTATTAAAGGTATGGTTTTATTGAGTTACATAAAAACGTAAATACACTGCACATCACCTGTTTTACATTACGATGCAATACAAGACTCCATGGCGTCAATACATGGCGAAATTAATGTGTGAAAACATCATAATTTATATGTAAAATAATTGAAAACAAAGTATTTTCTTGATTTTATTAAACCTTTATTTAAAGCACTCTCCATCACACTCTGAAACTGAGTTTCAGCAAAAACGTGCTTGTATTTGGAGGTAAAAAATTGCCGTCTGAAATTAGAGGAAATTTAAAAATTATTAAAATTGTAGAATTAGAGTGTTTGAAAACATAGAGGGTCCAAAAACATCGAAGGATTACGGTAATACTTTTAACCTCACCCTTAGTTCATTTTCATCCCATGTCCACACTACAGCTGTTAAAATCTTGTTACCAAAAAAATCCCTCTGATAAGACTTATAACCAAACCAGATATTTGTGTTTTGTTGCAAATCAAAGACAATTTTTAAGGATTGTATATTGTGTTATGCAACAGACAATGCTTTCTACAAGAAGTGTTGGAGATTGATTGGCAAATTAAGTCGTAAGCCTTAAATGGAAAAAAGTATTGCTGCAATGATCCAGCAGGTTTTTAGTCCCCTACTGACGAAAGCCAAGGGGGACTTTAGGTTTGCACTCTGTCTGTCTGTCTGTCCGTCCAGCCGTCCGTCCGTACATCCATCTGTCACGCCTCAGTTTTCCACACTTTTTTTCTAAATGCTTTTAGATAATGATCTGATTTTTGGTATATGAGTCAACCATGATGAGTTACAGATCAAGTTTACATTTCGTTTCCATCTGCTAATTTTTACCGGAGTTATGGCCCTTTGATCTTTGAACATTCACAGAAATTTTAGTTTTCCGCACTTTTTTTCTACACGCTTGCAGAAATGGAACTTATGTTTGGTATGTGACTCTACCATGATGAGTTACAGATCAAGTTTATGTTTCGTTTCCATTTGCTAATTTTCACGGGAGTTATGGCCCTTTGAACTTTGAAAATTCACTGAAATTTCAGTTTTCCGCTCTTTTTTTCTACATGCTTGCAGTTAATGAATTGTTTTTTGGTATGCAGGTCACTATTACACTCCATATCAAGAACTGTTAGACTAGTGCCTCCTGTAATGTATGTGTAATGATATATTATAAAACAAAAACTAAATTGCATTACAATTGACTTAGTAATTATTCTCTTTCCACACACTGTCAAAAATAAGAAGGTTCTGGGAGAATTAACCTATTCATGATTAAACTTAAAATTTTTGAGAACTCCATTGCTGATTTTTGATTTTACTATGATCAGGTTTTGCTTTACATCCTGAACAACACGTATAATTTATAACTATAAATCTTTGTACTATATAATAAGGTACATTTTACTTAAAACTTTGGGATTAGTGAAATATGCGACCTGTAGGGGACTATGTATTGTTTTGCAATACTCTCAGAATGCTTGTTTTTTTTACCTTAAAACAAAAGAAATTTAGTCAAGTTAAACAAAATTTTTTACTGTATTTCATAGTCAGACACAAGAGCTTAATTATTAATTGAAAAGTCCTTAATTGAATTTTGTTAAGTATTTTTTAAGATTGTTTTGCTTTCTACATGTTTTCAGTGTGATGTTTCATGATCCGGTCTATCCACCTGGTCACATGGCAATGGCTGTTGTTTTACCTGGCGCCAAGTAAGTACAACACACATGTAAATATACAGCCAAAACTGTATATTATACAAGACTCTTCTTCTTTAGAAAAAAAAAAAAAAAACAAAATGAACTATATATAGACGAGTGGTCCAAATAGAATTAAATAATAAATAGTAAGGAAATATGAAGCAAATAGGCCTTAAAACATGGGTCTAAATGGGCAAAGGATTTTTATAAAGATATGATCACTGTAGCCAGCTTTACTGTATTTGTTTATAAACCTATCTAAAATTTGTCACTTAAAAAGAAATCCAGTTTTGCTATTCTCATTTGTCAGTATTTAAAAAACACAAAAAAGCAAATCTTATTGCAAATGTCAAAGTTAACAACTGCATTTTGTCTTTTATAAAAAGATATGTGTAATTTAGTTTCTAGATATGGTTTTGTTAAAAAGAAAAATAACAAAGTAAATCATTGATAGAGCCAACCATGATTGAAAATGGATTTGCAAGCATAATACTTTATACCGGTATCCAAAATTTGTGCGGAACTATGTTTTTTTTGAAATATGGATTCATGACAGATTTGATGTTTTACGTAAAAATGTTATTCTAGGAATTTTCATTTTTCAAGTTTTCCAAGTTATTCCACTCAATGTTAAGAAGCATTAATAGTGAATGCTATTAGTATACAATGAAACTGATTACTTACAGTTTGTGTTGAGACTTCCATTTATCAGAGTAGGTAATTGGAATCAAGGAGCACATAATTAATTAGGAAAAAAAATCTCTTCAGACAATTTATGACCTCAAGACATCAGTGGTACACAAGACATTTTTTTTCATTTGAATTTATTGAAGTTAAATACCAGTTTAATGTGAAAAAAAAAATTATACAAAAAGTTAACATTTTTAAAGGTTTATGTTCTTTTTTTTCAACTTGCACAGCATAATTAATTTTTATGAAATTTTTATGAGTAAATTCACATTTTAAATTTTACACAATAAATAAAATTTATGTTTAATTCACAAAAATTATGTGAAATTCACATGAAATGAGATACATATGAATTCACATCAGAATGCGTAATGGGGATATGTTATTGGATTGCTAAGATTCAACTGTATAAATATAAAGCTATGTTGTTGTACATACATGTGGTCATTTCAGAATGCCGGATCGAGTGTTAAAACCAGAAGATTTCAACTCTAATCAACCATGGAAACCACAGCTCGGGTTCCAACGGAATAGTGGTTACAGAAATAATGATCAAAAAGATATTTCAACAGCACTTAGGTTTATAAGGTAAAATTACTTTTAATATAATATAAAACTTTAATTAAAGACTTCTTTTATTTAATCTCGATGAAATGGCCAGTTTGAATTTTTTACTCACTATAGACAAAAGTGGCCAAGCTTTGAGACTAAGTGTACAGGTGAGCTACTCATCTGTCTGGTCCTATTTTGTGTAATGTCATCTTGTATTGATTAATGATGCACTTGTTAATATACATTAATTTTGTTACAATCAAACTTAATAGCACAAACTCAGTAAAGTTATCTTTTGTAACAATTATTTTATTTTCTATTACCATTGCAGAATATCAATTACTTATTTTTTGTATGACCAAAACTTTTTACCTGCATTTTATTACAACAACTTCATTATTATGTAAAGGCCTATACTCTCAGTGTACAGAGTGAATGTGAACTTATGTCATATATCCAGCATGAACATCCATCTTCTGTTTTAATTTTAAAAATAATGATGGAGTAAAGGTAAAGACATGTATTAATTTGATATTTTAGGCAAGGTGTCAATCAAAGTCAAGGTATGATGTCTTCACAAGGTGCTGGTTATGGATATGGGGGACCAAATCAAGGGGGAGGTGAGTCTTTTCTCATCTTAATACTTAAACATGAAATAGTTTTGTAGGAGTTATTTCCCTTTTATCAGAAGTCATTGATGAACAAAAGTAAAACTTAGATTTTAGTAAGATCATTAGCATACATGGCATATTTATGGAAAAATTAACAACATGTGTCTTTTGATGTCTAATTGCGATAAACCCATATGTTTTTTACAATTTTTTTGAATGTTTTGATTTGAAATCCTGTTTACGTCGGTGTCACTGATGATAAACACAACTTTAGATTTTGATCAGTCTGGTTTCTGAAGTTAGGTTACATTTTCTTTACCTTAAATAATGCCAGCTGAAACATTTATTTTTTTTTTTATTGCTGACCACTTTTATTGGGTTTTACTTTCGTAAGGTAATTATGGATATATAGTGGAACCTGTAAAAAGTAAAATCCTACAATAACTCGTACTTATTTTCATGCTGCATCATTCTTATCATTTGAAAAAATTAACTTATACAATCTTGTATGATACAGGTGTCGATTTAGACAGGTTTTTCTGTAAATGCTCTTTGCAATTTTGAATAAGGGAATGTGCAACTTATGAAAAAATGAGAGAATTCTTGCCAGACATAAATAAAATCAAATTGCTTTGTATTAGAAGGGAAGCAACTCTTTCATACCTAGAATTGTTTAAGTATAAGTTGTTCAGAATAATGTGACTTCTGTATGAAATGTATCTAACATTATCAGATAATTGTAGATTTGATTTAAATGATGGCTTTTATCTGTGTTTGATAGACAGGTTGTTATCTCTTTAAAATGTACCAGGATGTTTAAAAATATTTTTATCAGTATAGATTTCTTGGAAAAAAGGATAACTGTCAAGTTCATCAGATTTATTTTATAACATACATGATAGATAAAAACTGAAAGATGTAATGATATAAAAATAAAAGACAGAAAATCCTTGGTTTTAGAGAAAACATAATTCTAGATATGAAAATGAAATATTTAGGTACATGGAAATGTAAAACAGAAAATAAGCTTTTATTGATTTAATGGTGTAAGGCAGATGAACTAAAAAAAATGATTTGAAATTTTAAAAAAAAATTAACTAGTATACCATATCATAAATGATCTAGAAAAAATATTTTATTTGAGTTTTTTTTCTGTCAAATAAACAAAAATTACAAAATATGCATATATCGTAAAATGTTTAGCATTGTGTTTATAGATTTGTAATGAGTAGTGTAAATGATCTATATATATGTATGAAATAATAATAATAAAAATAAAAAAAAAATTTTTATGAGAGACATCTAATTTTCAAGTTTTGAAATTTGGTTTAGATTATCTGCACAACTATTAATTGGTATTATATGGCACATTTTTATGTGTTATTTGTAAGCCACACCTGTCAGGTGATACAGACATGGGAAACCAATAAATCATTTTAAACTATGTTTAACATGAATTTTGTGCCGAAGCATGTTAACATTAATGATACACTTTGAAGTGTATATATGTGCAGATATATGATTGAAATAATCTAGTCGTTTATATTTATACAAGAAATGCCAATGTCTAACTTGGAGTCAAAATAACAAGGAGAGTTTTTTTTATTATTTTTGTGATAAAATTACATCATAATATTTTCTTGAATATACCAACCATGATAAATACACTAATGTCAATAAACTATTTACATGTATTTTATTTCAAAATTTAATAAATTGGCACACCATAAAAACGATGGTGTATGTATCAGTCATCTTGTCATATTTGGGGTCTTTATGACCAGGTCTGCTAAAGCATTATTTACACTACATAGTGCTACTCACTGCCATAGTAAGTTTGAACTCCACTTGGGGCAGTTTTTTTGTGTGAGATAATTTGTCAATTTACCTGCTGAAAGTTGATTTTTTTCTCTGGGTACTCAGGTTTCCTCTCCCATTCCATAATTTACTGCCTCAATGTAAGGGAGGTAATTTTGACAAAGACATAAATCACCATTCTAACCAACTAATTAAGTATTAAAGTTTGTTTAGTATATTTAAATCATACTCTGTAATTCCAGCCAATCATTGCCTGGTGTTGCAAGATTATTGTAGAACGTTTTGGTGGACTAGATGTTTATGAAGCATCATATCTTTACCCATTTAGTTCTATAATAAATTGATTAAGTTTTTGGTACATGTTTTCCTAAGGGCAATTATTGTCAAAATGGGGGCCCAATGAGCTATATTGTCATCTAACAATTTTTCAATCACACAGTCACAAATAAATTGTATGAATTAATTGATTTTTTGTGACATGTAAGCAATCTTCTGTTGATTTGAAGTCTTTCGTTATTATGAAGTTTTGTGCTGCTAGGTGTTTTACTTTTCTGGCTAAAAGACATTTATAAAATTTTAAAACTGTTGGAGCCTTGCAGTCCACACTTCAATTTAAGATGGCATAGAACACCTGGTATAGTTTAATTTATGATATGTACTGACACATGTATATTTTTGATTTGTCACAAAAGCTTTGATAAAAAATTTTAACTTTGAAAAAAAAATTATTAAAAAAACTTTAACTTTTAAAGAAAATTATTTAACTATACATGGATTCAGGACTTTAAGCTGTCAAAAAAAAAAAGTTGAATAAGTTTTTTTTTTAAATTTTGTTCTTGCTTTAATGAGGTTTATTGGGGTTTATTGACATTGTCAACTAAATGTCACTTCTATGGAGATAAAGGTAACAAGTAATAGAATTAGTACACAATAAAAGAAAGTAATTTGAAACTGAAAAACAATGTACTTGGCAGTATTCAATGCAACTAAGAATATAACACAATACAAATCAATAAGAAGAAAAAGCCAAACAAGACAAATATAGAAAAGACAAATAATATTTGGACTGTTGAATATATAATTTTTGACTTGGTGTTCTTTGCAATCCCCTGCAATTGTATTCCACTACAGTATTTGGATGGCAGATAATAAAGGATTGACAATTTGCACTGATATGGTTAGCTTGACAAACAGTTTTTCTCTTTGCCCATGGTAATGATGTTTTCAATTTCAATTACCGTATACCATGTATTTGATATGAACTGAGTTTGTATAGGGAATCCTTTAAAGATCCTAAGAATTTAACAAATGATATGGATATTTTTAATTGTTGTCAAATTAAAAATTTTGTGAATATAATATTCTACATTTGACCAAAAAAAAAATAATATGTATATTCATTGTGAATAGTTTATTTGTAACAAGCAAGAAATAAATACATTTTAAGTTCATCTTTACAGAAGCATGTGTATAATCTCCCCCAGTGTGAACATTTGCATAAAGCACATTGGTAAGGGTAGTATTGGGTTATAAGTTTTGTTGAACTGTAAATGTAGACATGATCTATTGTGATATTGCTTTTTACATCACAAATAATGATTTTTTCTGAAACATTGAGACATCCTAATAGAATTATATTTGAGAATTTATTTTTCTATTATTCACCGTTCTTAAATCTTAAAACTTGGAAATGTTTAGAAACAATAATGGTTCTCAATTTATTTTTTTTTTGTTTATCACCTTTTTGGAATCTTTAAACTTGGAATTCTTTAAAAAACAATAATGGTTCTCATTTAATTAATTTTTCTGTTTTTCTTTTCTTTTTTTATCTTTTTTAAATCTTAAAACTTGGAATTCTTTAAAAACAAAATAATGATTCTCACTTAATTTTATGTTTTTTCTTTTTTTCACATTTTTAAAATTTTTAAACTTGGGATTCTTTAAAAATAATATAATGATAATTCTCACTTAATCATTATCAAGATATTTTTTTTATTTGCAACAAAAATCTGTTATTTTTGTGTTCAAAGAAATCATACAATGCTAATCTATGTACATGTATTTTACTTCACAATTAAAAATTCAAGATTACATTTTTGATTTTGATTTTAGACATTTTGAAACATTATTCACCAAAAATACAAGTACTAGAATTGGTAAATTTTAGAAATTTCTTGTTGATGTTAATATCAAACATTTGTTCAAAGGACACAAGTTAATCAGTTGATGTGATTAAAAGACACATTTCCACGGAAAAGTGTTTAAATGTTGATCACCTAATAAGTTAATTAACAAAGAGGCGGTTATTTGTTGACAAGTGTTCTAGATGGCTCAAGTCTTTGGAACTAAAGTTTTTTTTTTTGTACTTTTAGATCAGTGTGATTTTTGAACATGCTAAGAGTACTTTTCATCTCTGACAAATCCATTGATTAATATAAAGAGTTTTACCTATCTTGACACCAGGAATTTTAAACATGTAAATTTATTCATTTCAACATCATTTTGATTCTAATCACATGAGCTGATTTCTTGTAATAAGACCATGGAGTTTTTCTATAAGCATTCTAAGTCAATTGAAGACTCTTTAACAAATTATTCCGCGTGGTTAAATTGGATTTTTCTTCTCATCGAGTTCAACAAAAACTTGTCTTCATTCCTTAATTGTAATCTTAGGACTTTAATGAATCCATCGCTTTTCCAATATTTCTGCTGAGCAAACAAGACACAGATTTGATTTGATGAGTTGTCAAGGCGAGCTGTCATGTACTTGATGTTAATTACTGAAGTTATTACTGAGATATTAAATAAGTCCGAAGCTTTAGTGGTAGACATTTAATATCAGAGTTTCCCGGTAATCATGGCTCCCAAGATACTTCATTCCATCTAACATTGGCTACTCAGAAATATTTCGATTTGCTTGTAGTAATTTTTTATGACTTCTCTATCAAAAACCATAAATTGAATTTCTTTTCTCATGATTTGTTTTAGTGACATATATTGTATAAGATATATATGTATGATTTCAGATATCTGTCTGTCAGTCTATAAATCTGTCTATAATATCCTGATGTTTAAAACATTTGTTATCACAAGGTTAAAGAAGGTTTAACAATAGCGCAAAACTAGCTCATTTAGAGCCAGAAATATAACTTCATTCGTAAGAAATTTTGCCCATTCTTTGACTTATGATTCTCAAAATTTAAACTTTTTTTGGCAGTGTACCCTTAGTTGTTTTTAACTGTTAACCTAAGATACTGGGTATTTGCAGTAAATGTTAATTTCCAAAGATTGGTCATGAAACAAAAAATACGATACTGTTTGTGAAACTATAGTGTAGTGTAGATGGTTTCATTTTCAAAATTTAATTTAGGAACTAATAAATGTAGTATTTTTCTTTGATTGAATAAATCATTTTTGTCTTCAGCACAACTTAAAGAGAGAAAAAACAAAACAAAACAGAGTTTAAGTGTAAACTTGTAACTATATATATGATTAGAAAAGTACAGTGAACTGGGCATCACTTTATTGCAATTTTATTCCACTAATACATACACTATCATATTTTTTTTTGAATTACATTTGGTTTTGTTTAAACTAAACAATTTCTGGACTGAAACAAATCACAGTTTGGTTTACACTGTTGAAATCAACACACCACATTAATGACAGATAATGCCTGTTTTATAGAACTTATGCAGTTAAGCTGATGGTTTGCTAAAGTTGTCTTCTTCTATACATTTATTGCCCTTTCATTTGGGAGATATGAAGATTTGTCCCCTCCTCACCAGTCATATTTCCTCGAGGGCAATGGTGACTGGTGAGGGTGGACAAATTTTCATATTTCCCGAATAAAAGGGCAATAAATTGTTTATTATACCAAACAAAATGAAACAATGCAAGCAATAAAAAAGTATAAGAATATAATAAAAACCTACCCTACCCCCACTTTTGTTTTCATCCATATCATCAGGACAGGTAAAGGCCAAGGTCGTTCGGAACACAGGAACAATAACTCAGTGTGTCACGTTCAAGTGCTTGGGGTCCCGAATGGGGGCAATATTATTAGGGAAACTCGACCGCATGAGGGTAATATTATTGCACATGAGGGATATTTGATTTTTCTTGTCATCTAATCACATGTTTTCCCAAAACCAATCACTATACATATTTTTCAATGATTTACAAGTGAGGTATATTAATATTTCTTCTTTATTGCTATAGTATATAGTCATCGTTTCATCCATTCTTCATCTGTCTGTTCTGTGGTGGTTTTCAGATAATGACTAAGAAAAGGTGACTGAATTTTCAAACTTCATACTATAAAAACATTTGAAAATTTATTTTCTGCAAAATTGCTTTGTAGTTTTAAAAAACCAAGTGCTTAGGGGCATAAAAATATTGAATAAAAAATGTCGATCAGTTGTGTAGCACTCAAATATACTGAAATATACAAGTGAAAAAAAAATTGGATGTGCGTAAATTCATTCCATCATAACATGGCAGAATATTTCCAGTAATATTGTCATTTTTAGCTCAACTGGCATGGGTCTTCCAGTTTGTCTGTAAACTTTGAATAGTTTTTCCTCTTATTAAGTCTGGGTTGAGTAAGAACAATTTGGTAAGGAAATGTCCTTGATTGGTCTATATAAAAAATTGTGTTTGAAATGGTCATTTGAAATCCAAGAGGCCTGCAATAAGTGTAAAAGAAGTGTAAAATGAAAAAAAAATCATAAATATGTAGTTGAACAGATTATTTGTGCTTCAAATTTGGTATATTGAAAGTAGAAATATACATAATCAGTATATACAACGGGTTTTTCTGGAAGTGTTTTGTTGCCTTAGATTTCACAAAGAATGCAAGTTAAGTGTTATTTTAGCTAAAACTTTTAAAAAATTTTATTTGATTTTTTTTGAAAATTTTGCAAAATTCACTGTCACAAACACAGTGACTCAAACAGAATGTTCATCTTCTAGCACAACTGGACCAAATTTGGAATTCATTGCAATAAGTACTTGGCTGATGCATATGTAAAATTGTGTCTGGCATGGATGTCTAAAATTTAAATACAAATAAAGTGCTAAACAAAATAGGTCTTGTTTGTCCTCTTGGTAGTTATTAGGAAAAAATTGTAAAACAACATTTGTAAAACCAATAGTAAATATACTTATGCTTTTGGAAGAAAAACATTTCCTGGTCAAGTGTGACACCAAGTTAACAACCTTTGAATATTTATTGAAATGCTTAAACTTGAATCTATGGACAATTGTTAAATGGAGGGTTAAAATTATTATTTTAAAAACACATTTTAAATTTTTCAAATCTTTAAAGAAAATATTTTTGTATATTCTGTGTTTTGTTTGTTTTTCTATTTGTTAAATACAAAATATATTGGTAAACAGATGGAAGTATATTTCTTGTATTGTTATTATTTTCAGTACATTTGAATTTTTTTTTAAAACAAAATTATCAACAAGACTTACAGATTTGTCTACAATATAGAGTTTCTTACTTTGTTATCCATTCAGTTGGGTAAATTTTGTATATGTACGAGTTTTACATGTAAATGATTAAAGTTTATGGAACTCTTCCGTTATTTAAGAAATTTTTAGTGTAGTGTCCTGTCTGTTCTTGGGTAATTTCATGACAAGCACCTGTCTAATGCTAAAAAGTTGTAATAGTCCTTTAACTTCTGTATAGAGCTGTTTATGATAGAAGTACTATAGTTAATTGTGTTGAAAAAACAACAATCATTATCATAACCTTTGAGTGAGCTGATACAGTATTTAATTTGTTCTGTTTTACTGGAGATGTATGTCAAGTTAGTGAAAAATAAATAAATAAATAAATAAATAATGAAAATATTAAGAATGCAAGAAAAAAAAATTTTTTTTAAGAAATTGGGGATGTTTATTTGTGCGAGTCATGTGTCTGTCCACCTTTCTCCTCTCTTTCTCTCTCTCTCTGCATTTTGTTTCTAGACATAAATTGTATAATTATTTTTTTAACCATATTTAAATAACTATGCTCACCATAAACAATTTTCAGAGTAGATTTAAGGTTTAGGGATAGACAAATTATTCTATCACCAGCAATCATTCAGAAGAAATTTTCTATGTACTGTTTACTGTAGATATACATTGTATTTACAAGTAATGTTTTGTTGATATTTAGAATTTAGAATTTTTACTAATTTTTTACTAATAGTAACAATTTTGTTAAGCTAACAGAGTTTAGAACAACCAGCATCTTTGTTTTAGTTCATTATTTAAACTTTGAACTTTACATAGATACAAGATCAAAGCGAGAGGCTGTTTGACTTGTATCAAGTAATAGTTTTAAACAAACTTCCTCTATATACAATAAAACACAATAATAACCAACTGTCCATACATTTATACACAATAATTTAAACAATAAAACTTTATTTTTTAATGTTTTCAGGATATAAACACATAAATCCTTGCTGTATTATGTATATATGTTAAAATTTATCTGAAAATATGTGTTAATATATAGCTGTAAAATTTGACTGGGAAAAATCATGTTTTAAAGTGTAATAAACTGTCTCTATAAATATGCAACACCCTTTTTAACTCTCTTAAATAGTACTTTAAGTTTAATCAAATAAATTATTTCTTTAAAAAATTTAAATAAATTTGTACTTATATAAAATTGTTGTATTAAATAACTAGTTTTGATAAATGAATGCTGTACATTTTCGAATTACTTTAAATCTGAATCTGGATTTATCTGTGAAATGATTTCTGGGTATTGACCCTTAAGCTGTCTTAAATATGAATTAAAATTTCAAATTGAAAAAAAATAATATGGATATTAATTGCACAAATTAGATTAACTTGAGTTGAAAAATTTAATTTATTTTTGTGAATAAGGCTTAATAATCAAAATAGCAAAATAACCAGTTTTACAAAAACTAAAATGTTGATGATGTGATGTAAAACACTATGCAAAGAATTCTACTGGCTAAATCTAATTAAAAAATCATTATTTGAGATTACGTTCTTTTGCCATTATATTTAGTTGTGTCTTATTTTATATACAGGTCTGTGTATTAATGAATTATTATATATAAAAAAAACTTAGGTCATTGTTACTTGCTTATTTACAACTTTTTTGTAAAGCATTGGCATACTCTTTACATGTCAGGGATTTATCTGGCCATTTTTGGAAAGGGACCTTGGGATGAAATTGGGAAAATCATTGACAAAATCGACATTTTGGGAAAATTTTTCATTAAACTTTAAAAATTTTCATATTGTCAGCACATCAAATATTTTGCCTGGAATATTTACTATTTTGATACATGCTGGTAGTCACTCATTTGTACCAAATCACTCAGACATTAACACAATATCTTCATAGACTGGCTTCAATACAAACATCTGAGAAAGTTGTTTCATGAGTTGCTCTCATTCTACCAGATCCTCATTGAGTATAAATCAAAATGTGCTAAATACAGGTTATAATAAAGATATACAAGCTACACCAAAAATATAGAGTTTTTTCACTTTTTCTTAAGTTTCTCAAAGCAGGAACATTTGGGAATTTTTACCTACAAAATTGGGAAAAATGTATGCTTTTTGGCATTTGGAATGGGTCCCTTTACCGGACCCTGTGAGTGGCCAGAAAAATCCCTGAATGTATACATATACAATGTATTTGTAATTGTGAGAATCTTTTTTTTTTAAATTGCCTATTTTTGAACATGCTTGTTTGAAAAGCCCAGATGCTGTTACAGTTCTGTCTGTTCAAGGATAGAACTTTGTATTCCAAGCTTTTGAGAGTGTGGGCCACTGCGGTAGCTTAGTTGGTAGAGTGCTCACTCCGTAAGTGGAAGGTCGTGGGTTCGAACCCCGGGTGGGTCTGACCCAAGACTTGAAAGTGGGAAGTGACTGTTTTTTCGACAAGCACTAGGCATAACGAAATGAAAGTCACTGTTCTTTCTGATGGGAACTTAAAATAAACGAGGTCCCGTGTCATGGCAGGCATGGCACGATAAAGAACCCTGCTGTATAATGCCATCAGCGCAATGCACAGGCAAAATTTCTGCACTTTCGCCTATAGCTGGCAACGCCTCGATATAAGTGAAATATTCTTGACCGGGACATTAAACACCATTACTCTCTCTACTCTTTGAGAGTGTGATCCTGATTTTGATAGACATGTACCAGTACTAAAGAAGCAAAAACAAAAAGTCTTGTGCAAGTTTGCAATATGTTCATGTACCATGATTACCATAGGAGTTACCAGTATATCCTTTTGACTTGATCCATTAAATAAAAGTCTATATGAGTTATGTGCATGGCACATACAATTTTGATGTAAAAATCATGTTCACTGCATATATCTTTTGCTTCAAAATGATTATATCATGTGTGCTGTATAGATAGTTCTCATAAAATATAAGCCACTACGGTAGCTCAGTTGGTAGAGTGCTTGCTCTGTAAGTGGGAGGTCTTTGGTTTGATCCAAGACTTGAAAGTGGGTAGTGACTGTTCTTTCACTAAGCACTCGGCATTTAAAAATGAAAGTCACGGTTCTTTCAGATGGGAACTTAAAATAAAAGAGGTCCTGTTTCACTGTAGGCATGGCAGGATAAAGAACCCTGCTGTATAATGCCATCAGCACAACTCACTGTGGCAAAATTTCTGCACTTTCATCTATAGCTGGCGATGCCTCGATATAAGTGAAATATTCTTGACATTAAATACCATTACTCAACTCATCTCAACTCATTAAAAAATAAGCATTTTATATTTAAGAATTCTACATGCTAAATCTTTCCACAGAATTCCTTTAATTAACAGACAAGATTTTCCATCAAAACTTGATTTTTAAAACAGAAAATTGTCCCTGGGTGACAACTTAGATTGATGGAAATAAAAATTCCAATTTCAAATAATCAAAAATTAAAAAAAGAAATAGTTAAAACTTTTTGTTTGAACAATTTGGCTATTAACAATTTATAAGAGAAAAAATGTTTAGTTAATAGTAGTTTAGATACAAAATGAATTTTATACTACAGTAATACATCATTTAAATGTCTTTTATAAATTTGTGGGTCCTTTGGAGGAGACCATAAAAACTGATGCCTCTTGTCACAGTAGGCCTGACATACTAAAGAACCCTTTCTGCACATTTCCCTGAGTGCAATGCAAAGGTCAAAATTTCTGCCAATTCACCTATAGCTGGTGACATCTCGATAAAAGTAAAATATTCTTGACTTTGACGTAAAACACCAGTCAATGAATCAATCAATCAATTTATTACTTTGCTACCTCATTAATTCCACACTATTTTGAAGTCTCAGATATATTTTTTCTTCATATGTCTTCCTTAATTTGTAGCCAAATCCCTTAATAACACCAAAATTTGACTAAACAAAATTGTGGCAGTTCTTTTTCTTTATAATATTTATAAATTTGATGTAACATAAAAATATAATTATGTAGCGTGTTTATTGTTTAGGCTAGAGATAATTTGTAAATAACAATACTACCACACGCACACCATGATCCCAGCTATATTTATCACAGTGGAAAATTACATGTTTAAGTTATTTTAAATAACGAGTTTTAAAGAGTTTAAATTGTTGGAAGATGTCCTCAATTAAAACTAAACCATCCCTTGGTGAATTCTTTTATCAGCATCTGTTTTACCTTGGTCTACTACGCCCCTCCATTTTACCAAATCGCCTGCATCCAAATTTAATGATTTTATTCTTGATTTGTGACAAATTTATCAGCTGCTAATGGCCTGATGGATAAATGGAGAATTATGAGGGCAGAAACGTTTGGCTTTCTGATAGAATAACGAGGTGATTGTTCGTGTCAGTGGCTCTCAACCCCTTGGCTATTGCATTTACTAAGCTTGTTAACACAATATCTTTCACCCGATTGGTTAATCAGCAGGACGTTAATTTCTGCCTGCAGAAACTAGTTTTCGTTGGAGTTTTCTGCAGTCATTTTGTGATGCATTATACTTCCCATGATTCTGTGTTTGATTTGTCGTGAGGCATTCTTGCCAGCTGATTTAACTCATTATAAGGAACTTATAATTGTACCTTTGACGTTGTTCAGGTGTGAAAATAAATGTAACCAGGCAATATTGTACAATTATGGAAACACTAAATATTTCAGTCAAGTTTTTTAAATCAGTGTTCCTTATGTCAGATAATTATTTTACATAGATAAGCAGTTTAAAATTTTTAATAACAATTTTAGTTAGATTCGTAAATGTAGTATGTGTTTAAAAAAATAATATTTATTATAAAAATACTGGCATGGTACAAATTTGTTTGAAATAAACTTACATGGTAAATTTTGAATTTTGTTCATGAGAGAGAGAGAGAAGAGAGAGAGAGAGAGAGAAAGATAGAGAGAGAGAGAGAGAGAGAGAGAGAGAGAGAGAGAGAGAGAGAGAAGGGGGATAAATTTTTGAAGTTTGAATTTCAGTATGTGGTATTTAAGAAATATCTTAAGATGTTTCTGTTATGCCATGTGCAGTTATGCAAGTTATGCATGTGTCTTTGTTTGGTTTTAAGGTACTGAAATAAGTTGAAGATTATAATAAATTGCAGTTAAAAAATATTTTCATAAGTTCTTTTGAAACTCTTTGAAAATTATTTAAAACAAAATTTATTTTGGAAGGTGAAATAAATAGTATTACTTCAAAGCAGTCTGATCTAATCAACATCCATGATGACTATCAAGATATAAAGATGGTACTTTTTCTTGGTAGTGCTGCACCAGCATTATTAAATCGGGTTTGTCACATAAACAATATCTGTGACTATTTGTGAAACATTTTTGGAAAATGTTTGTACCCCAAACTCCAATATAACAATTTTTAGGAAAATTTGATTTGCGAAATTCAGTATACATGTATATGAAAATAATTGTTCTGTACAAACAATATGGGTTATCATGTAGTATGCAAGGGAACTCTTTCTTTTCAGAATTTTATCTCAATTAAAAAAAAAAACTTGTGCTTTTTGTCTTATAGGTGGCAACTATTATGGAGGAGGAGGAAGAGGAGGGGGAGGAGGAGCAAGGAGGGTATGGTAACCAGCAGTATCAGAATCAATCTTGGGGGTAAATAATTTTTGATGTATTATTTATAATTTAATTTGAATAATCAGGATCAGAAAATTGACAAAAAGCAAAAAGGTGTTTTCAGATTGATTGGTTTATTGATTGGTTGATTTTTTATTATTTTTTCTAATTATTATTTATTACTTTTTAAAGATTAGGATCAGAAAACTGAAAAAGGTGTTTTCAGGTTTATAAGATTTATTTATTTTATCTAATTTTTTAAAATAAATACATTGTACTTGTATGATGATCAGGTGATCAGAAGGAAATGAGAAACAGAAAAGATAAATAATTTTTTAAATTCATATTTTGATGTAGTAACTGCTTATCCACAGAAACCTTCTAAGTACTTTGATGTTTCTAAATTTGAGACCAGAGGAGGCCATAAATTTATATTGTACATATGGCCATGTTGATAGTTCTTAAATGATCATTAACTTGTAAGAGTTATTGTTATAAATGCATGGTCATTAATATATATATAGAAATAGCATATGAAATATCCTGCTTGTTTTCTCTGGGAAAATTAATATGGTGGGTTCTCGCACAATGTACAATAATAATCCTACAGTCCATGACTAGGTATTTGGATCAGTAAATTAGGATAAGGTAGTTTCTCCTTTCTCCGTAGCCATTTGGCCAAATATGTGCTTACAGATAAAAGCCCATTTCACAGTCTAGATTCAAATACCAGTCAGTTTGCTAACCAAATGTAGGTGTTTTTTTTTTTTTCTGGGTACTTCATTTTCTCCACCATCCAGTAATTATCTGTACATATGTAAGTGAAAGAATTTTTACTTGGTACTCTAATAGAACACTATCACAACTGTTAATTCTTTTTACCTTGCCTATACAAAAAGTGGAGTTTTATGTAATTTCTGTGAAGTGTAAGTATCAGTGGGAGTAATGGAAAGACTAGATGTTCTGGGGAACCTTTTGTAATTGCAGTTGTCATTGGCATTGAAGAATTTAGGTTCTTATGTCTGAACTGGGGTTTCAAACATTATTAACCCACTCCACTGCACCTTACTACTCCACTAAAGATATTTTAACAAGTAAAATCCTTTTTAAAAATATTTTTAAAATAAATTTTCATAAGACCAAACTTTTAATTCAAAAACATTAACAAAAAAAAAAAAAGATAAATAAAAATAAATAATAATACTAATAATAAAATAGATAAATAAATAAATAAAAAATAGTAATAGTAATAATAAAAAAAAATAAAAAACAATAATTAATTAATTTATACATGTATTAAGTTTGTGTTAAGATAGCCTTTTTAAAGCTTTCTACAATTATCCTTACGTTCTGTTAATCACAGATATTTCTTCAGTAATTCTCTTAACTTTAATAAGTTACCCGTACAAAAAAGTATTTCAAATATGATTATCTTTATTTAAGTTTTGAATTAATGTGAATGTTTTTATTTGTTTATAAAATCTTTTCAGCAAAGTGAAATGTTAAATAATCAATAATAGAATTAAAATGATTATTTGTGAAAAAAGATACTATTTAAGTTAGGCATGAATCTCGTAATTGGATTATTTAGAAAAATTATTTACATGCTGGTTTTCCTAACAAAATTTGAATGTTTATACAACAAATAAAATAAAATATCGAAAATATTGTCACATCAGGTCACTGTGATTTAGGTTTTCAGCACCAAGCTAAAATAATTAATGAATTTTCAATGTTTGTACATAGATTGAAAATCAAAACCGTTAGTCAAATAAATGTTTTTTGTTTGATGTTTTTTTTTTTATTTTCAGTTATTAGTTAAATGAATTGACGGGATTCCAAATTTTATTGTCTTCAGAAACAGTAATTTCCTTTGAATGTTTTGATTCAGGATACAAGATGACATTTTGTAAATACTGCGTTAAATGTAAAATCGGAGTTTTATCATACAGGCCCTGTACGACATTGAATACATAGAAAATGATTTTTCTCTTCCTCTAAATGATCTCATTAGTGCTATGTATGTTGATTGGAGAGAGGAAATTGTAAGCAAGGCTATAGTCTCGCTTCCCTTAGAACTTGTAGCAATTAAAACTGAAGTAGTAGCACTTGAGAACTGATAGGATTGTAGTCCACATAGTCCTGAACACCTGTGACTAAATGAAGAACGACACCCCACCGATCACTGATACATCAGACAAAACAGCCCCCATTAAACGAGCCTCTTCACAAATCAAAAAGATATCATTGACAATTGTATAAAGATGTGTCAGCCATTGTTAAGATCCTTGTTACCCAGAAGTCCCTTTTATACTGTCACTGATATAAATGAAAATGTCCCGAGAATCAATGAATAACGAGTACTAATCGTTATTGACTATGTTAACACTTATATATATTGTTCATCAGTTTATGAACAGATTTTGAAATTAAGTATAGCTCTCATTTACTTTAAATATGTAAAACTTAATTTCACATCAAAGGATAATTTAAATCTACAGCATTTGACTTTTTAGTAAATATATCAATTAATTTGAGCACCTTTTAAATAAATCTGTTTTTACCTGTGTCTACCTGTAATCAGCTGATCAGTGTTACGTTGTTAATGAATTTTTAAGTATAATTTAAGTACCGTTTGGATTCAACTTGATACAAAAAACTATTAAAAGATCTGTCTTTTTGAATCTGAATGCAATTTATTGAACTCAAAATGCATTAAGTAGCCTATTAATTCTCTGAAACATATGACCACCCACCACTCACAGCCACAATTTTTATACAAAAAAATTGTTATGCTTTTGATAATTATAACTAATAATTTTAAAATGCTTTGGATTCTTTACCCTTTTTCAATTTTAATGCTGATTTTTTTTTTTAATCTTTTAATATTTATTTTTTTTCCATTCAACAATTTTTATCCTTTTCACATGTCAACAAAAATGATTTTTATCAAAAATATTTCTTAATTTTTTTATAAATTTATTATTTATTTTTTATTGATTTATTTTGTAATTTCAATGTTTATTGACTAAATAAAATGCATACACATAAAATAAGTCATACAACAATTGTTTATTGGTTAATATTTTGGTTCCAAAGGTGAGAAGTTTCTCCTGTCTGATCTTTTAATTTATGCCTAAACCAGTTTTCTTAAAACTCTTGTTTTAAGTTTTAAGTGATAACTTTAATAAAGTGTTTTTTTTTTTTTTTTTTTTTTTTTTCTCTCTCTCTCACTTTTCTATATACAGTGCATGCACAGTAGACAATATTTTTCAATTTTTAATAGAACACAGAAAAAAGTACAAACAAAGCATAAATGTTTATAAAAAATTATTTTGGAGATATTTCAATAAATATTTTACAATCATGGTTTTAAAAATGCAAAAATGTCCATGTTTGCAATTTATGGGGTACATAAGATAACTTTTCCATGAAAAGTTCCAGCAACAGTTTTTAATTCATAGGAAAAATTTCACCTTCATACTGTTTTTTGTTAATTACCACATTGTAGGTATGGTGGCAATCAGAGAAGTGGTAATATGGGGTATTCTCAGCAAGGTCAGGGATATGGTGGTCAGGGTTATGGTGGTCAAGGATATGGTGGAAATCAGGGAGGTTACCAAGGAAACCGTTACCAATGGGAACAATTACCAGGGTAACAGTTACCAAAGTGGTGGTTACCAACGGGGTGGATATAATAACTACAACAACAGAGGAGGAGGGGTAAGTACAAATCAGATAATGTTACTTAAGAAAAAGAATTACTAATATTAGTTTTCTACATAGAATTAAAATTGTTATTCTTTGATTTAGCTTCAGGTATTTAAAAAAATATTATGTGAATTATAAATAGTCCTGTTCTAATTTGTTGAGTTGCATTTTTAACATGTTCTATTAAAATCCATAAAATGTTAACACTAAATATAGAGGATAGAAAACCCTTTTATAGTTTTGGTTTTATTATGTGACTGGGGAATCTTTATCAAAGATAAGTGCTGAATAAAAATCAAGTAAGATGGCGAAATGATATGACTCTGATTTGAGAAATTGATATTATTAATGGATAGCAAATAATAAGCAAAATACGCTAAGATAGTTGTTAAACATTTATTGGCATAATCTGGCCACGGCATGACAATAAAGGAGCCAAGACTCCAAGCGAGTCTGTAATGGGCATCCTTTTCAATTAAATAGATATAATGTACCCTGGTATCAGATGTACACCTTCAAATAAACTTGAACAATCAACAATAAACTTATTACAGTCACTGGTGAGCGCACAAATTGCCCAAAAATTGATTAATTCCAGCCACTAGAATATTGCCTGCCAAAAATATTTCCAAGTTCAATAATGCTGTGACGACTGTAGTATGACATGTAACATCAAAATGAAATGAAGTCATCTATATCCTGAAAAATATAAACAATACAGCAGCAGTAAACCATTCACAATACATATATTCGGCTGGGTGGGTGGGTGAAAATCTAGAGAAAAATGACATGCTACGAAGTTTTCACCTTGATTTTATACCTGTGCAAAAGAGTTCTAAACCGGGGTGATAATTATGCTTGTAAATGAACTGTAAGATGGATATAAAAGGGGGATAATACATAATATCTCTTAGAAAAAGATATGAACTTAAAGGCAGATAAATATAATAAAGTTATGAATATTGTATAAAAGGCACATTACTTAGATAAATATATTTAATCTATAAGGTTTAAATTTGATTAATGTCATAGACTAATTATTTTATAATGAAAGTCACACCATCAGCTTTACAAAGAATTTTGGCATAAATGTTTGAAAATAATCCACAAGTTTTATCTTATTCTGAGAGGTTTTGAATATTGTATTTATATAATGAAACATAGTTATAGCATCTAATGTTGATACAGTGTAATATTCTCAAGAAAGGAAAGAAAAATTGACAGAGGTTCAAAATTATATAATAAAATACTAGAAAGGGGAAGAGGTATAGTTACTTCTGTGGTGTCTATCTCACTAACTACATTAGCAATTTGCATTTTGTTCATTTTAAGCATCCTTTTCCACCAAGTTAGGGTATGATGTAAAGACTTGTAGTTTTTGAACGAGGTTTTATATAAACCTGTAGATTTTTGTAACTTTGTATATCAATACATTGTAAATTGATCTTGGTTAGGGTTGCTCTTGAAATCAATGGGTCGGAGCTTAAGGTCATCACCTAATTTCCTTTAAAAAATCTTTCATTGAAAGTGATAAACATAGGCTAACTTAGATGTGATATTACATTCTCTAAGGTGGTATCAAGTCAATAGTAAGGACAGTTTGTGAAAATTCAAAAGTAGTTAAAGCACTTTTCCAATAAATTTTAAAATAATCTCTGAAATAAATTTGAATTACTATACCTTACTATATGTAAAGATAGATTACTTTGGGTTTTCAGGAGCAAAAAAAAAATAAAATAAAATAAAAAAATAAAAAACCAACTATGTGGATCAATCATGTAAAAAATAAAAGCTCCTACAGTAGTATACTTAGTATATGTTACTGTAAAATCACAAATATTTTAGGGGGATTTAATCTCACTATTTTGTGGGTAAGTAAAAATCTACGGAATTAAATGTTATTGAAAATTTTTATTTTTCATGGAATTTATTTTCACAAAACTCAAATTCACGAAATATTTATGATTTCAAAATATATTGAATTAAATGAGTTTATAAAACACATTTAAAGCTGCATTAAGTTTTCCAAAGAAAAAATTAAAACGGTGCTAATCTAATTAATGATGTTCCTAATGAACAATGTTACATTTGGTTCAAAGATAAAAGCTCGAATAAATACAGAAATTACAGTATTTACCCAGTGAGATGCAGCATTTGGGATCTAATATTAGAACATGGTTACGTCATCAAAACCAGGGTCATTTAAACACAACTTTCAAAATGGTGAAATGCGATAAATTAAACACAGAACTTCATTGAATTTGTCATTTGTGACTTAGTAAGGGATACATAACACCATTTCAAATACATCTGGATATTAATGAAGGACAATTTATGCAATCTGTCATGTTTCACCTTCGATTCTAGGGTTTTCCGTACATCTGTGCGCATGCTCCAAGCTCATAATTACCATTGTAAAACACTGACCAACCGGTCTGAGGATTCCATTTTTTTACAGCTAAAAGAAATGAAATTTTAGAAAATGAATGTCACGGATCGTGGTTAGAAGATATCTATTTTTTAAAAAAAATATATTTTTAGAAAATAAAAAAAATTCAGAAAATTGAAAAACTTAATGCAGCTTTAATAGTATATAAATACTAATGTAAAATTCTATTTATTATTTGCATGTTTTCTTAGAAAATCTTTAATGTACATTTGTATTTTTAAAAAAGCAGCTAATGTTACTGCTTGAGATTGCAAAATACCAAAAATATACCAATTAAACTTTCTGGAAAGTGGGTCATCTTATTTACATACTTTTTGAAAGACAGTGACAATGAGTGTATATATAACCAACTTCCCATGCACCTGTTACTATAGTAACATTAGTTTATTTACACTAGTGATTCCTTTAAAATAGCTTTTTTACCTGGATTTTTGGACAAATTTTTTGATAATTTATTAATTGAACATAATTAAACAAATTAATATTTTAATTTTAATATTTAATTGAACATAATTAAAAAAATTAATATTTTTAGAAATGTAATTAACATCTTTTTTTAATTTTTATTTTTAAGGGTCAGCGAGGAGGAGGCCAATACAATCAGCAGAATCGACATAACAGATACAACCCTTATTGAAGCAAAAACTAGTCTTTACCATATAATGAACAGTGTACCAGACCTCATGGCATTGGTATACAAAAGCTTAAATTTTCTGGTTAAATTTTAACTTGAATAAAATGCTATGATTGTGGTGAAATATTTTGAAGCCTTAATAGAAAAAAACACTTGTAATATAATCTAGTTCTGCAATATCAGTGTAATTAAAATGTTCACATTTCTATTGTAAATAAATTAAAATTTAAATGAGTTTTAACAAGTCACAAAGACAAGAGTAGTACAATATAGGATATCATGTGATCAAGTTTCTGGATACAAAGTTGAGCAAAAGGAATTTCTGGATTGGAATGAATCACAAATATGATTCTCACAGTTTAACTGAGGGATTGAATACTACACATAGGGTACGTTTAATTATAACAAACAGATTTCATTAGTAATATTAAAATGGATAAAAATTTTAGTTCATCCTTACAGTGGATGGCAAAGGCAGCTTTTGACATTTGGATAAAATAAACATTCATGGTCACTCTCACAGTGAGTTAATTTTGATGTTGGTGATATGGAAGAGTAATGAGACTTTAATAATAACCTGACCAGTTATGGTCAAGAGATAATCGGATAGGTAGTGATCGAGTTTAGGCTAACTTAAGTTAGGTCAGTTTTGAGGTATTAAGTCATACTGATTCAAATGTATAACTGGGCAGATTTTAAAAAAATGGTTACTGAGTTTATAATAAGCAAGTAGTTAAACCATCAAAGCTGTTTTGTTGATATTTAAGCAGTTTGTCAAGAAAGATTACATTTAAATTGCTGAATGTAATGATTTATTCAACAGCCATCCCATTTAGTATTACACATATTGAAATGATTGTTTTTGTATAACACCCAATATTTTTCTGTTCTCATTTAGAGAATTAATTTGTACAGTAATATTATATAATCATTGAAAGATTTTGTTTCATACGGATATTTATATGATAACATTCATTTTCATTACATTCTTTTTATCATAAGACATTCACATTCTGATAGATATGACAGCATTGACATTTTTTTCATACATGATTATCAGGTATTATTACAGAGGCCTTAGATGTTAAGCCATCCATACAAGTGATGGCAGTATCATTCGTACTTTGGCTTTAGATTAACAACTTGAAATTTTACTAATGATGACAACTTTCTCTGTAATTTCTAAACTTACTGAAACTAAATAAACCCCTAGTAGGGGGCAGTTAGGTAGCATTGAAAATTATTTATATTTTAAAAATGATAGGAAGTTAGTCTCAAAAATATTTTAAAAATAAGTGATATCACAGTAATGTTAGAAATTTTGAACAATGTGCAGAACTATTTATTTTCTAAAAATCAATTTTGAGATAAAATAATAGTGGTTTTACTTTTAATTTTAACAGAAATAATTAAACTCATATAAACATAGTTTTACAAACTTATACTTGGACAGATAATATTTCATAAGTCCTTGTAAATTAAAGTTGTAAATAATACAAATAAAAGAAAAATAAAATGGTAAAATCAACTTTAAATTCATGCTTCATCATTGTATTAAAATTTGTTATTATGTTATTTTAAAAAATGGAAAAAATGTGTTTTATTAAAATAAATGGAAGAAGTGAACCAAAAAAATTAAATAAATAAATAAATAAAATAAATAAATAAAAAAAAACATGGCTGTTAGAGATATGATTTTTAAGATGATTCTTTTGTCCACTCGGCCATTGAGGCCCAACAATTTATTTTGGGGATGTGATTATGATGATTTATAATACTATAAAAGTTTATACAGTGCCTGACCAGAATTTATCAACATAAATCACAAAAATTTTGTTGTGCTTAGAAAAAAATTGATTTGAGCAGTGATAGAATGATAAACACTGTGATATTGTAAGCCATTGCTTTAGCCCACTTTATCACCCAGGCTCTGCCCTTTTTAAGAGCATTCAGGCCTTAAACAGGGGATTTGATGTCAAATTGTGCCTCTATATTAATTGAATACAGAATTAAAGTGATAAAATTGACAGTATGTAAACTTCAGATGTAACTTATTATCTGAAAACAACCATCTTTTGATCATGTTAAATTTGCTTTGTTCATGTAAACAAAAATGTTTTAAGAAAAAATCTCCTAATTATCTTAAAGTGGCCTCTGCATTATATATATATATATATATATATATATATATATATATATATATATATATATATATATATATATATATATTCTAGATCAAAGTCTCTTACCCACAATGAACCAAACAATTTTGATACTAATAAATTTAGAAGTACATAGAACTTTTCATGAAATCATGTTTTAAATTACATGTATTTATTGTATATGTTTTAGATGTTTTAATTCATCTGTAACTTGTTGTCATATTTTTAAGTGAAACATTTATAGAATCCATGATTTATAAATGTATATCTATATAAAAAAAATAAATAATGAAGGATTTATCTATGTTTATTGATTTTTCAGGCAATGCCACAACAATTTTGCATTTTATATAAAAGTTTTTTTTTATAGTCACAATATCTTAGAGTGTAGTGAAGTATTGCTGTTTAACTTACCTGTCAAGATTCCTACTTTTATATTTAGGTGGTCTTCTGTAGGATGGGTGAGAAAACCAGAGTACCTGGAGAAAAAAAACACTAAACTTCAGCAAGCAAGTTAACAAAATTCTTCAAACTTAAATCTCTCATAAGTGGGATTTTAGCATTGACTGTGAAAGGTGTTGTTAGCAACATTAATATGATGTGGTATTATATAGGCCATTTTATATCATAAATTGGAAATTCAAAAATTCAACTTTTGGAGAATTTTTTGATTCAAGTGCAAATAATTGTCAGAAACATGTATAGGGCATGTTTTCTTTCTTTGGAGTGTTCAGATTCCTGTCACAATTAAACTAGTCTGATTCGTACATATGTCCAAAGTCGTTTTTAGGGCTGATGAAATATAGTTGAGTTGAGTAATGGTGTTTAACGTCCCAGTCAAGAATATTTCACTTATATCGAGACGTTTGATAAAATATAAAAAACTCAAATATTTTGATTATTTGGTATTGAAAATGTTGACTTTCACTAAAGTCCAATCATTAACCAGAAGCATAAAAGACTTAGTCTCTTTATAAACCTTCAATAATTCAAATCAGTAGAATTCAGAGGGGCACCCATTTGAATCTTTTTTGGGATCGATTGAAATAAATTCTCTTTTTCATGATTACACAATTAAGATTCTAAATGATAAAATAACTATTTATAAAACTAACGTGACCGGCAACAACGAAATTTCTTTCTAACATTTTGTAAAAACCTAGCTGATTTGAGCACCGATTTTTTTCCAATTATACAATAAAAAATTAAGATATATATATCAAATAGAAAAACGTGTAACAACGACATTTATTTCCAACATTTTGTTATGACTTTTAACAATAAATAGTAGACTTTGTGTATTGATAATAAGAATTGACAGTTGACGTTTTAATCAAACTTTATCACAACGTTTACCCGCTATGCCACTTGATAATGCCTATTTATACGGGTCAATGTATAAACTTTGAAATTTTGGGATTTAAATGTCGAAATTTGTTTTGACAGAATTTGGGGATGTTTGTGACATTTAACCGCAGAATACTAGTAAATTGTTGGTGTGTGATATGATGGACGTTCGTTTATCATAAGGCTAGACCCAGCTTTCCTACACGCACTTGTCGCGGACTATGGACTACACCTTTGTAGGACGAACATTAACACGAACTACCTTAAATAAATAGTTTGTCAAAAACTTTGGTGAATATATCTTATCAACGACAAGGTTCCGAAAACACGAACCGACTGGCTTATGTTAAATATCTTCATTTATAAATTATACTTTTTTAAGGACCGTGTTTTAAGTTAAAAAATATCAAATTGTATTAAATGACAATGTTCCGGAAGCACGAACTGGGTTGCTAAACACATTTTAAGACTTTAAAAAGGGAAAACAGTCCGGAGACAATATTCTTGCACAGATTTTGTTTTGTCGTGTTTTAATTACTTCTCCCCTCCAAACTTTGAGTTGGTGACACTGACCAGACTTGATAAATGGGTTACATTCATTCGGCGCAGGTTTAACAGACAAAATAAACTATCAAGTTCGTTGTTTATTATTTTTTTTATTGTTTGCAGACAGACCAGACAAACAACGCACGAGATGTGCTTATAACTGACTTTTTTAAGGATTTGAACCTAGAATATGTACATCCAAAGTTACCTGATTGTTTATAAATTTTGTTTACTTGTATCATATTTAGTTTTAATTTTCATTTCCCATCATGAATATTTACGTCAATTTAGTAAAATTTATTTTGCTTTTACTATGGAACGTAACAACACGGGGTTATGCCATGTACAGATGACAACATCAAGATTATTACCTAAATATATAATGTGTTTACTTCTATAATTTCCTTTGTGGTAAACCTTAAAAAATTGAAATATTTCAGCGTATATATGATTACTAATACTTCAGAGAACAATTCTGAAAATGTTGACACATTGCAATTCTTTAGATTTCGCAATTACGATTCGTAAAGCACACCTTTATTTCTAATCAGTTGTTGAACTTTGGTAAATAAAAACTTGGAACGATATCGGACTTAATACACGTGAAACTATTGTCTTATTATTATCATTTTGTCAATACAGAACTTCCTAACCAAGATTTTTCAAACAAAACAAACATATCACAAAACGAAAAGATAAATTTCTTCTTTTTTTTTTGATTTGAACAAAATATGTACTGGTCTCTCTTTGAAAATTTAACAATAATTTTTATCCTGCTTTTTAGCGCTATTAATTGCAATTTTTATTGCAAACTTATTACTTTACGGTTTGAACAGTATTATCCTACACAAAATGAACGTTCAGTTTTTTATCTCGAAACAAGAAGGTCTCGTGGCCACTTATTATAGATATTTAAATTAGTTTTGAGGGATTAACTAAGTGCCGCAAGTTAATTAAGCATTGACGAAAACAGGTCAGTTTAAGAACATCTCCATATAGTAACTTTTTGTCAAGAAGTTACAGTGGTTATACACTATGAAATGAAATGAAGTAAAAAGTTGGACCTGGCAACTTCAGCCAAAATATATTTTGAAATCGGCGGTAAAGCTTTAGAACTAAACAAAACCCGGATGATTGAATAAAACATCTTATGTATAGAATAATTTTACATGGAGGAACAAATAGAAAAAGGATATACATATTAGTAATTAATTTTCCAAAAAATATGAATAATTAATGATGTATTTGAGATCTCCGAATGGACACAATGCATTTCTTATTGATTGCATGCTATAACGATATCCGATGCGGTATTCTATAAAATTATCAGAAAGTATTTTGAATTAAAACTTTTAAATTTGGTCCTATACAACCACTACTGGCGTACTAAGACTGACGCGGGGGAATTAAAAAAAAACTTCAAATATCTTCTTTTTACCGTTTAGTTTTCTAATTATTTACCTATGTTTGGTGTCGGTTTTTGTTTACTGACAATGTGCTTATTTCATGTTCAATGACTAGATGAACAATGCTTTCAGTATTACATATAACGTTACATGTGGTTTGGGCAAGTTAAACATTTTAGTCTTACTGTACACTAACGAAATTTAATATTTATAAAAAAAAAATTATTGTAGAATTATTTTAATACTTTGTTAATCACTTTATTTTGAAAATGAACTCAATTTTGTTTCAAAACAGTTGATTGCTGCAATAATACAATGATAATCTAGGAAGATAAATCAAGGTAGACTTATGTTATATAATCATTATCAACCGGTGCTTGCTTTGATCAAGAAAATCTCAATAAAGATAACATATCATAATAAAGCTGTGTGCATATCTGAGTTCGACAATATTTAAAATTTAGTTAGTTGCACAAAGAAATAACCTTCATAAATACAAGGTACAGCTTACATCCGCTGTTATCTGAATCCATCGAATAAACTTAATATACAGATCCAATTCACTGCTGAAATATATATATATATATTCACGTTGCTTTGACAAAATGTTAATAACTGTCCTATACCACTTTTTGAATTTAATCATAAAAATACATTCAAAAAGTGGTATGTGACAATATTGTCATATACCACTTTTTGAATGTATTTTTATGATTAAATTCAAAAAGTGGTATATGACAACTGCATGCAAATATTGACAACGCATCCACCAACGAACACACACACAAAAAAGAAACAATGATTATAGAAAATAAAAACCAAAGGACAGAGTAAATCAGCAAGTTTAGACAACAAGCGATATACAATGATTTTTTTTTTTAAATAGTAATAATGCTTAACCACACCACTGGAAACCATTAAATCCAGTTTTTTACTAAGCCACTACGTAGAAGTTCGAAATAACAAAACAACACAAAGATATAACATGTGATGTTCTGAAATATTGGTCAGTTTGATTGGCAGAGGATTTTAACAGCAGTATTCATTGCAAAGTGTCTGCTCAGTTGTTTAAGTTAAAATTCAGAAAAAAAAGTTTTAAGGTACCTAGTTCGAATACGTGACTTTAAAAACACAATTGGCTTTAATTATATGCTGAATAATTTTTTTTATTCAAAAGTAAAAGTAAGTTTCGTTAAGAGTTCAGATTTGCCAGTTAAGGACACTTTAGATTGTGATATTCTTGACCTCAGAAACTATGCACGATGGCCACTTCAGTACTGTTAACTCAAATACATATAGATCACTTAATTTGCATAAAGAAATATTAAACATTTAAATATTTAAGGGATAAAATCTTGTCAATAGATTTGAATTGTTCATTAACACGGTTTTAAGTGTCCTTATAGATTCCTAACTCGTCATCGCCCGATAACTAGGCTGTGTACTTGAGAATTTTGCTGGTATATTTGGGTAGAGGTAGAGGGTAGCTCTGGTTATCGGCTCATCACAGGGTATACATTGTTATCAGTAACTTACCAAGTTCAGTCAATATAATAAACAGATAATGTCAAAAACAACGCTGGAAAGGCTGATTAATAACCCATTATAACTATGAGAAATCTGTGTGAAATATCAATAAAAACAACTAAAGGTTTGCTCTGTAAAGTAAGATAAAACTATACCCCGCTACTACAGTTGGCGGTAAATACGTGCCGTTAATATATAAATGCGGTTTGTTTTATACCAGAAAATGATTAAAATATATTGTTTTGTGTATACGCACTTATGAACGAGTTCTTAAATTGTCCAAAGTGACCGATGTATTTATTGCATTGGGAAAAATTAGAGAATACTACCATATGCAGAATTTGTAAATTTTCACAAAGAAAAATATTCAAAAATTCTGATCATGACAAATAGAAAAAAATATCTAAAATTTTGGTTAACAATATCATCATTAAAGTAATGCGGCATATGGTATACAAACGTCTTGTAATTTTTCACAACTTTGTATGGGCACCGGATGTAGTGGTATCCGAAGGTATAGTTCAAATAGTTTATTAAAATACACGCATTCAACAGAGTTACTTTCTGTTGTCTTTAACTTAAAACTAAGCTTCTTTAAATTTTATTTTAAAACTCAAATACCATGTGCTACTTCCATTGCTTAATTTAATAAGGATTCAGAAGTAGCACTTGACAAATCTACCGTTTAAACGATTAAACTCTGACAAGACCGATGTCAGGTGTTTCGCGTTGACCAAAGTGTTTCAGCGTGACATTTTGCCAATTAAAGATATTTTACATAAAGTGGCTATCTGAGAAACAATCTTAATTGCATTATTCAAAAACTATTTATTTACAAAAAAATAAAATTCATACATGACGGTAATTTTTGTTAAAACTTGACTATGTGATGTTCACATGTGTTATAACAGTATACAAGTAGACTTTAAACAAACTAAGTCTGTTTTAGGTAGCGAAAATCCATTTGTTAAATAAATTTCTATTCACTTTCAATTTTACATAAGCATCACTTGTATGGTCTAAGTATGCTTCTAAAAGGAATACGAGAGTTAACAAGAGTTGTTCTAATATTTCATACATTGTTAAGATTTGAAGAATTCTTCACATGTTATGATAGTTTCTCGGCATACATTCCCTCTTTATACACCAAACACTCAATACCAATCTAAAAGTATCTTCAATTTGAGGACACACATCAATTAAACTATCAAGGTGAGTGTTCTGTGTACAGGTGAAAATAACTAAATCTGATTATCATTATTGATGAAAAAATCGAGCTTGATGTTTTATGCTCAGCACAGTGGACGTTTTTGATTAATTACACTAAGCCGCTTATGTGCAAAAACATTTTTATAAGAGGTCGTATAATTATTTTGATATCATATTTGATTGGCTAATCGATAAAAAGACAAAGGATGAATTAAGCACGCAATTTAAACAATATAAGATGATATTTAGGACATCGAGAAAAAAAGCCAAATATACCGTAAATTAGATTTCTCACAACATTTTCATATTTTAAATTTTGTTTTCACCCATGAAGTGCCAATGACTATTTTTACTGTTCGAATTTAGGAAGTTTTAGACAGTGCTTGTACTTTGTTTGTTTCGGTGATACAAACCTGCTTCCAAAATACGAGAAGCAAAATTTAAAAAGAATTTCGTGTGTTTTCTATAATTTTATTTTAAAAACTTATTTATTTTAAATCTTTTTGTTTCTTTCCTTTTAAATTTAGAAGAACTCTTTGTCGCTCAATGGTGTAGGTAAATGCAAGAAGCAGCTTCCTTGACGTAAAATATTTATTCAGAAAAAAATTGAAACCCTTCATTGATTCAATAACTTTAGTAAAAGATATTGTGCCTAATAACAATAAAGAACTTTTTCTTATAAAAAAGGGTTGTTTTGGACAGTTAACATTTACGCTATCATCTCGGGGAAAAATGTAATAATTATAAGAATAACAACATTATGATAAGGAATATTGAACGTTTTGCTTTAAAACAATAGAGAATGACGCTCAAAAATAGAACCGAAAGGGATTAACTTCAATCTGGAAAATATGTTAAATACGTTTTGTAATGTAACAGAAAGAAACCCGGCAGACATTTTACAGATATAATATTATTTACTGTACTTTTAATGAACAATTTGTTCATTTATTTTGCGTTGTTTCTGTCTTGATATAATATTGAGTAATATTTGATTTTATATCTCCGACAGAGAATTAACATGACGTAATTTCTCTACTTATCGTAAAGATTTGGGGACAAACAATCAGATTTTTTTCGCAAAATAAACTTAAGTTGTTGTGTGTTTCTATATAGTATTTATAGTCAATGGATGCTTAACATGTTATAATACCCGTCAAGAGGTCGTTGTTTAACTCTAAGTAAAAACAAAATTTAACGTTTCGGTAGAAGTCAAACAAAAAACTGATACCGAAAAAGAAAAATCAGATAATAGTATTAAACTGTTTAATAGATTAACTCACGGTGCCTTCTTATTCTCTACCAGCTCAGATTATAGGGGAAACCTTTAGATAAATATTTACATATTAATCCAATTTTGAGAAGCCTAAGTGTTATGTTGTAACTGGTATATCGAGTGCTGTATCTCTCTTCAACATCTGGGTAGTTTTGACAGTTCAAGTACTTTATTCAGATTTTTAAAACTATTTCAATAAAAATCATTTAAGTAAGGCGAAATAAATACATTTGATTTTTCGACTTACCAACTTTTTCATCTCCATTTTTGTTTTGTTTTCAATTAATAAATCAAATTAATTTCAGAAATTTTTTTTACAACATCTGGATAAGTACCTTCATCCATTTTTAAGTAATCTTTCACGAAAAAAAATCATTACAATCTAAATATAAAATCAAATTTAATTTTCTATTAACAACGTTTGTTTTGTGAATGGTATTTATTTATTTATTTATTTATTTATTTATTTATTTATTTATTTATTTATTTATGTAAATAATAATTTTTTCTGTTTCTTTATATTTTCTTCACAATTCACAATATTTATTAATGTTTTAATAATTTTATTTAGAGCAAAAGATTCAAGTCAAGATTTTGCAAAATGAAAAAAGAGAAATAACCATGTACTGGACAAAAGTCACTTAACCAACAACATGACAAAATACAAGTAAATTACAGAAATAGTCAAAAACAAAATAAGGCTAAAGGATTAAAAAAGAAAGAAAGAAAAACCACATATAGTGACCGTTGTATGTAACTCTCTACTTTGGACAAACACTGGAGTTAATGTCCAGATGGTGTGGCTATAGTCTTGTTGGAGGTCCTAAATAATCCTATTTTCTTTACAATTGGTGGCCCATAGATACACGTATTTAAAAATAAATAAAAAGCCTTGTTTTGTAAAACAATGAACAAAGAAACTATGTTATCCATAAAAAGTAAGAACACGTGTAAAACTTTTTTTTAAAATATACATGTACATTAAATAAAAGATTTATATAATGCCGAATATTTAAAATTTAAAATTTTCTTTTATTTTCATTATTATTATTATTATTATTATTATTATTATTGGTTAATAACCTGTTTTATAAAGTTTATTTATCGCAATAGTATTTCATTTTAGTACAATGAATCGATAGAAATGAAAATGCTAATTTTAAATGTATTTTCGAAAATAGTCTACCAAAAGAGAGTACAGACTACCAAAAGCTCTTCAACCACACCACTGGACATAATTTAATTTATCAAGAACCCATCTTCAGTCTGGAGTTTATTATAATGTCTTATTTGTTTGCTTTATGCGATGATTTGTTCTTGTTCCTGGTTGCCTTGGCTATAGCCCAACACGTGTATATGATTTTCAACTACAAAGTCTTTTTATTTCATCTGTAAAGAATGTCATGTACTTTTTGGATTTTTATATAAAAAAATAAATAGTATTGTGCTGTTTATGGATCTGTAAATTTAACAGAAATTCATCAATAACAGAACATGACAGTAAGGACTAAGTGATCTAAGACAGCTTTAACTCTTTCACAGTATTAACTTTTTAACATACAGAGATGAGTGTATATCAAGTGTTTTATTTTGTTTTATTTTTACTCTCCGAATTATATGAAGTTGAAAAAATTAAATCAGAGAGAGTATCATTAAAAGATTTAAATAAAATACCTTGTTGACTTTTAAAATCATAATTAGTTCATTATTAAACGGTTTTAAAAGTATTATATTGAAGTATTAAAATTTTGTTATAAGGTGTGAAGAGTAGAGAGATCGTGTATGCCTGATTAAACCATAATATCATTCTTACGCCCAATATATCCAAATAAGTAAACAATTCCCGTCAGCGTTGTTTTTGGTAATTCTCTATTAAGCCGCGCTTACGTATCGTTCACACCTGCACAACTATAAGAAAATATACCAATAATTGTCCATTAACATTCATAAATTGTTTTGTATCGGCCCAAGGGTAAAACTTAAGGTTTTAATCCCTTTTACAATGTGTCGAATACTTACAGCTACTTGAGAGTTAGCCAAGGACTTGTTTTAAGTCCATAATCTTTTTACAAGTGGTTTTTGACACTTTCATTGAAGGCTGTTAGTACATCAGCTCTTTCTAGATACATTAAAACATTTTAATCATTATGTATCATTACCCATTCGTAAATTCCTCGTTAATTAATTATAGATAATGTTGTATCAATGTTGACACTAAATACTTCGACAGATGTGTCAGAATTTAACAGTCTGAGATTTGCTTTCGAAACACATCCAGCCTTTCTAATCAGACTAACCAAGAAACTATATTTAATAATAAAAATAATAATAATAATAATAACAATAAAATCTCACCTACCTTTTTTATTTATGTGTGCATTGCTTCCAGAAACATTTTTTCTCGAACTCTTACAGAATAGGGTACATTCGTTATATTGTACCTTTTTAATTTTCTGAATAAATATTCAAAAATTCAAAAATTTGTAATATACAAGTTTGTCATATAAAATTTATATCAAATATTTAAAAAAAATGAATAAAAATAATTTAAATGATTTAAAAAATTTATTCAGAAAATTCAAAAAAATATGTTATACACATCTCTTCAACTATATACTAGAATTTATTGATATCAATATTTGTGTAGTTTCAAAAAAGCAATATATCATTTCTGTTAAAAAATGAAAATGATACGTATTTAAAACAAAGAAACCATAATATTAACTTATAAGAGAGAGAGAGAGAGAGAGAGAGAGAGAGAGAGAGAGAGAGAGAGAGAGAGAGAGGGGGGGTTAGTGGTTTAGAGATAAAATAACATTAGTGCGTTTTAGGGAAAATGTATTTCATCAGTGCTTATAAGATTTAACTTATGAAAAGATATCATAGTTTGTAACATAATATTCTTGTAATTCATAAAGTATTGCATATTTAAAAAAAAAATTATCATAATGTTCGTTATTTTGATGACCGGTGGTCTTAAAGTGTAGTCAAGCTGGTGGTCTGTTTTTGATAATTTTTGTGTAGAAAATCGTAATTAGCTACATTAGCACAATGTCAAACGTAAAACAAAGTTGTTTTTTTTCAAATTCGACGGTTGCTGATTTGATAGCTGTAAGGGAATTCCTTAAAATTATTATAACTACAATATTCTGCTGGTCAGTAGGTCTCGCTGCGAATGATAATCCGCAGGTTAATACGGACGGTATAGAAAGTTTTTGTACCCGGGGAGGGCGCAGGTGTCCAAGTTTACAAAGCCTTCACACCTGTGTCTAATACATTTATAATCAGCTAAAACACAAGTCGTGATACAATAGAAAAACATTATTTCTTTTAGAAGGTATGGTATTTATACTTACGCAATATTTACTTAATTTGGTCAAATATAACTTGATTATTAGAAAAGAATTACTTTTTGACACGGAGATGAATGGAATAGTCTTGATCTAATAGTCTTATTTTTACATAAATAATATTCAAATGTCTAAATATTCACTTTCTTTGTCTACGTCGGCGGGTTTCATAAAAATGTTTCTTTTTAATTCAAAAATGTACATGTAAATTCTCGTTCTTTTTGCCTAATATTTAATATTTAAATGTATTAGAACATTCAATTAATTTTTCACTTAAAATACAAAATTACATTTCATGTATTTGCTATAGAATAAAAGAGATTATAATTAATTTTAAGCCATGATGTGATATATATATATATATATATATATATATATATATATATATATATATATATATATATATATATATATATATATATATATATTAGATGTAACATTTTGCCATTCGATCTAGTGCAACTTTTATCTAAATGATTAATTCAGTGATTTTGTGTTTGTCTTGTCGCGTTTTCTCATTTAATTCGCTTGTTGTTTTGTAAATCCACTACCGCCAGTTGCTATTGTCAAGCACACACTTTTCCGTTACGGATAGGGTTCCCCAGTGTACCACGTGATCAATACCCTGTTTGTGCGGGACGTTTCGGAATAATTTTATAAAATAATGTCGTATTTAAAAACAAAAATGTTGACGGATGTGATGTCATGCAAATAACTGTTGCGCGCATACGTCCGAGTGTATAAATGATACTCTAGCTAACCACTTTCTATGGTCTTCACAGTCACAAACGAGACTGATAACACAGTCACACATGAGAACCACTAAAAGGTGAACCACGTTACTGTACACTATATTATGACTAGATATGACAATGTTTCAAAGTCCTTGAATTATAACACATGAAATTCCGGAATTTCATCATCATTGGTCTCAATGTTAATCATGATGTGTTCTCTAGATTTTTCGTTTTCTTGGTTTCATTTAATATTATCACGGGCACATTTTTATTTACAAGTTAATTCAAACGAACTTTGAGATAACACGGAGGAACCTCTCCTTGGGTGTATTGTCCGGCAGCGTCTGGTGTGTGCCTTATTTGAAATCGAAAGTTGTTTAGATGCAAACTACTACCATTGGAGTAAAAGTATACAATTTTAGCGCCGACATACTATTACAGATCCTTGTGTTAGAAAGATTGTCATTTCCGAAGTCTTTGCCGAAGTTCGGTGATTTTTTGGGTTTACTCCAACGTCGAAGAATTGAAAGCCTCGATATTAGTGAAAACATTGCAGAACGTAAAGCATCATCTTATCGTCTTTTCATCTTACACGCTCGTTGAAACGTGGGTGTCTGTGTTGCAAGGGAAAACAATTGCATATTTTAAAGCGTTATTCAGTTGGTAGTTATTGTTATATACCATTATGTTTTTTTTTTATTATTCATTACGTTCATAAAATGCTGTATGATACATACGTGTTATTTTTTGAATGTATTAAATGATAAAATTAAAAAAAATGGTATATGACAATTATTATCAGTGATATAATACAATTTTAGTCAATGCAGAAAAGAGGGTTAATATTTGGACAAACACACCGATTGCACAGAGAATTAACGCCGCTAAACTGTATACTTTTTTATTAGTTTGTGGACAAAAAGGTTAGAAGAACAATACCAGGTTTTAATGTCCGTATATTTTTAAACATTTAAATCATACCAGTGTCTGCTTATAATCTAAATTGTAAACATTATATACTTGGTGATGTTTAGGGATCCACAGATTACAGCGTACTTTAAGTTTCCTTTCTTTAAAAAGTAATTTTTGTGAACAACCTGCAACCATATAAGCCATCAGATTTGTCGATTATACACAAACTGTAGCAGTTTGTACACAATCAGAGAACCTCGGATAATAAATTTAAATTCATAGAAGAATTTTTATAAAGCAATATGTTGTTTTCTCTATATGGGGGTCGACCAGCTATGCTTTCGGATTATTCTGTGTACAGAATCCGAGAATCTTGGATATGTTTAATTAAAATTCGGAAAAAGTTTTTGTTTCTGAACAATATTACATTTCTATTCCCGAAACAATAACATCTCTGCGACTGCTAAAACCTATCTCTAATCCAAAACAATTTCCGTCTGTTTCTCACTCTTCTAAATTGCTCCAAACCATCTTAATTTCCAATTATTCCCGGGCCTATTCGCATATTTGGAAGAGATGAAAGATTTACTGAAAATTAAAAAAGACAAGGATGTTGCCCAAACTACTTGTAAGTGTTATACCATTCTGTTTTTGAAGATAAGACGATACGGCTTTTTAGAATCCAGATACCGTGAATACGATGTTCTGTATAATGCTATTATTTGCAATTGAATTCAAATATAAAACATTTCACCAAAAACAAAAAATTACCCATATGTTCATTTCTAAACTCAAATCCGGCAAATTTTAACAGCAGAAAAAGATTTTTTTTTTTACTATATAACATGAACCTGAAAACAGCAACTAAAAGCATTCAAAACCATTAATAGCAAAGAAAAGATTACAAAAAAAGGTTTCCATCATAAGATGCCTTTTTGAAAGCATTTTGGTCAAGATAATAACATAAGTATATATTTTGATCAAACAACTCTGAATAGTAGTCGGTCTTACTGTTAAGCTCATTTTCTGCAAACATCGTATACTTTATTTTTGTTAACTTCACGTATTTTTCAGATCCCGACTAAACATTTATAACTTAACGCTTTAGCAAAGAAGCTTTCAAAATGATTTTTTGTGATGGAATCTTTATTTCTGAAAACAATATGTAAGTCAAACACATAGTAGGCACATGGAATTTATTATTATTATGTGTATATTATAATACAGAATATAGAATGTTGCAACTTGACGACAAGTACTTGACAACAAACGAAGCAAAGAGGAACACTGTTCAAAGGCAACGGGTATCCAACGCATCAAATCCCTATTTCCGTTTTATACCCCCGATTCAACGGAGTCACTCTCAAATTACATACGAAGCAAAGAGGAACATGGTTCAAAGGCAACGAGTATCCAACGCATTATATCCCCTTTTCCGTTTTAACCCCCGATTCAACGGAGTCACTCTCAAATTACATGCGAAGCAAAGAGGAACACGGTTCAAAGGCAACGGGTATCCAACGCATTATATCCCATTTTCCGTTTTATGCCCCAGATTCAACGGAGTCACTCTCAAATTACATGCGAAGCAAAGTTATACGTATGTATTGTCGTAGACAATTCTTAGGTTGAGTTACTTTGTTATTTATTGCTTATTATTGACAAATATAGATAATACTGTTATTGTTCACAATATCACGTTATCAATTAAAATTTTTCGAAACATTCTGTGATTGTTGTTTGAAAGGTTTATCGGTTATTCCAGTTTTTTCAGACACGTGTTCGCACCACTATATTGCATTAGAACTAAAACTGCAAGATTACTTAAATGAATTGGTAAGTAGACAACATCAATTAAAATTTAAAATTTTTGAGTCCTTAAGGCCGAATAATTGATTAGCGGTATCATTTGGTAGGTTCCATGCTGTCATACTTTGATTTGGCGAATTACAATAGATTGATAGAGCCCTATTCATGACCAACTTGCCACGGGGAACCCTGGATTTAAAATGAATCGCACTCGTAAACTTCTTGTGGCAGCTGGTGGTTTCAAGAGTTTTCAAGTACCCCCAAAGAACTTCAACATTTGCAAAATGCCAAATAAAATTTGTAGTATCAGATTAATTTGAAAGAAACTGTGAAAAGCTACAAGAAAATATCTTGGTCGCAGGTGTATTCATTGACAATACGGACGTCACAGAAGACACTACACCAATGGCAGATTTTGATTTGCAGTTGACATTCATTAACCATTACTGATGATTGCTTTAACATCCAGGGAATTTCCTGTCGTGATAACGATCCAATCAATGCACTCCCTTTGTATGTAAACTAATCAGTTTCCGATAGGGGCCAATTAGCACACACTTAACTTCAAATTCAATTATTGCAGCACAAAAATCTGTTAAATGCAGTAGTTCCTGACAGAAGTAAAGTGACTTTTTGTAAATAAATCTATCTGAGTTTTAGAATCCCAGATATTGTGACACTTATTTAAACACGTGACCACTATACTTAAACCTAATAGCCAAACAAATCCGCTGTTCGGACTATCCTAGTGATCAACGACTTAATAATAAAATAAACTTTAGATTAAAAAACATCACCTTGATTTAAAGCCCTAAAAGAGACAGATACATCAAATAAGTCCTTAAAAAGATCATTAATTTATTTTACTTTTTTTATCTTTTTGGAAATTTTTATTATTTTTTTATGTTTTTATTATTATCATTATTACACCTATTATTACTATTTGCGTATTTCAATTAAACCGACTTTTAAGACATTTTGATTTTAAATACATGTCGAGCACATCCCGTTTTTAAGAATTGAAAAAATTTAAAAGGGGACATAGTAAAAATTTGGTATATGAGTGATAGCATTTCATTGTATTGTTTGTTTTTAAGAGAAGTCTGGTTGAATTAATTGATAATAATGTTGATTTTTATTAAAGTACCATTAAGAGTACTTTGACACATACTTACTAGTAATGTACCTATAGTAGACTTATATATTTATAAAGTGGACTTAAAGCGCGTCTATTTCAGCTGAAGTACTAATGAAGTGGTATTACACGCGTGAACCCTTTTACGCCTTTTTGCAATTCAAAAGAATAAAGCATTTGATATGGTCTTAATTAAACGGCGCAATGATTCATTTGCTAGTAATTATCCATCCAGGTGCGCAGAAATTAATTTTGGTTTTTTAAATTTTTTTTTAAAAGAAAATCATGTCAAAAGAGATAAAGTTATATTTAAATATTTGAGATTTAAATTTTATAAAGGTCACAGGGTAACCTTTTTATCTTGGTGTGTTCTTGAGCCTTCATAGATTTATCATATTTAAAAACTTAAAATAGGGCCTACTTAAACGATAGATAGATAGATAGATAGATAGATAGATAGATAGATAGATAGATAGATAGATAGATACCCTTATAAAGAGAATATCTAAATTGTATATTTACATCACATTACGTCCAAAATGTTTCAACTCTTGCCATTTTTAGTGTTAAAGCTACAGACTTTACAACATTCAAAATGCTTTAACTATAGGTTTTGCTATGCAGAAACAAAAGATTAAGATGTATAATGTACTTAAATGTTCGTTGATTTTAATTGTTTTTTTTTCTAAATTTTAGTATTTGAAACCAAAATACGGATGCTGCTCTATTTTTGTTTTTAGCTTAATCTTAAAAATCTATTAATACTAAAATATAAAACCATCTTTATAAGTATTGTGTTGTTAAAATACTGGTAAGTGGGAAAGTTTCTTACTACTGTATTTTAATCATTTTTGATTTTCTACTTGTTTGGTACCAATTATTCTCTTTGATCATACTTTGGTTTAATGTTTGTTCTAAGTCGGAATTGTGACAAATGTATTTATCATCTGGTCTTTTGACTCTTAGTTTCCGCGAGTCTTTTGCTGAAAATTGAAATATTTGATTTAAAACAATTCATATAAGATAATTTTATAAACAAACCTTATTGTTTATTCTTTTGACAAGATTTCATACAATATGTATATAATAATTATTTTTTATATACTTATAACCCCCATCAAAACAAAAACTTTACAATATTAATATTGTTTTTAAAACCATTTACCAATAAATTTCATGCACGGACAACAATATTGTTATTATGGCATCAATCATCACATAGATAATTTATTGATGTAGTTTCATTTCTTAGCACCATTGTTGACAAGGGACCAATTTCACAATTATTCCTTAGTTTATACACCCCTTTACTTAAATCTAGAATTTTATGCGCATTATATTGTGATAAATTAAGACTTTCAGAAGTACAATGTCTCGTTTTGAAGACAACGCTTAGGTTATTGACCTGGTTCCAACTTCACAATCATTTTTTAAATAAGATTTGTTCTTAATTTAAAATTGGCAGCTTTGAAATTTTAATAATTTTTTTAATTCTGAAGATATTAGATTTAGAATACACGTTGTCATTTTGAAGATCACTTCACACTTATTACAACTGAATTCAGCTCTATAAAAATCTTTAAGTATAGTTTCAAAAAACGATCGACAAAATTGGAAAAATTAAGTTAAAGAAAATCTTAGTTAAGAATTTTAGTCTAATAAAAAGTAGTTTTATAAACAAATAACAAAATATGCTAAAATAATGAAAATTCTTCTATTGGTAAAATTGTAAAAATGGGAACCGGTGTTTCGGTGTTTGCTAGTGTTCAAAAAATTAACTTAACTCCTGTATGGTATTGATGAATCATGATTCTTATGTCAAGGCGTATAAATTTGTTTCATATCTATAATAATAATAATAATAATGATATTAATATTAATATTAATAATATCAACAATAAAAAAACAAACAAAACCACTAAAGCGTTTTTTTTAAAATTTTTATTTTATTTTATTTATTTATTTATATCTTTTTCTTTTTTTTTTTTTTTGGGGGGGGGGGGGTTGCACATGTTTCTGCTCCATCAATTTTTTTTAAGATTCTTTTATATCTTAATATTTAAAAGCAGTCTGGGACACACTTACTAAGATTTTAGCACGTTGCAATGCTCGTCCGAGAAGTGACTTTTGCTAAATAATTAAAACATGCGTCATTGACACCGATGTCGAAAAACGACGACGACACTTATGTCCTTGTGACTGGTACTAGCATGGCCCGTTTTTTTCTCTGGCGAGACAAAAACTTGCTCAGCTATGAAAAATGGGGGGGGGGTGTATATTAAGTACATGTTTTCCGCGAAGTTTTTAAGGAGATTTAAAAAGCTAATAAAATCAGTAATAGTACATTTTGAACAGGTTTCTCCTCTATGTCTAATGCATGATTTCAATATGACATTTTGGATTTAGTGTTGTCTAGCATTTCATTATTCTTAACTCACATATGATTTAAAAGCGACGTTTTTATAACAGTAGCATTATGTGATAAGAGGTACGTTATCAAATTGGGGAGGGATATTTTAACACAAGTAGATTCAAGGTCACAAATACCACCAAACTAACTATTTTAAAGATTATTTAAATTTACGACGTGAAAGAACGAAATTTTTCAGTTTTTGATTTATAACACATATATGACCGATTCATTAAATTGTTAAGAACTTTAAGATAACCGTACCAGTTTAAGTTTTAACGCCGACAATAAATTTTGAGGGTAATAATTCAAAAAGTCCTATTCTGGAGATTAAAATTTTATTACAATAAACTGTGTCAAGCATGCGAAGATATATATTCCAGACATTATTATTATGATTATTATTATTATTATTATTATAATTATTTAAAAAATTCATCAGGAAAAAACTTCTATCGAGGTAATGCATGTAAGGTAGATATGCAAAAGTGCCGCAGCAGATATACTCTATTAGTCAACTCAACTTGTTTTTCCAATATACCAATAAAATTTCATGCCACCAACTTTAATTCTTGTCTCGTTCCATTTTGCAATTTTTTTTTAATTTTTATAACCGGATTTTGCTGGTTTTTTTTTAAGAATTTCTTTTTTTTATCCATATGCCCTTTAAAATTTTTAAAGGCAAAACTATAATGCCCCTGTCACACTGTCAAGACAGTCCTCGGACCACAGAATCTTGAAACGCCGTAGTGGAGTCTCCAACTGTCCTAAGATATCTAAGCAATGTTGTCTAAAGTCGTCACAAGTTTGGATGAATAGTGAAACAGTCACGATAGTTTTGGACATGTTTAAAACTGTCGCGAAGTTCTCCATTTCATCATGTTGCATTAATGCCATTGTGGAGTGTTGGAGTCTTAGCAAAGTCCTGGTTACTGGTAGTGAAATCGGGTAAGGTCATTGTGGAGCCCTGCCTTGTGGTAGCGCATTCGCCATGATTTAGTACAGCGCTACGATTGCAACATGATTGATCGTAACAGTTCTTAAAATTTTAGTGAGTAGTCGCAGTAGAATCGTAGCACTGTCTTGGAATTGTTGTCGTGGAACGATTTCATGGTGTAAAACTTGCCCCAACCTTCCACAATAAGGCTGTAGAACAAAGATCGGGAAAGATCGTAGTAAGGTCTATATAGTGTGACGGGACGTTAAAGGAAACGGATTTAAAACAAAAAAAATTTGCGTGTGTATGCACTACTACAATTGGCGTTTTTCCGAGTAATGTAACGCGAAATAAACGAATGTATGAATAAATGAATGACTTCATTGATATATGAATAAATGAATGAATCTATTGATAAATGAACGAATGAATGAATGAAAACTAAGCTTAAAATTACAAAAAAATAGTAGTCAGCTTATTAATACCAGCAAAATCCAGCCATATCAAAGACTAGTTTCATCTAAAACACTGGAGAATTAATAATAACACGATTAGATATTATTAAACTATGCGGAAAGATTTGACCCATTTCTACGTTAGTTATGAAGTTTTATACATCAAAGGCAGTGTATACAATCAAATTATTATATGTTAAAATTTTGTGCAAATGCTATAATTTTTGTGGAGCAGCTTAATTGATTAATTTTTGTTTAAATGAAGACTTCTTTTGGCTACTGGAGTAAAAAAGAAACATTGTCATCATTATTATTCCCGATTCTAGATAGTGCATTTGGAATTTCAAATAGTAGTTATTTTGACATACACATAATTAAAATACTTTATCCCTATATATGCTTAAATTTTACTATGTAAAACGACTAGGAAAAATGGCGATAGAGGAATTAAAATCTATGTTATCAGAAATCTCTATACACTGATTATCCTAATGATCTCATTAGAAATTCTAAAATCAAGCGTTTTGGCGACAGAGAATTCAGGCATCGTTGGACGATCATAAAAAAGTTATCAACACTAATCCGTAAAACAGCCGTATGTACTATCACGTGGTTAAATTCTCTGATCGCTAAAACAAAATAATAGTAAGATTTCCTGTGTCTAACCGACCAACAAACAAATTAATTTTAAAAATTGAACTAAAAAACTAGTAAAATCCACCGACACAGCAAGATGGACTAGACACATTAATTCAACAGGTGGGGACAGTTAAATACAGCAGAAAATCCCGAACAATTACTAAAACTGCCAGACACAAAACTGTATTGTTCATGAATATATATCTGTAGACTGTACTAATGAAGTATTCTACCGTGTCCTCAGACAAAAAGAAACACCAACATTTCAGGTCACGAACCACTCCGGTCAGGTTGGATTAGGTCCAACATGGTCTTCTGAAGAAGTGTTATATGAAGCTAGTCAGAAAGTCAAAAGAAAAAGGTCGTTTTTTCTGAAAAATTGTTGATGTAATTGCAAATTTTATTAAGATCTGTGGTCTCCACATAAGTTAACTTGTTTCAGTGGTCTCCATGTATGTAATCCGTGTTCAGTGGAATCTATATATTATGTTGTCTTATTTCAGCAGTCTCCAAAATGCTTCCCAGTTTAGCTGATTCCAATGACTTTGTCGAGTACAAGATTTGGCAATTTCCGCGGCAATCCAAAACATTTTTCAATGTTATATTTACAATATATATATATATATATATATATATATATATATATATATATATATATAATATATATATATATATATATATATATATATATATATATAAATAGATAAATAAAAAAAAAAAAAACCAAGAGTTAAACAAAGTGATCAAAATGCTTTAAAATACCTTTAATTATACCATTTACAACTGTTCTGTCATCGTTTAGGTATTTCATTCAAAGTCTGTAGTTTTCAGCTCGGAAGCTTCAATCTCTTTCTTATTTTGTTTGTTTTTAAACCTTTTCCTAGTATCTGGTTTATTTTGTTTGTTTTTAAACCTTTTTCTAGTATCTGGTTTATTTTGTTTGTTTTTAAACCTTTTCCTAGTATCTGGTTAAGTTTTGTCTTCACAGGAACAACACATCACCTTTCATTAGACCACATGTCAGTTTAAAGTCGAACGTCAATGGACAGTATGTGTTGTATTGTTGTCTTATTTTTTTGGTTGGCAGTTTCGTATTTTTTTCTTAATTGTATTAGCTATTAAATGCTTTTATTAATTTTTCGCCTTCATTGCCTAATTAAATAATAACAATACATATAATAATAATAATAACAATAATAATAATAATAATAATAATAATAATAATAATAATAATAATAACAACAACAACAACAACAATAAAAATAATAATAATAATAATAATAATAATAATAATAATAATATTATTATTATTATTATTATTATTCCATTTTGAATACTATCTGTAAGTTGTCAATTACGTATGTATTATCCTTATTTCCTTTAAAAATAACTAATTGTTCCTTCCATCCTGGGTTTTTGAGTAGTTTATTTTGTATAAATTTCGTCTGGATTATTGAATAGATACAGAAGAGACAGTCATATCTAAAGGAGAATTTCCGAGATTTGTTTGTATTGTGCAAAAGCTGAGTACATATGAATTATTTTTTGTCAATTACATTAGCGCCATTCAAGATTACAAATGTAAATTTTAGATATGAAAAACTTCAATTTTCAATTACATTACACGTGCCCTTATCTATGACGATAGAAAAAAAGGAAATAAATTAATGTCCGTTGTCAAGGCAACATTGACACTTAATTGATTCAGCAGTTGGCAGTGTTTCCCGAACATACTTCCTAAATGTGATAAGTGGTGGTTTTTAAAAGCCAAGAGGGGTGAGATCCGTTGTAGTTAAAATGTTGTTATCTATATCCGATATTGTCAGTGTATTTAGGATTTGATTAGACATATTGTGGATTATAAACGCTTAGTTTATTGAAAATAAAGTACTGATTTGATAAAGGAAATGTTGCTAATTGTTATAATAATGACATCCGATTATGTTCTAAATTGTTATGTTTCTAACACTTTTCTAAAGTGTGTATTGTATACAATGTACGACCTTAAATTACGTGTATGTGTGTTATTCTTCGTCTAGCTGCTTTGAGCTTTCAAACAAAAGCATACCAAAAATATCCAGTAATTCCATTAGAAGCACTTACACAAAAGAACAAACGTCTAAACATAAATAAATAAATAAATAAATAAATAATATCCATTGAAAGTATTCATACATTAGTACTTAAACACTTACCTTAGACTGAGACAATGCTTTTAAATGTCTATGCTGTTTTTTGATTTTTTTTTAAAAATAAAAACACCCAGAAATAGGCCAGCGCATTTTGATTAAATAGCATTTAGTTGTGTGGTATGGTTTAAGTGCTTTGGATGTCATTGTTTAACTTCTTTATTTTACAAACAGGTGTCCTTATTTCTAGACACATTATCTACAATATAAACAATATACCGGTGTATACTGTCTTGAAATCAGATGCATAAAGTTATGATGAATACATTTTCTTGACAATTATCAAAGCAATGAAAGTATGTCATATTCTACTTCTTCTGACACTTTAATAAATGAACTAATAAAAAATTTGCTAATTTTTAAATTAACAAATGGCAACATAATATACAACAAAACACGATGATTGTAATGTGGCGAGATCTCTTGTTATTTATACCTGACGACTTAGACGATCAGGAATATGATAACAAATTGTATCCAGTTTCCATGCAGTAGTTTACTAAATCGAGACCGAAAGGTTTGAAAGTTGATTCTAGAAGAAAAATCTTTCCAGTTTCGAAAACGAATTTATAAAAGTCAACTTATAAAAAGTCTCTGATCCGAACCTTTACAACTTCTTGAGCTTTAAGTTGACTACATTTATTTCAAAAAGCACATACACATTCATTTTTTTCACAATTAGATTAAGAAACAGTATCGTTTGTGTCTTTCTTGTTCGATAATAGTGTCATATACCACTTTTTGAATTTAATCATAAAAATACATTCAAAAAGTGGTATTATTGTCATATACCACCTTTCGAATTTAATCATAAAAATACATTCAAAAAGTTGTATTATTTTCATATTCACTTTTTGAATGTATTTTTATGATTAAATTCAAAAAGTGGTATATGACAATAGTATTGCTGGGTACATAAACTTAATTCTGTTGTTAACATTTTATGCTGCGGTTAGTACATGTTTTATAGGAATCATTAACATTTATAAACGAACATTTTACAATGCCATGTGCTGATTTTCGATAGTACAACCTTAACGTTTGTCAACATGCTGGCTCTTTTGTATGGTGCTGCTTCAACCAAACTAATTTGTTTCACAATTGCAAATGTTATTCAAACGTATTCCTTTTTATAAATTTTTCTCGAAAAGCCTGAGCTTGACGAATACTCTGTTTCTTGTTTGTCGCGGTGTTTGAACCATACAAATATGCTTAACATTATAATATGCGTAACTCTAGTTATTACATATATTACATATATTAGAATAATACTTTTGTAAGACATTTATAACTGAAACAACCAACAAAACGAAGACAGCAACACCCACCTCCCAAAAAGGTAAAGACGATAATAAACGGGAACCATATATTGATTATAAAACCTTTATACCTTGACTTTCCCGTCTACTTAAATAACAATATGTCATGTGTTGTTGTTTATTTTCTATCGTAATATACTGTTTTTAACTGCATCAATTAGATTAAAATTCGATAGCACATAGTCCATAAAAATCAAATTTGAAATTAAAATTAAGCCATATTTAAACAAAACTATTATTATTATTATTTTCATTATTATTATTATATACAAGATTGACGATTTCTCGAGCCATGAAGGAATAATTGTTTTACCGTGATTTGTTGGTTTTTCAAATTATAGAAATCACTTTATATCTTTGTCATCAAATTGACCACATATTTCTTTGTTATGTTAAATGTGACGGTTAAGTAATTATCAACTTATTATGGAAACCAATCAATTATCTATTTCTCACTAAATCGTCTTAATAAGACTGCATTACAGATCAATGATAAAATGAAAGGCGATTAAGGAATAAGGCCGATAGGTTTAACAACTGTCATACGTTCTTTTTGTTTGTGTATTAACCTCTGTACAAGACGTGGCTACATCTGTCGTGTGATGCACAAATAATATACATGTGTCAGTCATACATATACAACACTACCGAGTTACATTGTCACCATGAAGTAAAAAACGTGAGAACATATTGGGGGGGGGGGGGGTACAACTGATGCACCTAAAACGTATATTATATTGATTCTTTAAAGGTTTTCAGACACCAAATAAAAAAAGGGTTTGTGCCCAAAAAAATCCTCAACGTGTCAGGTATAAAATTTAAATTTTATTAAAAATAATCCCATAACAGCTAATTAGCACATAACACGGTGTCCTCACGATTCCTCGGTAAATTGATGCGGCTAAATACATATTACAATTTGAAAAAGGTTCGTAGTTTGCCTTATAAATTAAATTATAAATATAATATATATATTGTAAGCCCTATAGCAAAAGCTTTTAGTCTATAAGATATCTAATGGTAAATGCGTATGCATGCAAAGCAATTACCCATTACAACTCCCCCCCCCCCCCAAAAAAAAAAAAAAAAAAAAAATTAAATAAATAAATAAAAATAAATATAAAAACTTATTTACGTTCATTGGATATTCTCTGTCACAAATAAGGAAACTCCGACTATTGCCCTCCCTACCACATACACATCAAAAAGACCAAATAATTTTTGTTGTTTTGTTTTTTATATAAAAGAATGATGAAGAAGCAGACTCCCACCTTAGAGTAAAGGGTGCCGGGCTTTTTTGTTACAGGTGTTCATTATATTTTTATATTAGTTATGAATCAAATTTAATTATAAACCAACTGGTTTGGTGAAAGATGGTGATAATAAAAATACCACTACTACTCAACTCTTTCTAGCTTTCTTTTCTGTTTGTATTTACTTCAATGTTATCTTGAGAGAGAATTTTATCAAAACAAACCTTAATTGGTTGCACACATGTTGTGGAAGTCTTTTTACAAAAATACTTTAATAAGGAAACTTAAGATTGTTCATCAAATGTTTAGGTATTTGTTTAATAATTCACAAACCACCCGAAGGTAGGGCTTTTTATATTTTCTTCAGTCCGTTAGTTGTATGGCATCTTTGAGAACAATATTTCTCTTGTTTAACTTCTCAAGGAAACGCGATATGATAGCCGCTAGAAGTCCTTGGCAAGGGTACTTTATTACAAAGATACACCGAAAATTCTGAAAAATAAACGAACATGAAAGATGAGTTATATTGAATAAAAAACTTAATAGGTGTATTGTATAAAGTAAATAAAGAGTATATAGATACGAGGCAAGCTTTCATATATCACAATATTACATATTTAATTTGTGATTATAATACGACCCTAGGGTAATCATTTTGACATGGCCACCGATGTAGAGCTGAGAGTTAAGGATTCTCTCTATTATAAAGCCAAATATCTCATTAACGTTCCTGAATGCATTGATCGACGACTCTCTAAAAGTCTTCATTATTTGTTTGTGTTGTCTATTTTTGCGCTATTTCAACACTTACTACTGAATTACACAGTAGCAATTATACCCACTTAGTACTCGGGGATTAAGTTTTTTTTTTATCTCCGGATTGGATCTAATCTCTAACATCTAAAACATATATCATTGTTAATTTAATATGTAGTGAAATACCTTATTTGTCACATCAAACTAGAAAGAACGAAAAAATTCAAATCTTGAAACAGCGTGTTTTGATCAAGCTTAGTTTTTTAACTTTATTTCGTTAGAAATATTTTAATGATCAAGTATTTTACATTTTAATTCTTTACTTTAAGATACAACCATTATAATTGTTGCATCAACTTCAGTCACAGATCGACGTAATCGAGGCAGTATCGTTTTTAACAAAATGCATCATTGCCAAATACATATGATTGATAAACAATTTAAAAGAACCATGACGTATTTTCTTGGCAAAGAAGTCGTGATGTTTTTTTACCATTCATTGTTGCTACAAGTTGTTCAATTCAAATTTTCTTTCTTAACTAGTTTTATTAGTACGTATGTACTTCATGGGGTCCGGGCTCAGGACATTTTAGTGAAACTAAGAAAAAAAACTCCAAGTTGACATTTTAGTGGACATTTGAGCGACAGATTTTATGTATTACCTGTAATCTGTGATAGACAATGAGCAATATTTGAATCTTTTCACCTTAACATTTGACAATATACAACTTTTTAAAAATTTATTACTTGTAAATGTCATATTATAAATTTTTGATTTTTCTGAATGAAATATTCAGTTGTCATATTATAAATTTTTGAATATTTTATTCAGAAAATTCAAAATTTATTACTTGTAAAAATACAAAAAGTGGTATATGACACATTTACAAATAAGGGAACAGAATCTTTGCACATTTTAATGAACAATTTTAACTGTAGACATCCGTCGATATATATATATATATATATATATATATATATATATATATATATATATATATATATATATATATATATATATATATGCTACCTACAAATTGCTTTACTTTACCGTTCATTTTTTTAAAATTCGTTAATGAAATTTGTCCTTTTTATTGGAACCAACTCAAAAATATTTATGTATTTTTAAGGGGTGTAAGAATCATATTACCCAATGTGTTATTAATCCGTTAAAAATTAACACCTGTGAAATGCCTTTAAACCATATACCACAAGTTTTAAAAAGACCTAAATCCACCCAATGTTTTTTATTTTTAAAAGTTCTTTTCTACACCTGTACATAGTGCGGCGACATGACAGAAATATGACGGCCAATATTTCAAAAAGAAAGCAATTTTCAATTAATAGTTTCAATACATCACATTATCACGAGCAAGCTATAAATTTTTTGTCTGTTTTCTGGATTAGCAGACGATGTTTAATGTTGCCGAATCAGCCCCCGGGGAGGTTGTGTATTCGTGGTTTACGTGCAGTTAATCTGTGGATTAAACAAGTCACACAACAGTTGTGACTACAAAAAACGTTGTCTTTGGATTATTGCATTCCAATTTTTATTCAATTAAGCAAACATAATATTTTATAGTTAAGCTTACTCACGTTAGTTTGGCTAATATATCTGTCATGTTTATGACAAGTCAATTTTCTGGGTGACGAGGTCGCACTTATCTAGAAGAACTAATAAATAAAGGTACATGAGTTCTTGCTTTATTTCTTGTTCCAACTTATGTAAAAACACATTTTCTTGTAACACGTGGTCGACATTGCACCAATTACGAATGCATATATTGTTTTCTGTCATAACAGTGATCTATTTCAGACTAACTTTGGGCAGAATTTGCAAAGTAACTAAATAGCATGTATTCATCATACATATTTAATAATTTGGACATATTGAGGCATAAATACTAGTATTATATATTAAGCTGCAATTTGTCGTTTTATTCGTAAAGTACAGTTCAAAAGCATTACTTTTAAAATACTCAATCACGAGGTAAAGTGATTCCTATAAAATTATTGTCAATTCCTCGGTTCTAACATTTTTTATTAAATGAAAAAAGAGTTTAAATTACATTTGAAAATAGCACATTTTTCTATAGTTTTGTTGGCCAAGTATACTACACATCGCTATTTTTATTTTTATTTATTTTTTCCTCAAAAATTATTCATGGCTTTTTGAGAAAGAAGGAAATTCATGGTTTTAGAAGATATGCCATGTTCAAAATATTGGCTACTTAAACACTTTTGTAATTTTGAAAAATTACACATTTTTAAACTTCGAAAATATTTTTTTGAACATGTGCATATGAAAACCATTACTGAATACCAAAGTTGAATCTGCATGAAGTTTCGACATGGCACAAGATTACAAATCCGTATCAATATTTTTGTAATTTTGTTACCCGTCTTCATCATATAAATAAACAGATAGGCAAAACTTGTAAAGCACTTCAAGACAGAAATATCAATCATCATCCAGGTTTGAATCACATTCAGGTGGAATGTTTTTGAAATTAATTTCCGAAAGTCGGAACCCCAGTTACCTCAACTTCATACACTTTCGACCTCTATATCGGTGACAGAGTTTTGACTGAGACACCTTTACTTTATTTCACTCATAATAACCGGAAAATAATTCTATCTTTGTTTTTTTTCACCTTATGTTAACTGAAATTCGGTGCAAAGGATTGTGACTTTCGTTCCATATAATAGAACTCTAACGTTAATTATAGAATATAGCAATTTGCAGCTGAAAAAAACATACAACGTTAGCAACTGCTAATGCAACTACAACTCAAAACACATCAAACTATTGAAAACAAGAAAACAAATAAGTAAGCAATAATTAAGATCCATTGACCATAAAACTTCCGGGTTTGGACTTTACATTTTTATTCACAACTTCATATTATAATGTGGTGTCGTTTTTTCTTAGTAACTTTTCACTCTTTCCTATTGTAATGTGATGACATTATTTTGTTTAAGTAATTCTAATTGATTTCAAATGTGTAGCACTTTGGATTCATTATTTTCTTTGAGGTTAATAAACTAATTGATTGAAAATGATATAAAAAACTGTCGTGTTTTACTATTTTATTAAAATATAATAATAATAATAATAATATTAACAATGATAATAATAATAATAATAATAATAATAATAATAATGATGATGAAAAACATGACAAAGATTTAAAATATAAAATATTCTTTATCGTTACTCATATTATTTGTCTTTTGACTACTTATTACTTTTGTCATATACCACATTTTGAATTTAATCATAAAAATACATTCAAAAAGTGAATATGAAAATAATACCACTTTTTGAATGTATTTTTATGATTAAATTCGAAAGGTGGTATATGACACTTTGGTAAAAACCAACATATAAATGAACTAACCATAAATTAACATTGAATACATATTTTTGTAGAATCATTTATTTTTAATTTATTCGTATTTGGAAGCAAAACAAAACTTGATGTAACTGAAATTGTTTTCTGCCAAGTCCTCTAATCAATTAATATGCATTTTTCTCAAATATATTTATTTATAATTTTTTTTTTTAAATATTTAAAAAATTAACAGAAATGAGTTATATATATAATATATTTCTAGAGATTATTGAACATTGTCCGGAGTATACTTTTTTCCTAAGTAATGACACTTGTCGGATGTGTATTGGTGTATTATCCGGAAAGTACTGACCAAACATACTAACCAATGTCCAAGGTATATTTTTATTTCTTAAGTAATTACACTTGTCAGATGTGTATTGGCTTTTTAATCCATAGAACACTGACCAAACACACTGACCAGAGTCCAGAGTATGTTTTTATTTCGTAATTCATGACACTTGTCAGGTGTATTGGTTAATTTATCTTCGTTTTAACTTTATTTTTATTTGTTCTTTTTAGACTTATATTTCCAAATAAATTCTTTTTAAAAGGCTTTAAACTGTTTCTTATGTAAATTTTCTTTATAGCTTTACACCATTTACATATAGAAAGCTGGTGAAAGTCTTATTTATGACGATTTAATATTTTTCTAAGTTAAATAATGTGATTTATTTGAACAGAAAGAAAACAGATTTACCGTAAAAATGGACATATACCGAATTTTAAATAGTGTCATCTAAACGTTCATATAACATGCTTTTATAATGCTGAGTTTAAAACTAAACAAAATAATTTTGTATGGAACTTGTTTACTCATTTCATTAAGGAACAGCTCGCGTGTATGTTTGATTTTTATTTCCTAACATTAGTATAAGATTTAACTTTGAAATTGTTTAGTTGACTCACATTGAAATTTCAAAACATTAGAAATATGTTTGTCTTCGGCAATTAAATGTCAAAACCTCAGCAGTGGTCAGTGAGCTGCCAACAAAAAGCTACAAACAGTTCATGTTTACTATAACTTAAGTTTGGACAAGGTTTGGCAAGTTTCTGATCACTGCCCCTCCCCAACGTTTTGACAAATAACAAAATTAAACAAGATTAACGCTTATAAACCGCTGTATCAATAGGTCCAAGTTTGCTCACGGTTCTATGGTGTTTGCTGTTCAAACAAAATTCTACCGGTAGTGAAACCCATGTCCCCTATTTATTCCAACAATAAACTAGATTTAATTAGCAACCACTTAAGTTTCGAATTTCATATATTGTGAACAGTGTCCCCCCAGTAAACACAGACAATGTCTTACATTACCGGATTACTCTCATTAAGGATATCGCTTAGATATAACAATGAAAAGGTCATTTAAAATATATTTTTCTCAAATATTTGATTAATTAAAATATTAATTTGTAAATATTCTACCAGTATCAAAATTCAAGAAGGTTAAGAGTTTTACAAAAGATTGAAATGCTATAACAATACCGTGATTTCCGATCATGTGTCTCAGCTGATTTACAAACTAACCGTTAAACAAAAAAAAAATCATGAAGATACACAATGTATTTATGATGAGGGTTGATATAGTTATCTGATATTTTAGTGAAAATTCTTTCCATTTTTATTTTTGATACCGTCTGAATTTTAAAAATGTATTTATTTATTTATTTATTTATTTATTTATTTATTTATTTATTTATTTATTTATTTATTTATTTATTTATTTATTTATGTTCGTATGTTAAAGTCGCTAAAATACATTTCACCTGGTCAACTACAAGCTGTGTAAGCATACTAATTATTGTCAGATTGTACATTTCATCTTGTCCAAAACAAAGCAGTGTTAGCATACTAATTATTGCCAGTTTGTACATTTCATCTGGTCCAATACAATCAGTGTTAGCATACTACGTATTATCAGGTTGTAAATTTCATCTGGTTCAATACAACTAGTGTTGTTGTCTGTCTGTTGTTAGGTTGTACATTTCATCGAGTCCAATACACCCAGTGTTGGCATGCTGCTTCTACTTGGAGCTTTTCTGACTTTCTTGAAGAATTAATTATATTTATGTGTTTTCATTAGAAGAAAGAGAGATGCAACTGAAATACATATACATTGCAATATCAAGCTTTGTTATGAACAAGATAAGATATCATACAAGTAAATAATAAATCGGCCAAGTCAAAAAAAAAATTATTAATTGAAATAAATAAATAAATAAATAAATAAATAATATAAAAAAGGAAAGTGATATAAAGTTTTTCCCCGACTTTGAAAGAGCACTGCAGTAAATGTCTAGTGACGTGGTTATGTTACAATCGAAGAGTTTTCATATATAAAATTTAACAAAAAATACCTCTTTAATTTTGATTTTCCATATGTGCACACTTCGGAAATCCATTCCTCATGAGTGACACTAGGTGCCAAAAAAGTTTATAGATAAAAAAGATAATCCAAACATTTGAAAATTAATGAATCTTAAGTTCTAAAATTATATGAGTCAAATCCAGCCAAGAAATGCTTTGCATGAGGGAATTAACCTTAGTTAAAAACAAATTTCAAAAATTAAGACGGCTGAAAATTTTGCAACATGGCACATTTTCTGAAAGCACAAAGTACTGTCTAATGAGTTATGGATTTATTCAATATCAGGACTGTGCTGTTTGCTACATAATGTATTCAGGTGCATGGATTTTTTAAAAATATATTTATAAATATTTCAACAATAAAAAAAGTAAGGTACTTGCTTATTTCGGAGTCAAAAATTATTAGGCGAATAAACCTCTTATAAAAGCTGGATGCTACTTTTGACCATGGGATATGCTCTTCACAAAACTGACTTTCCGCCAGTATTTAAAATAAAAAAATAAAATTATTATGAATAAATGAAATCCGATAATAAGGCATTTGTATTTTCAAAGTGTAAGAACTGCAAAATTTGAAGATGGATTTAGTTCCCGTAATCAAATAATTGTAAAGGCATCATAACTTGTATGTCTAACAATCAGCATCATACAACAAGAATACATTGTATTTAATTGACGATTAAAAGATCTAATACATTATATATTTTTAATGCAGTAATAACCAATATTATAATTATATATATATATATATATATATATATATATATATATATATATATATAACAAAGTAAAAAATCATTAAATTCTTTTTTTTTTTTTTTTTTTTTTTTTTGCAATACATCATATTACACCTGGAACATTGAGCCAATGGGACATTTATCTACTTGACAGACACCAGATTTAAAATTTTCACGTTGAGGTGGTAGTTGGCAGTTGATGTTGTGATAGTGATTTAATTATTTTTATTTTTATTTTTCACTGCAAAGTATCATATTTCTCATATGGCTAGGAGTGTCTAATGGCTTGAATGTTAAAAAATTTAAAATGAACACCTCCAATCATACCGGAGATGGTAGGTTATGAGGATCACATTACATAAAGTACATTAAAATATGAGCTTCTTTTTATAATGATTTTTTTATGATAGTGTTATTGTGCGTTATTGCTCTCCCTCTAGTTTTGCGCTTTTCTAATTTTTTGAACTTCCTAATGTTCTTTTCATTTAGCTCTTACGTAAAATGTATACTGGTTTATTAGATGAGCATTTTTTTATTGTTTTTTAAAAAAGAAAGAAAAAACAATGATAATGATGATAATAATCATTCTTAGCATTTTCTAGAAATCGTTTCTGTGATAAGAAAATATTCGTGTTGTCATCGGCGTTTTGCATTTGCGCCGATTTGTATTTCATTTGCGCCGTTTTTTTTTTTTTTTTTTTTTTTTTTTTTTTTTTTCATTTGCGCCGATTTTTTTAAGGTAAATCTCAGATAAAATAGGTATTATTTTTTTATTATTTCTCATGTGAACCTCTTCCGTTAGCCAGTTATTTTCATGTTTAAAATTAAAATTCCGTTCTCACGATCATTTACAAGGAAGAGTTTTGATTTATTTGACTCAATCTGCAACAAACCAACTGCCGTGTGAACATCATCTCTGCTTTTGGGTAACACAGGTATATCTTTACGACGTTCTCTGTAAACGGCCAGTGCGGCATTCTTTAGGTCCTTAGGTTCGAGAACAATGTTCGATTTGATTGAAATTTCTGGTTTATCAACATACACGGTACTTCAAATATTATACCTAAAACAATTTACAGGTAATTACAGGTAAATCGGTGCAAATAATAAAAAAAATAATCGGCGCAAATGATAAAATGGAATTTTCAAAAATCGGCGCAAATGTCATACGCCCGTTGCCATATACCATGTTTGAATTTAATCATAAAATACATTCGAAAATGGTATATGACAGTTGTGAATAAATTTAAGTTTATTAACGTTACCATACACGCAGTTGCTTATTTATATTTTGTAACATTTAATTTACAGATTACTTAAAAAGTGCGCACGAAATAATGGTAAAAATACATGTATAAATTTTCTTATTATTTTCACTCTTTTATCTTTATTCTAATAAAAAGATGGGTGTTGTATCAAACCGATTATCTAAGAACAAAAACTGTCCTTCTCAATAAAACGTACCTTATAGTCTACCTGTCTATGTAACAGATCTATTTTATAATCTAATCATGGGGAGGGATGTCAACTGGCCACCCATGGAGGTAGTAAAGATCCAAAAATGTGTAACAGTAATTATCAATTTATTGTAGCCATAAAAATTAGCTTCTACATGTTTGGTCTTTCGTTCCCGCTGATAGTCATACTGTTTGTGGAATTCTGGATAGGCAAAATTGCAAAACCAAATTTCAACTGACAACCAATTATGATTCAAATAAAAATGTATACATACGTTGTAAATTATTTTAATTTCAAGTTTTCTGAATTTATTTTGATTTTTAAGTTACATTTTGTCAATTTCTGTTATTAATTTTATCCTTTTTCATATCTTTAATTTTAACTGATAACCAAATATTAGATTCATTTAAAAATGTATAAATACGTCGTAAATTGTTTTAATTTTTTCTGAATTTAATATAATTTAATAGTTACATTTTGTCAATTTGTGTTATTAATTTTTTCGGCTTTTTCATATCTATATAAGGTTTTGAAAACTTTTATATACGCATGTATAGCGGATTTTGCATCACTTTTTAATAAAAATATAGCACATTTTTGATATGTGATTGATTAAAAAAAATTGCATTCTTACATTACAAAAAATTATTTCTTGATTCTCTTTTGATCAAAGTAAATTTACATCCTGTTGTTCCATTTTTAAAAAAAATTCTGTTCGTGTCAGAATTTAGAAATCTAAAAAATTGTGATTAAAAGTTTTAGAAGAAACAAAACAACGAAAAGGAAGTAGTTTGGAAATTAAAACAACTTTTTGTTATTCTTTTATTTCCTGTTTCCGCAGGTAAAGACATGTGTGATGAACTTTGACATGTGATGACACAATATTGTGAATTACCTTAATTGCATTTTATATAGACATTAGTATTTTACCTGGCGAAATATGAAATATTGTGTTAATAACCTATTAAAATAAAAAATTTAAAAAACCCCATCAATTTCTATTTTATCTTTTTTCAAATAATTTTGTATTTGATAAAAACACGATTTTATTGTTTCAGAGAGTACTGAATTTTTTTATATACTTTTATGCATAAATTCGAAAAATTTTAGCAAATATTTTAACCCACTATGTACTAATAATTTTTGTTATTTCTGAATAGGGTTTATTTTAGCATGACATACACATTTCTACAATTCTGGGATTTTCTGTAATAATCGTTTTTACATAATAATCACCTAAATAAAAGATCTACCAGGAATCTTAATGATCCTGTTGTTTATTTCTCACATTTATCTAAAGAATTTTGATCAGGTGTGGTTTTTACCGAGAATCGCACTGAGATAAGTAAAAGTTCTACTGTGCTAAAGAGCAAACACGTGTTTTAATAATAGAAAAATAACAGTTTTAGTACGAAATCCCGGATCGCTGATACCTGATTTAACACCTCTTTAATTGTTTGAAATAACGAGAACAAGCACGTCGTCTTGTGACAGTTTTACTCGTACGTTTCCGTAATAATCCGGAATTTACGCTACTGTTTTTAGAAGTAATTAGTAAAATCGTATAAACACACAATTACGTTAAATTTAAAAACTAGCGAGTATTTATATACGGAAATCAAACATGTGATTGACAGGTTGTTGTTTTCATACCTGACAATTTTATTTATCTTATATCGGAAATATTTATGTGAAGTACAAACTAAAAGATGTGTAAATATTTATAATTAGACCACTGTTCTGCCATCTGTATCCTCTGTTTGAAATAATAGTAAAGCTGGGAATATGTCTCTTTATAATAACAATTTATTAATTTATATGTGCTGAAAAAAATCAATTAGCTATACCAATAAAAGGAAGAGGTCGATATTTTATTGTTGTCAATATAATCCTTTTGTAGTTTTAATTTCAGTTTAAAATTCTCATAATGATTCTCTCTCTCTTTATATATATCTAGTGATTACTTTTCATATTGCCATCTTTAGAAATAAATTTCCTTAATCTTTCTAAAATATAATAATAATAATAATAATAATAATAATAATAATAATAATAATAATAATAATAATAATAATAATAATAACGGTAATAGGAAGAAAGCAGGGTTTTCTTCTTGACAAGGCGTGAATAAAAATGGATATTGTCACGTCGTAATATTTTATTTTTATTTATTTTTTTTACAATATTTTTTGAAAAAAAAACAATATGACAATATTACAGATGAAATGATTTAATGAATAAGATGTAATATCTTTTTTGATCTATGCGTTGTGTGCAAAAAGTTCTGAAAGGTAATATTTTCTACTCTTAATAAGCTGAAATTAACTATAGAAACGTATAATTCAGTCTTCATGCATCATTTTGTAAATACATTTTATGTGTAAAATGGTAACAAGTTTCATAAAACTGATCACAATGAACATTAAATTCAATGAAAATTAAAATTGTATAAATTTCAAGACGGAAACAGTTTGGAAATTTTTATTACAGCAAGAAACTTCGATGATAAAAAGCAACATGACCGGACTCATTTTAAATATTCTTTTTGTAGACTCTTTGGAATAGATGAAAATTTCTGTAAAAAAATATTGCCACGTTCTACTTTTGAAAACACTATTTCATAAAAAGTTCAAAAGTAACATACTTTTGAATATACTATTTCATAAAAATTCAAAAGTAGCACAGCACCATATGGCAATATTTTATAATAAAATTTTTTTTTTTTATATTTTAATATCTTTCCTAGTATCTCAACATCACATCAGAAGAAAAGATGTAGACTTTTCACTTTATTTCATTTCAATTTTCTTGATCAAACCAATTATTCCCGTGGTTACTGTTTGATTCTTTGCGTTTTAATTACCGTAACATTTTTATTATATAAAACTAAACGTAAATGATACACAATGCCATTACCGTAAAGAATCTTTTTTACATGCAAAATAACATACATGTTGCTTTGTGTTAAAACATAATGTTAGATATATGTCATTACAAAGCATTACAATTTTTTCAAATCTTACCTTTCAAAATTACTTCTATCTGGATAGAGAAATGATAGACATGTCAAAACTCCCCAGCTATCCTAGAAATAGATCGTAAACGCTTTATTAATAATCAGTTTATCTTTTTGTGACTTTTATTTAGCCATTTGTAACGGTATTTTAGTGAGAAAATAATAAACCAACAGCTTTGTTAATCATAAATATCTTGTTGATATTAAAATCATTAAGCTTGAAATCAAAGAACCCGTCAAACTCTTCTTCAGCATTTAATTCTCCTTCAATGAAGAGATTGATAAAACCATTCTTCGTGTTTTTCAGGTTTGTTACCTGCATATTGACAAACAGCTTGATTAACATAAAATCTATAACCCCGCCCCTTTTTTGATAATCAGCTTTATTTCTTTCGTAAAGGCAAAACTTTTGGAGTAGTACAGTATTTGTGGATAATAAAGTAATTCCGTGATAATACCAGGTGCAAAATTTCTGCATATTATTTCTAGTTAGAGTATCATAAATTGCTAACGGCTTGATAAAATTCAGGTAGTTAAAACATCACACATTTTAATTCTGGCACAGTATGATTTCTGAATAGGATCGTTTTATTTTTACTACCGGAAGGCGTTTGTTTAAATATCATTATAATATACGATATCGTATGGTTATGTGACCACCCTTTTTACTAGAAAGGGTGGGATTTATCTAATATTTTGGAGTATTGAAGGTATACCTGCGCATGCTCAAGACATCTTTGAGTGATAATTTGTTAAAAGTGTTGGGTTTAGAAGTACAGTGATGGGTTTGACTATTAAGATTGGCTCTTGATGTAACAAAGTAGTTGTGAAGAGTCTATAGGACGCCAAAGTGGAGTACGTAATTACTACTTCATAGTCATAGACATAAAGTAATGTCCCTCAGTCCCAAGCATACCACGCCGTTTTCTGTCACCGATATTCTCAGTCCGATTGAAGAAACTTACAAAAGAACCACGATTGAGGCGGCAATCCCACCTTTGGCTCCGTACCGGACCCACTCACAGCATCCCGGTACTGCAGCAAGTCATCAGATGGGAAGCATGAGTGTTCCAGTTTCAAATCCGTATCATTCTGGATATGTACCACCGTTGTCTCATCATACACCATCTGGATTTCCATCTCAGTATTGTAATGGAACGGATTTTGGACATTATGGAGACCCAGTTAGACACAGTAGCACCAATTGGTACAGTAGCAATCCGGACCCAAGATTTGCAAGTGAGTATAAAACAATTTAGGGGAAAATACTTCGACCTGTGGTCCTTTAAACACTTAATGTGTATTAAAAGACTCATTCAGCCATTCAAGTGGAACTAAATCCAGTGAAGAAATGTTATCATTCTTAATAAGTTTTGAAAGTGAAGCTGAAGGGTTATCATATAGAGGGTTACGAGTTTGGATGGCTCTTGCGGACGATTCAAGCACAAATATTGCTATCCCCGGCAAGACTATCTTGTCTCATGAGTGGGTCCTCCAAAATGTCGCAAGCCCTATCTGACAGACTAATAAACAGTCATCTTGCTATAATTAGTATAGGTATATACAAACAAGTACTTGTCTATTTTATTTAAAACTCATATAATATCCAAATTCTCTTTAAGGGTTACGTTTATCGGACAAATGAAAATCTTTGTTTTTAATGGGGTTTAAAATATTTTTAGAGTTTTGCGGTGTTGATAACCATCTAAGGATTTAATATTTTTTATACCGGAAAGAAAATTAACTTATTTTACTGGCTTATAAAATTTAATGTAATTGAAATAAAAACTAAACCAGGCTTAAAAGATTTGTTTTTGCAGATCGCGGAAGGAAATTAAGACGTTTGACGACGGGTCGTTCAACTTAAAAATATCTTTCAGAATCTGAGACGTTGTATCTTCCATTTTATTTTCAGTTAGAGAAGATAGTTTTTTGTCCGGGTATTTGAAATAATTATGCCATTGTCCGTTTAATTCAAAGTACATATTTTATTTTTTTTTTAAATTAAAATAAATGTTAATGTCACTAATAATTTTCAAAATTAAAATCTTAATTAAATTATAAAATTTATTGTTTTTGTTGATCTTTTCTCAGATTTTGTGAAATAAATTTATTTATTTTTATATTGTACAGTGTTTGGATAAATACTTAACGAACTAACAGTATATTTAGTATAATATTTTGGGGAAATACAAATGAATTGATTGTTTTTGGTAGAATATATCCGAAAAAGTTTCTTTTTTCGGCTATTGGCAAGAAAATGTGTTCAGTTACATAATACTTTTTTATAAACAATTCCGAATATTTTCAATTCCCTATACACGCAGCTTTAATTATCCAATTGTTTACTGAATTCAGAAAAAACATAAACTAAAAAAAGTACCCATGTCTTTTCATACTTTAGTGATGAATCGTCACCATGACAAAGTAATCAATCCTTTTCAATTAATTCGTGATTTCATACCCACAAGATACTTAATAGAATCGTTAAATTTAAAGTTTACAAATTTTTCACCGGGTAGTTACATTTTTTACTTAGGTTGGGTAACATGAACTTTTATAACTGAATTAACAATTTTAGACGAATTTTTCCTCGTCTATTCTCCGTTACTTTAAACTTTTACGTTGTAAATTCCAATTAATACAGTGCCCTTGATGCTATTGTACGGCTATCACTGGGTAAAAATGTAACATTTAACAAGCTATTCATACAATTAAATTTTCTATGTAGAATCAAATTTCAATAAAAAACGAAAATAAAACATCGAATGACGTTTTTGATCAATGGAAGTGCGTTTTGGTAAAAGACACTAAATTAACTTGAATCCAGGCCTCATTTTATTTTAATTTTTAGGCTCTTTTCTTTAGATTGCTCTAGTATATGACATACTCTAACGGGAGAATTTTAAATATTGGTAGTTTTTTTTTATTTTCAAATTTTGCAAATTTTTTTTTAGACATTTTCGTCATTTGTTACTAAAATTCCGAAAACTAAACAGCTCCCTTTCCATGGATATTCGACTTGTTTCCTTAAACTTTCAGTTCCTTTTTTAAAATTCCGGAATTTGTAAGACAAAAAAACAAAAACGGATCTAAAAATAAACAATAATATTACCTCAAGACCGTTTTTGGCTGAATTTATCTTGAAATTTTTGTTAAAGGTTGTTTTTAATGCGTTATGTATAAGAAGCCACTCTGCTATTTATAAGAGAAATTTTAGCGGAAATTTTTAGATTTTATTTAGTTTTTAAAATCCTATGTATGAATTCGACATATTTGTCTCAGTTACGTTGCATAATGTGATTAAAGAGTAGATTTACATATTTTTTATTATTGCATTAAAATATTAGAAAAAAATATTAGGAAAAGATATATATACTTTATTCTCACATTGCATATAACAATCAAGAGAACAATACAATACACATAATACAAATAATACAAAGCACAGTGGTAAAAATTATATACAAATGTTAACTTGGGGAGTAGATTCTCTTAAAAATAATTTGTATAAATTTACAAAATTGAAGAAGTATAAATTTGTTTTTTCTAATAAATAAATTTTGAATTATTTAAAATTTTTAAGTTTTTGAAGTATTATTATTTAACACTCCATGTTTAACTACTTTAATGATAGTTATACCATTCATCTTTGGTATAGTTACTATTTAATTAACCATTTACTAAGATAATATTAAAAGAAAATGCTTATACTTTTGACTTTTACACTTTTTTTGATTTGCATGGCATACCATTTTGTTATTATACCGGTCTCGCGTTTTACAACCTATAGTCTCAAATATTCGTTTATTTTTGGCCACGAGTTTTCTGTGGTGTGTTCATGGTGATTCTTGCCATTGTTAATGATATGCTTTACTTTAAGGCTGCTTTTCTCTATAGTGTAATTTAACTGGGATTTTTTTATCTATAATTATGCATTTTACTTTTCTAGATTTTTTCAACCACTAAAATGACATTTATAGTAACTTTGATATAAAGCTGTTGTGTCAGTATAGTATCAAAATGTTTAATAATGTGCATTTTAAAAAATTAACAAAAAAGTTATAAAGTTTCCAAAAATTATTAGAAAATTTGCAAAGTGGTATAATATAAAGAATGAAATAATTCAGACTTAAAATTTGTATTATTATATTTTTTTAGACTCAATCTTTAAACGGCTCATTAGAAAGTTTTATTACAAAGCTCCCAATAAGTACTAAATCTGACCCGCTCTCCTGACGATTAAAGTTCATATTTTCCGCCTCCGCCGCAAAATTTATTGGAATCAACTCCTTTGTTTGATTAAATTTTTAAAGTGCAAAATTTTCACTGCTTGATAAAAAAAATTGAATAAAAATATAAAAGTATTTTTAGATTTCAGTTTGATCAATTGATCAATGACTTCGTTATACCTGTGACTTTAAAATTTATATATTCTTAATAAACTCCTTTTTTTTAAATAAAACATTTTATTTGTTCGTGAAATTAAAAGTAGAAAGCACGATTTTCAATGATTAGTAGTGTAGCGATCTAAATTGGACTGATCGAACACCTCCCATGTATTTGTGGGGTATATAGTAAACCTGTTATCATAAATGTGAAACATTATAATTAAACCGTAACGTTATAATTAAGTGGTGTGTGATTTTCTAAATGATATTGTATGTGAATATAATATAGTGACCTTAACAAGTGCGCTTAACATTATTTATTTATCATTAAAAAGAATAAAGTTTATAAGTGTACTGTTGACAAATTGATAAATTTTGTGAATTTCTTTTGGGAATTATATAAAAACGCCATTGTTAAAATTCCTTTTTCGATAATTCAGTTTGAAAGAAAATTTTATAAAATTAGAAAAAAAATCGGATTTAAAAGAAGTTCTTTTCTTAAGCAATAAAGGTAATTAATACCCGTTTAATGATGATTGATTGGCGAGGACATAAATTTTAACATTTCGACATCTTGATTCATTAACTCATCATCTCCTGTAACATGAACTCCGTGACATTTTTAAAAAAAACGGAAGAACTATTAAGTACAAGTATGTAATAACTTACAGACAACAAGACTAATCTTAATTTTTGAATTTTTACATGGACATTTATTTAAAAAAAAATTGCACATGAAATTGGCAATAGCGAGAGCAATAAAAACACAAAAGAAACGAAACCAGGAAAAACACATTATGAGAACGTTTGTAATTTCAACCATTCCTAATCTATCGTGTATCGGTCATAATGAAAAATAGGAAATTGCGAAATTACAACTGATTATAAGAATAGATAAAAGATTAAATTTAGATTTTAGATTGCACAACAAACATGATGCTGAATCATTCCAACTGAACTCGACGGGTCATCCAAAATCACAAGACAAAAGTGTATATGTAAAACACACACACACACACACACACACACACACACACACACACACACACACACACACGTAATATGTTATTTAAAGTTTTGATATTAAAAAAAACAGTACAGTTATTCTTGGTATTGTCTATTTTTTTAATAATCATTATACACGGTACGTGACAGTATTTAAAATAACTCAGTCAAATTAATAAAATCTTGCAAATTAGTTTTAATGTCGTCATGTGCATTCCAAAATGAACACGACATTGTTGTTTGCATTTTTAAAATACTTTATTTTATAAAAATGACAATTGGCATGTGCATAATTTTTGAATACTTTGTTTTAAAAAAATTGAAAAAACTGCAATAACAATGTTTTGAGAAATATATAAATTAGTGACTCTACTGCTTCTGGAGCTTCTGCATTATTATTATTATCTATCTATTTTTTATTTACAGACTCGTATATTAATCACTTTTTAAGTTCAAGTTCTTTATTTCTAACTTAATACAATTAACAGCAAAGATAAAATTCATGTACATTAAAGTATTCAATAAACAAATGTAGCAGCATATCTTCGTTAATCAATATGCATTCGTGTTTTAAAGTGTAATCTTTCAGTGTGAAATTCTTTAACTCTGTCAATTTTTTATGTTGAAAAAAGTCTTTATACTAATTATTCCAACTCGGTTAACTTTCATTTAACTGGAATTAATGCAATTATCTGCATGGAAAATTGTGTTCATTTAATGGCACTAACTTCAAATGACAATCTGACTCTATAATGCAAGAAACATGGACCATAATGGAACTGTAGAAATGCTGTCTTTATTGTGTTTGCTTATTAAAAGGTTTTTTTTCAAAAGCTAATGCTTTTCAAATAAAATGAAGCAGAGAACATTTTAATCGGTGCCGTTGATAAAACCTTTGAAATATTTGTTTATTTTTTTATGGTTTATTTTTTTTTATATTTTTATTTATTTTTATTTTCATCTTATTTTTTATTTAATTTTTTTAACTGTGAAAAAAGAGAACAATTTTAATTATCAGGTGACCAGTAAAAAACCTCTGTTATTTGTTTAAATTACTTATTTTTCTGGGAAGTTGTAGTAATTAAAATTTTTGGTAGTATTCTCGAATTCACTGTAATTATATCGCCAAACAACATACCTAATCAAAAATAGAATAAATAGATTTAGTTCCACCAATTTTTATAGGGAGTAGCAGTGTCTTGTCGATATAGGTTTAGAAACACATACATGTATATGTAATAGTTGTCAATATAACGATTTGAATGTATGATTTATTTATTTTTATTTATTTATTCATTTATTTATTTTGTAGTTTCAAGATTAATGGGAGGCCCAAGTTCATGTGCAATGTCTCCGATGTCACCAGGAATGAATCATATGAACATGACGGCTCTAGGAGGTTTAGATCATAAAGGGAACCCCGGCGTACAGTTTCCGATTACTCAGAGACGAAAACGCCGTGTTCTGTTTTCCCAAGCTCAAGTTTATGAACTTGAAAGGAGATTTAAGCAACAGAAATATCTATCTGCACCTGAAAGAGAACATTTAGCAAGTATGATTAACTTAACGCCAACGCAAGTCAAAATCTGGTTTCAGAATCATCGTTATAAAACAAAACGTGCTCAGAAAGATATTACAAAGGAGAAAGGTGATGTTTCGCCCTCACAACATTCCCCATCAAGTCAAAGTTCGTCACAAGAATCACCAAGTCATCAATCTCAGAACCAACAAAGTCAACCCTCTCCAAGAAGAGTTGTAGTTCCAGTTTTGGTGAAAGACGGAAAACCATGTTCAGGATCTTCCGGTGGAGAAAATCAGTCAACGCATGCGCATCAGTCACAACAACAGAACTCTGGTCCCAGAGCAAGTGCTCATGGGTCATCAAATGTCCATCATAATTCATCACATGGAAGTAGCTCAAAAGTGTTTAAAACTGAAATTATGTCTCATTCTAATACCGGCAACCATTGTGCATCTAGTACGCATAATTCATTGTCATCACATAATGGAATTCACCAAGGACTACATTATCCATCCGCTGGCGTAAACGGTAGTGCTTTGACATCTTCGCCATATAATTTGCTAAGCGGAAGGACTTGGTGAAATTTTCATACAACCCATAAAATTATGGAAATTTTGTAAACTTTGCATTCTGAAACATTGCCAAAGTGACACCGGTTAGGTCCCATAAAGCTGTAAACGGGAGTTTGTCGACACATGGTAATAAAAGTTATACCATAAAACTAAAGAATCAATCCCGAAAAATAAACAGTATTGAAGGTAATAAATTCTCTATGATCTGGATGTTGTAAATAATAAAAATAGTTATATTATGGCTATGTGTAATAATTCCCAGGCCGAGCTAGTTAGATAACTGCTCTGGAAATATGATACAACGTCGGCTAGCTACCCAGCTGGGAAGTCATTAAAATATGACAAGGTGTCTTTTAATAAACATTACAAGACTGGTTATATGATGTTTGATATTGTGATGGATTATACGTATATACATATATGTTGTTTTGTGGCGGACGTCAAATTCAAGAATTTAGCTTGGGCAGACTTTTTCGTAAACAGAATTTTTAAAACAATTTGTCATGTTCAGATTTTTAAAAAAATTATTATTTCTTGATAAAATACACATGAAATCTAAACACAACTTAGGTTCTAATACACAGTATACATAGTTCGGCCATATTTTATTTATATATTCTTATAACATAAACATTTTTTTAAAAAAAAGCACATGTCATTTTAATAATAATCTCTTAAGAAAAAGCATTAGAGGGTTCTCGTATATTTTAGAACCACGCATTTACAAAAATGTAACCGTACGTTATAACTTGTGCATGAAACGATTTTTGTTAGATGATTGATTTTAACCAAGTTAATAAATAATATATTTATTTACATGGTGTTTTATATGGATAAAAGGCTTCATTTGAAAAATATAAAAAAGGAAACCATGATTGGTCAAACATATGTAATACTTTTTAGAACTCTTGCAAGACCACAGAACCGATTTTTAACGTAAGAGAGCAACATTTTTGTTGACATAAACTTCATTTCTCTTACTCTCTTCCTATTGTTTGTTTGGTTTACTTAAAGAAAATCTGCTGGTAATTCAAAAGCACTTATACTGTAGCCATTTCTAACTGAAATTCTTGAAATAAATTTAAAAAAGTAATATTCTTGGTAGACTTGATTGCGAAAATATAAACCTTTCTGATCGATTATAATTTTCCATGTTAAATAGATAAAGCTAAAGTTTTGATTAAAGAACAGAATTATTTTTAAAAATATTTTTGATTAAAAGGGGTAATTTTAACGATGATATATTCGCTTTTATTTCAACACTCCATTCTGTGAGTAAGCTTGTCGGTTTAGTCACAAAAAATAAAATTCTGCCAACTGGTCTCTGCTTTGATATAGATAGTTAAATTTAGGTAAAAATAGTTAAGTTTGTCATGAAGTGCGTTTTCTTCTCTTCGTTCAGATTTTTATGAATTTATTACAAACATATTTAAAAATTCAAAATAGCATTTTTGATCTTTTGGCAAATTTTTGAAAAAAAAAATCACATAGCGGTTATCACACTAAGAGCTTCCCTTGTTAAAACAAGTAAACCAAAATGGATTCAACACTAATAAGGTACATTACATTATAGTGTCGTCTGCCGAACAATTACGTCACAATAGATATCACAAAGTCAAACTAGATGGCGCTTCGAGAAATTTAGCCATTCTAGATGGCGCTACGAGCAATAACTTTAGTTTATATTAATTAGACAAAGTTAATATGTAAAGTAGGCGAATATTGTATTTATACATTAGTTTATAACATTTAATTTACAGTTTAAAGTTAAGACAATCATTTGCTTTTTAAATGTAATAAATGATATAAAGAATTTAGTTTGTTATTTATTTTTTACATGAAGCAGTATCGTCCGTTAGTGAGTTTTTGACGTTTAGTTTGGTTTTCAATAACAAAGATGTTTATCTTAATATTAAAAAGAAGATTTTGGATATATTTTTAATGTGCCAGAACCACAAATGGCAGGACAAAAATCTTCCAGTGTTGTTTCTATAAAAAATCCATGTATTCCATGGTACCCAATTTGACGTTCCAAAACGTGAGCAGAAATGTAAAATTTAACAAATTTGCAAAACCATCGTTTTGTGCAAAATTATGAATAATTTTTATGGTTTAAATTTCATAAAAATTCATTCTATGAAAATGGAAACAAAAAACACAATTCCTTCTTGAATATGACGCTTTTACTTGAATACATGTACTTTAAAAATTTAGTGACCAGTGAAAATCAGGATCACATTTACAATTTTAACTTTTTAACTGCTTCCATATTCCATAAAAACTGGTGAAATATATCTAAATAATGGTATATTTATATATTTTTTCGTACTTTAATTTTTTTTCTAAATTGCTGTTGATCCAATTTTTTATTTAAAAAAATGAATAAGAATGGTCAAAGTTAAAAACATATTCATTCTTATGCAAATCTCGACATTCAAAGAACTGTTGCTTGAATAAACTTATTTATTTTGTTGGCAAAAATTGAAAATATTCGGAGTACACAGCTAATTGGGTAAAGAATCTAAATACTAAAATAATATAAGCAGATAAGGGTTCTATTAGTTCAACATATTTTACCAATTTTTAAGTTAATTTTTTTTTATATTCAACGAGTTTTTTAATACAGATAGTGGTTTGGGTGTTAGCAACTAACTACATTTGAAGATGAGCATTTTCATAAATCATTGAACATTTACTCGGGTGTCAGCAGTTTTCAGCAGTCATTCGTTTTCGTAACTTATGATTTAAAATTATTTTTTAACAATTTTTGGTTATTTTATATTATTTTTGAAGATTTAATTTTAAACAAAAACTATTACATAGAGATGAACAATAACCGAGAACTAAAAAATCCATTCATTAGCATCTTGAAAATAATGCTCTTAGTATATACATTTACATAATTATACAAAGTGTTTTTTGCAATAATTTTTGTTTGTCAATGGATATGTCATAATGCTTTTTTTGATTTTTTTTTTCGTGAAATACATTTAAAAATGCAATATGACAGATAGAACAATCTCTGTCCTACTGTTAAGTTTTTTGGAATCCCCAATTGTTGTCAAAATTTCTTAGAACCTATTAATTTCAATATTAGAGACGTCCCTTGTGGCCAACTATATAAATCGACAATTGGAAAAATAAATTGGAAAAGAATATTAGTTAAATGTATTTGGTGTCAGTACACTTTCTTAGATATTTTTTCGGGAAAGTTGACTGAAGAACGTTTATTAACCCTTAAAGAACTTTCATTCTACTGTAACTTTATGACACAAAAATATCTTATTCCGTGAGCAAGCAACCAATAGACAATACATATATGTTTATATTGGTGGAACTTTTGTATATGTAATGCTTTGCTTTATAATAAAAAAAATACTTGGCTCACGAAAATGTAATCCAATCTTTATATTCAAGAAATTTTAAGCTGCAAGATTGTTAAAAGTTTAAACATGACCCATAGAAATGAAAAGATATAAATATAATAACAAGGAACAAGTCTGCAGCTGGAAACATGTAGCTGGCTAAAAAACATGACGAAATAAGCATACATTGAGATAAAAGATGACCAAACTCCGGATTGTTGCAAGACAATTAATATTATGGCAAAATCATGTCAAGTTTTATTTTTCATAAAATATTTTTGATTGAACCAAACCGTCCCTTTGATTTAACATCAAGTTTTCTTTGGGCTAAGATGAGGAATGAAAGAAAAACAATTCCAAATATATTGTCTGTTTTTACCATAAAGGATTGAGAAAACAAGTTATAATCATGTAAAAGAATAATCGTAGTATTAAAGTGTCATATATTGGTATTCTAACCAGCCATACCGTTTAGTAACAAGAAATACACGTACGATCAAAACAATATAAAGACATTCTACTTTCCAGGGCCTTGTTGGTTAGTTTAACTAAACTGGTTAGTGGATATTCAAAAAGTTATCAAAATATAATACATTTACAATGGACAAAGAGTTTTACCTTTAATTGTTTCTGTTTGATAATGATAACTATATGCGTTGATTTTAAATTTGAATTTTAAAAATATTGGCTTATACACAGCATTCAAATTTTCGCATAACAACTGGTAAACTAACGAAGCTTTGAACAACTGGGATTTGCAGTTTAGTATGTACCACGGAGATATTCACGTGTTTGACGGCGGATCTCGTCTTGTACATGCATTGTAAAATGCGGAAGCGGTAAAAGGCAGCAACATTAACGAAGAAAACGGTTTATATTTGTCCGATATTGGGATATTATAAAAAATGTATGGTGAAATAAAATTCTGAAACGGGCGCTATACCACCCTGATGCACCAAATCTATGAATAAATTTGTAATTGTGTTTAAAAATACAAAACATTTTTTAAAGTTTGGTAGACATTCTGGTCTTGTCTGTCTTGACAATTCAATCATAAAAGGCCGAACCTGCTTGAACTTAAAACCGAGTTCTCTATTTAATTAGAGACATATATATGTCTCTGATTTAATTACCGGTCAGTGATAGTGGGGTATAATGCATATGTGTTTGAATTATCTAACATTTAATGTATTTTATTCGAATTTTTTGTCAAGAATTGCAAGTATTTCTTAACAAGGAAAAATTTTGCAACAAAATTACTACTCTCAAACACAAAATATCAAGTGACAAAACGCGAATGTATCACAAAGATGTAAAAAATCAAGATCTTGATATTTCATTTTATAGCTAAACAGCTATATTGTCTTTGTTACAGAATGACACATTTTGTCCAACAAAATAACATAATTAATGAATAATAAATAAATAAATAAATAAATAGATAAATAAAAATAAATAAATAAATAAATAAATAAATAAATAAAATAAAATAATAAATAAACTTATTAAAAGAAAACTTTCAAAAGTAGATTTGTTAGTTATTTATTAATACAAAGAAAATCAATAAGCAATATATTTTTATTTTATAATAAAACTTTATAGAATACCTTCAATTTTTAAAAATTATTTATTTAAAAGATTCGTTATTTATCAATCGCGAGTATACCTTTTCTCGCCACAGTTAAAAACCTTGCAAACATGCTTCGTTTGGTACCTTTGCGTTGTGCTATATGCTAGGTTTTATATTATGAAGATTCTATTACCAAAAGATCGGTGCTTTTATGTTAAAAAATGCACATTTTTATTACTAAAATGTCATTCAAATAATAATAAATTTAGCTTGACAATATAAACATGACTTTATCTTGTGTGTTCGTTATCAATAACTAATGCTCAAACTAAACACTTACTGATAACTCTATTTATCACTAAAGTATATCAAATCATCCTCGCACTTACTCCCTATCTCTAATTTTTTCAAATGAACGGTTTTGCTATCTTTATCTAATTTTCATTACAATTAGTCCTATTTTTACAACTGGTAAACTACTAAATTCAGTCAACGTTTAGTATAAGAATAAAAGACTTGCATATTACTTTCTATTAACAAAAAATTGAGAACGGTGACATGATAATTAGATAGTTAGATAGATAGCTTTACCAATACTTTTTACATGTTCTAAGATTTGTCAAGTTTATGTTCTTTTCAGTAATTCTTTTTTTGGATAGTGAATAACGAGGAACCGCGTGTGTTTGTTTGTGTCTTAGCGCGCATCTAACATGGGCTAAACTATTTTGTTTGTGAGTAAGAAGTAAGACTAACTCTGAATCTAATAAAAGCCCCCCCCTCCTCTCTCTCTCTCTCTCTCTCTCTCTCTCTCTCTCTCTCTCTCTCTCTCTCTCTCTCTCTCTCTCTCTTATTACAATGTAAACAGAAAGTTGCAACAGAACTAGGGAGTGTTTATCAACATCAGATTTATGACACAACGGAAGTTTGCTTAAACAAACGTTAAATATGACAGGTAAAAATTCACATTTCATACCTGGATATTAACTATCGTGTGACAATTTCTTGTGAATTTATCTTGGCTATAAATAAATATTTGCCTACCCGATATAAATATTTACAATAGCGCATATAAAGACATTAACAGTAGGGATAGATGATGGAGTCATCTTAACACGTGCAACAATCAGTACACAGTACTCCATACTAGCCCAAGTATTCTACCTGATAACAGATAGTTATGTGATAATGTTACTTTTTAAACAAAGTTATACTTTACAATTATTCAAAATCACAAATATCTGAAATTATAGAATTCAGTTTTTTCATTATTTAATCATATCCATTTAGATCTCGTTGAGGTTTAAATAAAAAAGCTAGATAACCAAATATTTTTTAAATTGACATTTAAAAATCAAAATTTAAAAATTTGCTATCAGAGTCGTGGTGTTTATGTCGGTGAATGTGTCAAATGTTCATAGTTAATCCAATAAACTTAAATAAAGTTTGGTAATTTTTATTAACCATAGCCTAGGTGAACAAAAATTACTACCAGCTGTACAACAGTAGCACTTACCAATAAGAGTAAGTATATTGTACATAATTTGTCGATGGCAAAAAGGTATTAAACCCTGGCGATAAATTTATAAAACCTCCTTCAAAGATGATTCTAATCGATTTTAGTTAGCCTCTATTGAAAAGTAACCATAACATCAAACAAAGTGCAATTTTCAAAGTTGTATTCATAAGTCCTCTGCAACACATAGATTGTGCCTTTTTAAACGTCTTTTACCATTAAAAACATCAGTTCACTTGTTCTCGCTAGCCAATATGCAATTTGATTGCTGAAAAATAAACTTGTAAACTATATTCTGCTGGGACATGATTCAGGTATTGATGCTTCGAGTTCAATTTTGGCAGTATTTTATGTCCTTGAGCAGAAATCATTACTGCCAAAAAATTTGTTAAGGAAAGCTCTCTCTCTCTCTCTCTCTCTCTCTCTCTCTCTCTCTCTGCTTGATAACCTTGGGACTAGTAGAACAGACTTTGTCAATAATGTATGTACAAATGTTAAGCTTCATATTTGCTATTATTCGGGTGTTGGGGTGGGTGGGGTTAAGTGAGTTTCAGTCGTTTCACGTTATTGAAAAGGGATGCCCTGGAGAGTCAATAGGCTACACTATATCAATGACACAGGGACCATTGATCGAGTACCTGACCACGCATCCCCTATAACCAATGCATATATCTGAAATTGTGTAAGTCATTTCAGTACAAAACCTAGAATTCTTTTTTAAACGTTTCAAATAAGATTTGGTATACGTAGTCAGCTTTGTTGGTTTCAAGAGATTTGGTGGCTGAATACAAAATTTATAACAATGTTTAATTAATTTCTGACAATTCACTTAAAAGATATTGCTGAGAAAACATAAGCTTTGGAACATTCAGATGATGATGTAAAAATAAAAGAAGTTGTCAAGGGTTAAACAATTCTAAATAATTCTGATAAAATTTGATGAAATAAAATATCCAGGTGTGTGTTAAACGTTCTTTTTATGTGTCAAAGCCTTCCCACATATCTTGCAACTTTCGATCAAAAACACTCTTTTAAAATATGTTTATGAACTAATAATTGAGGTGTTTTTTTTATTTATAAAAACTTAACAACTTTACTTTCTCTTGAGTATATGGGCATACGGGTTTTAAAGAAAAAAATGGATATCTAAAATAATAAATGAAGACAACTGAACTACTGTTTATAAATTTTCAAACTAGTCATTAAATTGATATTAACCCATATGAATAGTAAATAATTTTTAATATAGTGGGGCAGGTAAGAGATACCTAGTCTAGGATCAGGCATGTATTGCTCAAGTTTATCTTAAAATTGACAGATCGTGTATGGAGACTTAATTCTTTCAATTCCTAAATAACGGTATTTTGTCAGTGGGTGATATACAAAGAGATCAAATATTCCAAACTCCTATTTAACGTGTCAGTCTAATCTCTTTATGTGGATACCCAAACGTCCTCGTTTTAATCCTGTTCTTAACTTCCAATCGAATCTCTACAGTTCAGAATTAAAAACCTATTATTCTAACTCTTATCCATAGTTTTATACATTATTTTTCGATTAAAAAATCTTGTATAATTCCATTGGTCTCTTCTATTTTATCCAAAACGTTTAAGTTCATTGCTGAATTGATTTGCTACACTACATACATTGGCCTCTTCGCTTACTAACTTCCACAGTACCGCTCTGTTTGCCTATCTTATAGGATTGGTTTTTTGACTACGACAAAATGACATATGTTAAAAAACAACCAACACATCATTTATGATCCCGATCTTATTTACTTACTTACTTACTTGCTTGCTTACTTACTTACTAACTTACAGTTAATCACGTTTATAGCGAAAACTTTAGGGAACTTGTTTATAACTTCGTAATAAAGTGACTTCGTTATATTGTAAAAACGAAGGTTGAACTTTCAGCAACCGACACAATTGTCATACTGTTCTACTTAATTCTCTCTATCACAAGAAATAAAGTGGAACTTTCGAAAAGGTGGTATTATTATTATTTTTCGACCAAATTTACCATCGGTTTTGATTCTAAACAGGGATGCCGGCCTGATGCCAAAACCCTAAATTTTCGTAAATAATCATATACTGCAGATCTGCATCTTAAAAAACAATAGTTATAGTAAATTTTTTATGATTATTGAAAAAAAATAATAAAAACGTGTGAAATAAAAGCAAATAAAATAAAGACAACATGTATATCTAAGAATATTACAACTGTTGTTTTTGATTAACTTCAGATTTAGATTAATAAATTTTCATTGTATTCTCAATATTTTGATGTTTGTTTGAGAAAAATACTGAATTTACTCCATTTTTTTTTTTTTTTTTTTATATTTTTCTTCGGACTATTATAGTTTTTAGTTTTGGATACATAGTATGAGCATGCCATTACAATTAACATTTGTTTAAAAATACATTTTATAAATAACAGTTTCAACGATGAAGCGCAGATATATCTAATGATATAGCTGCATGTCATTTTTAATGTGGAATATTTTACAACAATGTTCTTTTAAAGTTATAGAGAGATCAACTAACACTAACTATAAACTTCGATTTTGGAAATGCTGTCTAAAATAAACAACACTAGGATGATGCATTAAGCAATATATATATATATATATATATATATATATATATATATATATATATATATATATATATATATATATATATATATATATATATATGCGTATGTTTTGATTTAATCATGCTCAAACCTTATAATTAAACATAGAACATTTCCAAAGAAGTGTTACCTTCTGATATTTGTTTGAATAAGAATATTTTTGCACTTATAAGATTCCCATCCCTTGAAATATGTACATAGTTGTACACGTTCACGGCAAACGCTGGAGTAAATATGTTCCTATCTTTCATCTCTCAGTAATTGGGCAGAGTTCGAGGGACCTAGATGTTTTTAAAAGAAATCGGAATTGAATGCTTAATTCATATAATTTTTAAAGATCAAAACATGAAAAGAAGACCACATATGATATACACTTTTAATACACCAACAAGGTATTTGTAAATTAAACATTTAAACTTTTACCGTATTGTACACAGATCTTTGAATTAAACCTTAATGATTACGGATTCTCAGGTGAATTGCACCTGTGAATTGTATAGGCTTTTGTTAATATTATTTGGATTGTGTACCCACGACTTTTCCTTTTATACCTAATCATAAAATCTTACGTTTTCATTTTTCTTTTAAACTCGAGTACTTTTTGAAATAATGAAGAAAACTAGATCAGTAGTATATTATACTGCTTGTGATATATACAATACACTCACGGCTTGATTACTTCAAAAATAGGGTAACTTGTTAAAAACCAATCATGATGTAGCAAGTCCTTTATAAGTACTCCGAGGACCCGCCCAATCATTAAACAAGTACCAAGGGTTGGTAACAATTCGAATAACATCTATCATATAATTTCAAAAAAGGGAGAAAAATTTTTTAACGTTATTTCAATAAAAACGGAACAAATATATATATATTAGATATTGGAAATATGATATACCATGAATCGTTTTAGGTTTGTAAAATGATGACAGAAATTAAATAGAAACAAATAAGAAAACTTTTCAAATATATCATGTTCGAACGCAAAGAAGATCTAAAAAGAAAGAAAAAATTTGGTTTGAAGTCATTGATGATCAATCCAATGTCATCCCTTAAACAACGTCATGTGCTTTAAAACAATCCGAATTAGCAAAATTGTTTGCGAGGTATAAAGTCCCCTTTCAAAGTTATAACAAAACTACATAGAAATACTGAATTCCGCTTGAAGTCAAGTTACATAGAAAAAATAAAACAAGTAGAACACGAAGTTGAATGCAATATGAACTATATGAAAAGAAAAAATAACATACGTAAAAATATCATCGACATTTAAATGGCAATAACTGAAAAAAAAAAACAATTTCCCTTGGAATACAACATTTAAACATCTTATATGAAACACAAATTATACGAAATAGACCAAAAAAAAACTGTTTCATGTACTCACTTCATAGTTTTTTAACTGTCTTTTTTGAATAGATATATTTATAGCATAAACGATTTTAGAATCAGACATTAAATTATTTTCTATTTTTATAAAAATGTGATTTTTTTCTGTAGGAATCAGATGGTTAAACATCGAATTGACAGTTTTCTTGTTGGTTGAAAAACATCTGTAAAATTGGACACATGCATCATTTAAACAGCTGCCGATTAGTAATTTTCTTTTTATATCCAACATTGATTCCTTAATCTGTAAAAATTAATTTTTACATTTATTAAAAAAAGTAACGCGAATTTTTTTTATAAGTACCAACAAACTTTGTTAGATTTATTTACTAACAACATACTACTTAGTAACTTATTTTGAGTCAATAAAAATAAAAGAAAGTTATGCTACAAACTGGGTAAAGAAATTATTGAAGTAATGGACTGCTGCTGACATAATCAAGATCCATTTTGTCTTTATATCAAGTGTGCCTCAGTTTGAGGCCAGAAGGTTTATGGTCAGTAGTTGCAATATGTATTATCTTTTAGGAGGTGCTTACCCTTCCGGAACACCCGGCCTCACTTCCTTTATGGAAGTTCACGTGTATAACTTATTTTGCCAGTTTTCAAAGTTTTTTGGATTGTGATTTGGACAAGGACTGGTACATTTGTTTTATTAAAGACGTAATTTTTGTGTCGTGTTTCGACGTATGTTTTGCATTTAATTGTCTTGTCCCATGATTACCAATAACATGTTTTTAAGTAACAATTTTTCATATTGAACTGAGAATTATAGACTGATTTTTGTCTTAAACATTTAACTTAATTATTAAATTTTAAGAAACATAAACTAAACTATGTTTTAGAACATTTTTGTAGAGCTAAAAACAATGCTTTTGCTTTTATATAAAAAAATAGAAAAAGATTATTAGTGTTTTATTTTATAAAACCAAACCCCGAGACAAACTATCCTAGTCTTTTAATGATGCCAAACTTGGACTTTAATAAGTCATTTAGATTAAGAATATACAATGCTTTAAGACATTTTAGTCTCATCATTGAGAACAAAGTGCATGTAATAGTGTTCATTGAGTATTGAAAAAGGTTTCTGTGTATGACTTTGTCAAAAAATCTGTCTTCTTGAAGAATTATACTTTGTTTTATTACTCAATAAAACAGTTGCTTAGTGAAGATGAAAAATACATATGCATTAAATGTACCACTCTCTCTCTCTCTCTCTCTCTCTCTCTCTCTCTCTCTCTCTCTCTCTCTCTCTCTCTCTCTCTCTCTCTCCTTATATATATATATATATATATATATATATATATATATATATATATATATATAAGACATTTAAAGGGTAGCAGTTATAAAATCGCATTAGTGTTGCTTTTTGTCAAATAAATCGACATATAAAAATACCGTTTTTGTTTAATACCTCACTTACTATTTTCTTTGAAATGACATGTTAAATCGACTTGGATATTTTTTCATTGTGAAGTAATGTATCATAATGAAAATCTGTAAATTACAAGTATTTATTTAAAATAAGTTGATTTGTACATTTTGAAGTAAAAGTTGACACTCTACGTCTACTTGGTAATATATCTACACGGTTGGAACTCTTCGACTTTTACTAATCATTTATATGAAGGGGTATTCAATGCTTCTTGACATATTTACAATTGTCTCAACACAGAGGAGAAAGCGTTTTAAGTGTTCTTTAATACTGTTAGTAAAAGGGTATAGTTTCTATGTTGATAGTTAAATAAAGAGTAAATGATAGACTTAATATTAAAGTCGTCAACAGAAATAATCTATATAATCCACGGCAGGTGTCCGTTCAGATCATTAATATAAAGTTAACATTTGGAACCATCGTGTATGGTAGCCCACTAAAGCCCCTTTAAAATGTAATTCCTGTATTTAAATCTTTTTAACTTGCTTTTTTTTAAATACCCAAGTTGGGAAATACAAATGCGACCAAAAACCTGGCATTTGGAAAAGCCAACGCGATCAAAATCTATTATTAGGAAAAGCCAATGCGACCGATAACATGGCATTTGGAAATCGATGCGACCACAAACATGACAATGGTGAAAGCCAATGCGGAATTGGAAAAGCCGACGCGACCAAAACATAACTTTGGGAAAAAGCCAACGTGGAATTGGGAAAAGCCGACGCGACCAAAAACATGACTTTGGGAAAAGCCAACGCGGAATTGGGAAAAGCTGACACGACCAAAAACATTACTTTGGGAAAAGCCAAAGGGACAAAAAAAATAATAATAATAATAATTATAATAATAATAATAATAATACAATATGGAATTGGGCATTGGAAGAGCCTAAAGACCAAGAGCAAGACATATTACAAGTCAATAGAAACAGAGAACAAGACATGGCACGAATAGACAAACACTAAGTCAAATTCGTTTCACTGATTATAAAACTGTTTTAGCAAGTACTGGAGTTAATTTCCAACGCCATGGTTTTAAAGAACTATAAGATGTTAATATACATAACATTTATTTTACAACTGGTGTTCCATAAATAAGCACATTTGATAATTAAAAGTAAGCTTTGTTGTAATTTAAAACATCACTGTAATTGTTATTTTGAGTTTGCAAGAGGTACAGTTGTTGTACCTTCACTAGTGCAAGATTTTGCATAATTTTGATAATTTTGTTTTCAAATATACCTCCAATGTTCTGTACAGACACTTTACGGTAATTATTACGGGTTTCTACATCAGGTAATTTTACCGTGTAGCATGCTTATTTCTTACTCTGATTCTACTTTGCTTTTGTTACTTTTTTGTTCTGCACACAGTATGAAGTCTGATGTTTTATTGTTCATATCACTGGCCAAAGTATACCAACCAAATTTATAAATATCTTTACTGATTTTCATTATGATACATTACTTGTTTCAATATCAGCTATTTAACGTATATGTACCTTGATTTATCAAACATTATTTATTCATATCACTTTTTTATTTTCTTTTCTATTGTAGTCGCAAACAGGTCACTCACTCACTGACTTACTCACTAATTTGGACCTCGTTGACCGAAAACTGAACTACGGAACACAGCTCCCCTCACCACCTATAGGTCGAATTCTTACTGCGGAAGATTTTAGTGCTTAAATAAGTCAACTGACGCTAGTAATATTTTTGATATTCTTTATGAAATGAATGTTATTTGTTTTTTGAGACGTTGATATGCGTTATTAGGCGTGATTAGTAGTGATAAGGCTTTATTAGGCGCGATTAGTAGTGATAAGGCTTTATTAGGCGTGATTAGGAGTGATAGGCTTTATTAGGCGTAATACGGCGTTATCAGGACGTTATTAGGAGTGAAAAAGCGTGATTAGGCGTATCTTTTGTGATAGTACCGGCTGTAAACGCCTGTTCTTTCACGTCAAATTGCGTGGAACAAAGTAATATCAGGTTACAAAATCAAATCATTCAACAAGACTTACAGATCTATTTCGTCAACTTTTCTTAGAATGGACGAAAGGTCAACTCTTCGTGACTCGATGATTTGCAATTTTCACCAATGCAGTACTAGAAATAAAGGTTTATTCGGCTTTATTATTTACCTACACGAACATAAGATAATTTATGTTGTAAAGAATCAAAAGGTACAAATAGAGATACGATCCATATTGATTCAATCTATGAACGTGTAGCATGTGTTTTATTTACAAAGTACCAAGTCTTCTTGGGTATAGAAGGCTGGTATAGAAATATCACAATATAAAATTGAATTTAGCTTTAGTATTCCACACTACTTATCAGTCTGCTACAGGGAAATGCAAACAAACACAACAGAGCTTAGAATGCAGATATTTAAAAATCGACGGAATAGGTCAATATTATGTCTTTATATGAGAAATCGATAATGTTACAAACAAAAGCATTGTGTTAATCTGTGAGCTGTATCGATGACTGAATTGAGTTGTGATCTATAATGATTTACTTTAAGGTTGTGTTTGATGAAGGCTGTTATATACACGCGCTAATTATGAGATATACTGGCATATTTTTACTCAGGGTTTTTATCGAGATATGTTAAATTAAATATTGATATTGATGAGATACTGAAAGCAAACTCACCTAACATATTTAATGGAGTAGACATTTTGAGTTGATACAGTTTCTGTTCTTCTTCACTGAAATTGTAGGATCGCATGATTTTTTTAAAAAAAAATTGTTAAAAGGTGAAAATTTGGAAAGAGTTCCTCTTGTACCTCCACTCAAACATACACAAATATATACTACACAGGTAAGATAAAGTATATATAGTATGTTTTAAGTAGCGGATACAAAAGGAAATTTTACCCCGGAATCGAACCCACTAAAGTAAGATATCTTTAGATTGTTTACTAACTTCTTAACCACTTGGCTAGCGCAGCGAAAAATGAAAAATTAAATTATAATTGTCTTTTGGCTTTTTAAATCGGTTTAATAAACTATAGACAAGACAGAAACACTGGTAGTGTGTGGTGACAATGAGGGTGTAGGGCCAGCAATGGAATAAAACATTGTTATTAAGATAACAAATAGAGATAGTACAGTGGTGGGTTTTGACACTCAAGTCAAGATTTTAACTTTATATCTAGTCGGTCAATGATGGAATAGAGGAGGAAAACGGAGTCAGAGAGTACCACTAAACTTTGACAAACAAAATTATTAAGTTTCTCACACTAAGTTCTGTTCGATGAGATTCGAACATTGCCTGTCAAAGGTACTGTGAACGGCAACAGTGTACCTTGGACTACTTGGCCATCAATGTTCCTATATAACAAGTAGATGTTAAAAGAAATGTGATATAAATGTTTAACGAGTAAATTAAATGTATGTTTGAAGAAATAAAAGCATATTCAGCTTAAAAACTATAACTTTGCAAACAGCCAGCAAGGAATACCAAATGACAAGTGAAACAAGGGATGTAATAATAACAGAGTCTATTTATTTGCTAAATTTTAAATTTTGATAATTTTTATAATGATTTATTTCAAATATTCAAATATTATTTTTGGTGTTTTAAGTCTTTGTATTGAAATAATTTATTTAAAAGACGTAATTTAACGGAAAGCGATTTTTGTTCGGACATCTGGCTTTCATTGAGGTGTTAAACTCTATTTTTCTGATATTTTTAATTCAAAAAATTGGTTCCATTTTCAAGAACATTTAGTTCCATTGGCGTGAAATACATTCAGTAACAAAGCTGAAAACATGACTTTTAACTGCCAAATTTCATCTGGTTAAAGAGAGATAACTCAAACGGAAATTCAATCTGAAATCGTGTATGAAAACCAAGCTGCTCTGACTGTAACGAATTGGCAATTAACAAAAAAATTCCTAGTTTTAAAATACAATATATAAACTTATTTTGTTCCGGGGTAAAATGTTCCAGACAGCATTTCTAAAATATATCATCATATTGACTAAATGCTAAACAGTTTTTAGCACCGGCAATGACTAACCTAGCATGATCATGGGATGTTAATTCATCGACCGTATCCAGTCGTATGACTTGCTGGATCCCATTTATGCACAAATATTTTCATTTGCCTTGTGAAATTCCCATAGCAGCAAGCTTGAGAGCCGTTGCGTTCATGATTGACAATGAACAACAAAAACCTTGTCACTCCGTGTTTGAATACATAAAAAATGCAATACACAATCCGGAACTACATTACCGAAGGTAAACAAACATGGCAATTACGTCACTTTTGTTTATAATCGAGACAATCTTGAAAAACACATTTTAACGAAATTTTACAAGAACAGTTCAATGGTTAAAATGCACAAAATAAAATCAAAGAAATTAATCAAATAAAATTTTAATAACATATTTAGGCACCTGGCTGATATTCACCGTAATATTGACATTGTACGAGACGGCGTTTAAATATCAAATGGTGTTTTTGAAAGAACTGGTATGTCAAAACCATCAAACCACAAAAAAGTCTTGAACAATCAGATCTTTTAAAAATTTCTTCCTACCTTGGCTAAAATGCTATATATCCCCTATTTTTTTGAGGCAATGTGTAATGGTACCACTTGTCAATTAATTTTGTGTCTCGTGGGATGTAAATTTTAAGTGATGTAAATTTCATTGGAATAAGATTCACTCATGCGTGCCACATCTAGTGAAAATTGTCCGTTTCACATGCTGTGTTTGTTGAGCGGAAAAACTGAAAAATCAGCTACGTGCTTTTAATCAGCTTACTTGGGATACAATAGGAACTCCTCAAAACTATAATGCACGGTTTAAGTACTACAAAACTTGCTAAACGATCATTTTCTAAACTTTGAGATATATTTGCACCGCATCAGGCGTAGAATATAAGTATACTTCTCACTGCTTTGCTGTCTACATTTGAACGGTACCGAGTATGAAGCTCGGCACATAATGTTAGAGTGAATCTCAACCTAACAATGTCGACATTCCAGAAAAAATCTCTTGGTAAATCCCTGTCTACGCTCACATATCCCGGCGCAGATTCAAAACACCCACATGCTTGGCCATTCAAAATTATCCCTCTGCTACAATTTCCCCCCGTTTCAGACTCACAAATTTCACTTCCGACATATAGCCAGCAATCTTTTACTCCAAACTTCTTTGCACTGAAATGGGGCCACAGAGATGCACTCGATTTTCGACCGAATTAAAGTCCCAAAAAATAACACATTTACTGTTCATATTCAATTTTGATGTATGTCATTTTATATCCAATATTCTCAAAAAACATTATGTTAATAAAAATCGAGAAAATACCGTCAAAATACCTGATACCACTATAATTTTTCAAACCAAAACTCCCGGTTGTTACTCCCACATCAAAAATAGTGCGGATAAATAATGTGTCGTTCTCGGTCTTAAATTCAGCTGTTGCGTCTACTAGACTCCTCCAATGTGCATGTGTTATAGATGTAAATTTTTGATTCTTAAAATCAATGAATCATTCTTTAAAAAAAATATTTCACGAAAATATAACAATTGAACTGTTTTAAAATGGTGTTCATCGTCAGTATAAAGGCAACAACTTTGCAAGCAAACTTATCATAACGCGCTAATTCGCGTTATTCCGTTTGCTTGCAAAGTTGTTGCCTTCATACTGACAATGAACATCATTTTAAAACAGTTCAATTGTTAAGTATGTGTGTGCATGTGTGTAAGGGTATTTGAGGAGTTTGTGAAGCTAGTTTCCTTGTTTGCCTCGTAAGATTTTCAACACTATCCTACGGTTTTAGATGGGATTGTTATCCAGTCAGTAACTATGGGACCTCATGTAACTGTGGAACGTTAAAAGAACGTAATTAATTATAATGCGTGTATATATCTAGCAGACTTCTAGCAATGCAAAACACAAGTATCAATGAACGTATGCATTATCACTTTTCTCTTTACGCATTAGTGGTGGAATCCGGCAATATATGAATAATGAAAGCGGATAATCAACAAAATGTGATCAAAATAGAATAGGTAATTAAACTTTTCAATAAATACAATTGTATTTTGCGATTTTAAATTTTAAAATGACAATAAATGAACGATGCATTTTTAGTATTAATCCAATCGTTATATGTTTATTTCGTTTTCATATGGGATATTTCATATGGACAGGTGCCCTAATCAGTTTTTCTCGCTGTAAAATAAGGTTAAAACTTGTCAATGTTTGAGCTTGATTCATTAACCGGTTTGAATTTCTGGTGCAGAACTCCATTGCCAGCTACCAGAAGATATATGATTATCATATTATTTAAAAGAAAATAATAATTTAACAGTACACTCGTGTGTATGAGACAGTTAAATGACAATAAATGAACGATGCATTTTTAGTATTAATCCAATCGTTATATGTTTATTTCGTTTTCATATGGGATATTTCATATCTCTGCCATCTATGGACAGGTGCCCTAATCAGTTTTTCTCGCTGTAAAATAAGGTTAAAACTTGTCAATGTTTGAGCTTGATTCATTAACCGGTTTGAATTTCTGGTGCAGAACTCCATTGCCAGCTACCAAAAGATATGGAAAACTGTTATTGAGTCAGTATCATCTAAAACAAATATTTATAACTTTTCAGAAAATCAACGAACGCGTTGAAAGTCACAGAAAAGAGCTGAAGTATACATATAAGAGGATAGAATGATTTCATATGGCATCAACATAAAAATGTAATGAGCGTTGCCAATTTAACATCTTTAGGTGACAACGGTGTCAAAGTTTCTATTTCAGGAAATTCTTTGGGTATAGAAAGCATTTCAAACGCAGGGGTTGTCAAAGTTGCTACTGGAAGTATTGACTCGGCACTTTTCGATGATTTAGAAGCAGTCAGAGTTTGGGATGTCAGAGGAAGTGGGCGTTTCACAGGTGGAACCGTTTCCTTCATGATGATAGAATTTTGATTGGGGACAGCAGATCCAAAACGCTGTAAGTGTACAGTGAAAATGGTAAAAGAGAAATTTGTCACTCTGTATCGTACAAACTAAAGGATGTCGTTCAGCATTCAGATGATAACATATACATTTCTTCAAAATCCGATAACTATATCACAGTTATTATAACGGATAAGTTATGAAAAGTGTATATACGTTTTGACAATGGATGGTAAAACAAAAAGAACCATCAACACATTTGACAACTACAGTTTTATTGGTACATCTACTTCAGACAGGGGACCTGTGTTTTACTATTGTGATGGTACCGAGGTTGTTATCCAATCAGGTACTGGTGAGAAGTTATTAAGGTACAAAATTCCAGGAATTCAAAGAGCTCGCGGGATAGCTCTGGATAAATGAGACAATATCTTTGTCTGTGGAAGAGACTCTAAGAATGTTTGTGTTGTTTCGAAATATGAAAAATCAATGACTTTTTTCTGATTTAGAGGACGTATGCAAACCCTACAAAATTGGTTTTGACAGATGTGGTAGCAAATTCTTTGTTACCGATGTTGACAAAGGCAACGTTCTTGTGTTCAATTTGAATGTGAAAAAATAACACGTCAATTCCAAGACTATAAAAGTCTTAGACTCCAGTCACTGTAACTTATGTACATTTCTTCCAAAACAAACAGAGATATACAACTCACTCTTAAGCGTGAAGCGTATTTAGGGTAGGAATTGGACTTATACTCAAAATACTTTTCATGCTCAACCGCAAAAAATGATTTTTTCTTCATTATGCTATAAATAATTTTTTATTTACTTAATAAATTTTATTCTTTTGAATAATGATGACACTGCGAGGCGATGGTAGACATGCATGCGGGAGCTACAATTGCGATTATTTTTTATTTCTGTTTTCAAAATGCAACAATCAGTTCAACGAATTTTAAACAAAAATTGTGTTCCTATTGTAATCTGGTTATTCAACACAAATTTTGTATTGCAAATAAAAGAACGCATTGTCTGAATTTTTTTTAATAATAAAGATGTACTCAAAAATGAATAAACAGTAAAATTAATATAAAAATAATTTAAAATTACATTTAACTATAACTAAGAATAAAACAGATAAATATGAATACAATACTAAGTAAGAAATGTTTACTTTGCTCTTTATTTTGATATAATGTTTACTTTGCTCTTTATTTTGATATTATTAACTTGCCTTTTTATTCTAAAATTTGTCCTGATTTTTAACTTATAGGGGATGACACGAAATATTTTTTATTATAATGTGTGGAATGTTACTTAATTGTTAGAAAGCTTCTTTGATGCAATATTCTTTATTATAATACTTTCTCAGTCAAAAAATAATAATTTTAAGCCTATCAAGTTTTAGATAATGAAGAATGAGTGGGTGAGTTGATGTTTGACGCCACATCGGTTATTTTCATTTAATAAAGTATATTTTTGAAACATCAAACATCCATTGAATGAAAAAAACTGCTCCTCTTGTTTAAATAAGGTAGTTTTATAAAATTAATTCATAAAAATGTTTAAAATTCAAAACCTCAGTCTATTTGAAAAGAAGTCCCGATTAGACGAAATATTTGATTGATACATGTACGTGTATTTTTAAGAATATATTGTGATCAGACCAAATGTGATATTAAGTTTTTCGATTGAAGTATCATGTAACGTTCATATTTTGAAGTGTATCTGTTCAAACGTTGCGCGGTCGATTCAGAAGCTAAAGATTTCCAGAGTGTGGTAGATGCAACGAAACTGTGGGGCTAGGGATCGAGGCACCGATTAGAACAAAGACTAATGCATACGGTATAAACATGTATATACATTATGTGACTCTTTTTATCACTTCTCATTTGGGTAAAATCGTTTATAAATTAAGATGATTCTTACTATTGATTTTAAATTTGTAAACAAGTAAGTTGACTGAAGGTTAAGTTCTGCCTGACGACATGTATCATTTAAAACGGAAGTCGTTTGATACTTAACTGGAAGTTCGTACTTATAGAGACTGGTCAACAACTAATAAACAAAGCTTTGGTGCATAATAGATTGATAGAAAATTGCATATTTTGCTCAAATTTAAGTAAAAAAAACTGAAATTGTTTCTGTCTAGTAGACTAATCTTTAATGGTTATGTCATATACCACTTTTTGAATGTATTTTTATGATTAAATTCAAAAAGTGGTATATGATAGTTACGAAAAAACCTCATTTGTTCAGAAATGATTGTGAAATCAGGGTCAGTGGTAAAAGCAAGGACATTTTATGATATTTTTTTTAACATTGCACGCCCTATTCTGTGTTCTATTGGTTTTTTGATTATCTTTACCACCCCAGAACTTTTCGTCCATAGTAAATTTGATTAGAGCATAAAGTATCATTGGTCCATTCCAGTGCTCCGGTTCAGAATCTGTTTAATTAATTATCACTATGCTGATCTAGCGGTGATAATTATGCAATTACCATATAAAAATAACAATGATAACTTAATTTTGAAGACAATTCTATAAACATTAATTAGTGTAAAAAAAGTCTTTCGGATATATATATACTAGTATATATATATATATATATATATATATATATATATATATATATATATATATAAATTGAAGTGGTAAGTATCAAGACTAATAGCTACGAATAATTGATAATTAAGCATAATTTACTGCTAGTAATCGGTATAACAGACTAGATAAATAAATATTTTTTTCATCCTATTGCAATTAATTGAGTTAACATATATTATTTTGCTTTAAGAAAGTTTAAATTGTTAACTGACTGTTAACTAGTATGTCCCACTTTTATTGGCAAAAGAATTTGTCACAAACGTGAATTAATATCTATTTAAATGTAATTGTTCCGTGCTTTTTGCCGTGCTATTTGTTGGTTTATCGTTAGAATTCAGAGTTGAATCAATGCTTTTTTCACTTGGACCCATCAGTTTTCTTCTCCTAATAATAATATAAACGATACCGTTTAGGATTCCTCCGACGTTTGAAAATGTTGTAACAAATTGAAATAACGCCTGTGGCACTAGGTTCTCATCGACAAGCTGCCATACTCCATATAAAGCCATAGCCCACCACTGGACAAAGAAAGCCGTGACGAAAAGCGACATCGTTCGAGCAGCCCTATGTGATGCCCGAGCAGCCCTTGCCTTTTTCCCTAACACGTCCTTAAGTCGTTTAGACTCTACGTGGATTCTCTGCCATGTAAGTATGTATAATACAATGTTAATTAGCAGAATAATCAGAAGAGGCGCTGTAGTGAAACATATATTGGTTATCTTCCCTTTAACCCCGTCAAAGTAACAGCTACGTCATGAAAAATAATAATAATAAACATTAATATTACGAAATGAAATATATCAATATGCATCTGATATGAAAAATATATACCTGGCAATAAAAACTAAAAAAAAAAAATCGTAATACTGAAAAAAATACTAGCATGAATACCACTGATACAATAACTTCCCCACTGACTGAAAAGCTCAGACCTTCAACAGACATTCACATCTTGACCTCCCACCGTTAGACGGACAATCATATCAAAGCAATATCAAGACTACTCATTATAAAGCTCCCAACTTAGAACGTACACTCGTATCAAGATTACATATTATAAAGCTCCCAACCTAGAACGTACACTCGTATCAAGACTACACATTATAAAGCTCCCAACCTAGAACCAACACTAATATCAAGACTAAACATTATAAAGCTCCCAACAAAGAACGTACACTTGTATCAAGATTACTCATTATAAAGCTCCCAACCTAAAACGTACACTCATATCAAGACTACACATTATAAAGCTCCCAACCTAGAACGTACACTCGTATCAAGATTACTCATTAAGAAGACTACACATTATAAAGCGCATGGAACGTACACTCGTATTAAGACTATACATTATAAAGCTCCAACATGGAACGTACACTCGTATTAAGACTATACATTATAAAGCCCCAACATGGAGCGTACACTCGTATCAAGACTATACATTAAAAAGCCCCAACATAGAACGTACACACGTATCAAGACTATACATTATAAAGCCCCAACATAGAACGTACACTCGTATCAAGACTATGCATTATAAAGCCCCAACATAGAACGTACACTCGTATCAAGACTATACATCATAAAGCCCCAACATAGAACGTACACTAGTGTCAAGACTATACATTATAAAGCCCCAACATGGAACGTACACTCGTATCAACATTATACATTATAAAGCCCCAACATAGAACGTACCCTCGTATCCAGACTATGCATTATAAAGCCCCAACATAGAACGTACACTCGTATCAAGACTATGCATTATAAAGCTCCAACATAGAACGAACACTCGTATAAAGACTATACATTATAAAGCCCCAACATAGAACGTACACTCGTATCAAGATCACTTATTATCAAGACTATACATTATAAAGCCCCAACATGGAACGTACACTCGTATTAAGACTATACATTATAAAGCCCCAACATGGAACGTACACTCGTATCAAGATTATACATTATAAAGCCCCAACATAGAACGTACACACGTATCAAGACTATACATTATAAAGCCCCAACATAGAACGTACACTCGTATCAAGACTATACATTATAAAGCCCCAACATAGAACGTACACACGTATCAAGACTATACATTATAAAGCCCAACATAGAACGTACACTCGTATCAAGACTATACATTATAAAGCCCCAACATAGAACGTACACTAGTATCAAGACTATACATTATAAAGCCCCAACATGGAACGTACACTCGTATCAAGATTATACATTATAAAGCCCCAACATGGAACGTACACTCGTATCCAGACTATGCATTATAAAGCCCCAACATAGAACGTACACTCGTATCAAGACTATGCATTATAAAGCTCCAACATAGAACGTACACTCGTATCAAGACTATACATTATAAAGCCCCAACATAGAACGTACACTCGTATCAAGACTATGCATTATAAAGCCCCAACATAGAACGTACACTCGTATCAAGATTATACATTATAAAGCCCCAACATAGAACGTACACTAGTATCAAGACTATACATAATAAAGATCCCAACGTAAAATCTGAACTCGTATCAAGACTATACATTATAAAGCTCCAACATAGAACGTACACTAGTATCAAGACTACACATTATAAAGCTCCCAACATAGAGTGTACACTCGTATCAAGACTAAACATTATAAAGCTCCCATTATAGGACGCCACTCACATCTAGATTACTAATTATAAAGCTCCCGACCTAGAACATACACTCGTATCAAGACTACTCATTATAAAGCTCCCAACATAGAACCTACACTAGTATCAAGACTATACATTATAAAGCTCCCAACATAGAGCGTACACTCCTATCTAGACTACACATAATAAAGCTCCCGACCTAGAACGTACACTCGTATCAAGACTACTCATTATAAAGCTTCAAACCTAGAATCTACACTAGTATCAAGACTACATCTTATAAAGCTCCCAACATAGGACGACACTCATATCTAGACTACTAATTATAAAGCTCCCAACATAGAACGTACACTAGTTTCATGATTACTCATTATAAAGCTCCCGACCTAGAACGTACACTTGTATCAAGACTACACATTATAAAGCTTCCAACGTAGGACGTACACTCCTATTAAGACTTCTCATTATATAGCATCCAACATAGGACTTAAACTCATATCTAGACTACTAATTATAAAGCTTCCAACATAGAACGTACACTAGTATCAAGACTACACATTATAAAGCTCCATACGTAGGACGTACACTCCTATCAAGATTACACATTAGGACGTACACTTGTATTTAGACTACTCATTATAAAGTTTTTTTTCTCCGAGAGTTCGCAATTTTAGTGGAAATTCGCGATTTGTCCTAGAAGCGAACTTAAATGTCATGCAATATTTCTAAATAACACATTTGTTATATTAAGAAATAACTAAAATGCTAAATTAAAAGATGTGTATTATTTAAGTTTACTTTAACAAAAACAAGAAACTCAAAACCAAAGCCCCGCTGAAATAATCTAGATTCACAGCTAAAACATCTCTCTCTGCTGTGGAAGTTAAATCTTTATCAAAGTACTTACAAAGCTCCATTAGGTCCAAGTTGTCCTGCTGCTCCGGCAATTGTAGCTCCTAGAAAAGGTGCTCCGAATGTCCACAACAGTAACCTCCAATCTGCTTTACCAAAGTTTAAGTCGTTTCCGAAAAAGATCAGGATAAATGCGTTAATGGCCACTATATTTACCATCAAATTCTGAGCAGTTATAAACTCGGCCAACATGAATCCATAAAATTCACATAACGCTTTTGGGTAAACGTGGTTTCTTGTGATGGCAATATGGGCATGGTCTAACGTATGCGCAATATTAAACAAGCCATCACAAACAGCTAAATACACAACGAACCGCTCGCTTTTGGTCCACGAGAAGAAAGTCTTGAAACTCTGCATTCTAAAGGAACATATCAAAACCGCGCATGCTGAGAAAAAACTTAAAGCAATACAGGTCATCGCAGGTATGTGTATATAATAAAACTGACCATTGTCCAGACCAGTTACAGGTAAATCGTATCCACTTCTTGGAGCCGGCTTGGTCCGTCGTTACATTTGAAACTGTAGTAGTTTCCATTCCAGAAAACATCGTTGAAGAATTTTCCATTTTTGTAGAACAAAATGTTTTGTTCTTTTTCTAACAATTAAAGTTTATTTAATGTTTTACTTACAATGTAGCATAGACAATTAAAAGGTTCCGGCGGAGTAGCATCCTTATACTTCTCATTGATATACAAGTACTTAGTAGACTGTATTAAGTGGGATGGTATTAAGAGGAAACAACGTCATTTACATTGAGTCGCAAATGAATGTTTTCTAGAAATATATATGACTAAGTAACCCTTACATGGGATATTGCTCACGATATGTTTTCGATTATCAAATACTAGATCAATTGATCAATTTAAAAATATAATTATCTCTAAAACAAAATAATGCGTCTAATCTCAGGTGTGTGTTATAAAAATGATATATGGATCAAGGTAGAGTTCATGAAACTCACATTAGGCTATTGGCAACAATAAGTTCAACGATTTGAAAAATTAAAAACAGCATTAGTTGGAAATTGATGTGCTAAGTTACTTAGTGACTATAATGTAATTTTGTAAATTTTATTTTAATAAGAAATGTTTATATATGTCTATTTTTAGATATTCTGAGTCAATTGCAAAGCAGTTTGTTGAAAGTTGCAAATAAGTTGTTGCATGATAACACGGATTTCTTTGACTCCCTTTACTTCGCGAGCGCTTGAGTGTATGTGAATAATAGTATTACACAGGCTAAATATAAATAATTAATATACAATAAACGTTTACTTTACATATTTATTGATTTCTCTTAAACAGAGACATATGTAAAACGCTTATAAATAAATGATTTTTTAATTACGACATTGTTTAATTATCATGTTACGCTTACACTGTAGTCTGTAAATGAAAGCAGCATATTTGAATTACATCTATTTAAATAATTGATGACTGTTTTATTTTAATTTAGATTAATAAAACCTCAAGTACTAAGATAAGTATCGATGTAAAATAAAAAGTAACGATTTTTTACTTCTCTGAAAACAGAATATTTGACAAGAATTTAATTATTTAACGTTTTTTATATTTAATCAAAATAAATAAGCCGGTAGCGGTATTTTAAAATAATTCCATTAATATTTTTTCTGATTAGTTTAAATCATCATGATGGGTTCGATAATATTTAACAATTAAAAATGTTTTGAAAAATTTAAACGTGTTTGGTTTTTAAGTGATTAAATTTGCCTTTTTCCTTTATTTTCTAGTTTTCTGTTTTTTTGTTGAGAGTGTCGAGATAATTGCTGCAAAGTAATGATGATTCAAAATGTCGGGCAGCTCCCTAAGTCTGTTATAAATTACAGCTCTAGTGTTCCAAGAATGGTGGGAGAAACCCAACAAAACACATCAACATTCAACAAGGAACTGATGCAAATCTTTAAGATTCGAAATAGGCGATGAGAGACATGCCATATGATCAGACAAAATGGCCAAAGACTCGTTATTTCTTGATCAAATGAACGAAAGAAATTGCAGTTAAAACAAAACGTAGTGAGTGCTTTACTTAACCAACTGTTTAAAAATGAGGTTTGTCTATATAATTTCAGTTGCCTTGTAACGCAAACTGGATAACGCGCGTTCACGCGTTATGATTAGTTTGCTTTACAAGGCAATCGTTATTTACATTGTCATTTTTAATTTTTTAGAAATAAATTATTTTGATATTTTTCATCCCTGAATAATTAATGAAATGACGAGTCATTTCAGACACAAAATAGTGCGCGGGAAATAGTACCGTTTGAAATTATATATTCATACTCCATAATAACAATTGTAATTATAGTCGATATAATTACAATTTGTTTTTAACACGGTTTTAAAGGGTAGATAATGTGAAAATGGAAATATGATAAACTACTAAATGTTGGAACTAATAAGATAAAAGAGGCTTTAACGTGCATTTACAGGAACAAAGCACATTTCATCTCCTTAATTCGGCCAGGTTTTCAAAACTGGTCGTCTAAAAAAGTCCGGCCTTGATTAGGATTAAGACACGTTATACTATTTCAATTAAACTATGAATGATTAGTGCCAGACAGAAGTGTCCTGTTAATACTAAAGGACATCATTCTATATGTCCGAAATAAAACTGAAAAGTCAGTAATTCTGTCATCTTGTCATTTTGTTTTTTATTTCTGTTTGTTTTTTTCGTTTTATTTCGAATTTGTTTAATAATTGTAGACCAGTGTCCCAGTTTCACAATCATTCCTTACTAAGATTTTCCTTAACCTAAATTTAGCTAATTTTGGCAATCTCTTTTTGTATTACAGTGTCAGAAAGTTTGTCAGTTCACTTGCCGAAGGTCGGTGGTTTTCTCCGGGCACTCCGGTTTCCTCCGCCATCCCAGAACTGACCGCCTCAAAATAATAAGTGAAAGATTCTTGACTGGGGCGTAAAACACCATTACTCCACTCCACTCTTTTTGTATTACAAATAAGCAAAGATGTTACCAGCTTAGAGTGATCTTCAAAATGACACCTTAAGTTCTGAATATCTAAACAATTAACCAAATTATTAACCGTCCGTCGTCCGTCCGTCAAAAATTGCTTCAAACGACTTCTTCTCAGAAACTTCTGGTCACATTTTGTTCAAACTTGGTCAAAAGCATCTATAGAACATTGCCTATCAGATTTGTGTTTTTGGTTGCCATAGCTACCAAATGTAGGTCACATTGACCTACATAGTTGAAAACCTAAAAAAATCTTCTGTTAAGTACAAGTCACTTTTTTCGACCTTTTTCATTTTCAATTCTAGCAACTCAAGGGTTGAGGGTTCAAATCCCAGTGAGGCCATTTTTTTAATTTTTATTTTTTTTATTTTTTTTATTTTTTAAATTCTGAATTTTTTGACTTACAATGGTGCATGGAAGAGATTTTATGAATTTTTACATTTTAGGTTGCCGATAGCTACCAAATGTGGGTTCTACATAGTTGACAACCTAAAAAAATCTTTTTCTCCAAAACCACTTCACTGAAATAAAATCTGATATGATATTTGGCATCTAAAGCTTCTTATATACTAAGTTTTTGAATTTCAATAATTTTTGTGAAAAAAAAGGTTTTTGCGATTATTTTTATTACATTGTTAATAGTATTTTTTTTACCAAAATTACAATAATTAGTAAATTTAGTTGAATTCTTTTTCCAAACATCATTTTCTCATGTGAAGAAACATATGTTTGACAATTTTCATGAAATTCTGTAAAATACAAATCGCTTTTTTCGACCTTCTCATTTTCAATTCTAGCAACCCAAGGGTCGAGGGTTCAAATTCCAGTGAGGCCCTTTTTCTTTCTTTTTTTTTAATTTCTGAATTTTATGACTTACAATGGTGCATGGAAGAGATTTTATGAATTTTTACTTATTAGTGTAAATTATTATTTTTGAAATACATGTGATACTGACTGATATGTAGATATAGCTAAAACCTTGAATTTTTTTTTTTTTTCGTTTTACAAAATCACTGTTATGTGACATAATTTAAACTAATTGAACAATTTTTTTAAATAATTTGCAGTTGACTTTTAAAATTTTTTAAAAAATATTTTAATTAATGTGTCAAATCTGTAAAGTCTTAAATCCGGATCTGAAAATTGCTCATGTGAGCTTTTGTTATGAATAGGCACTCTGCCATCCATCCCTCCATCCATCAAAAGACTTCTTCTCAGACACTACTGGTCACATTTCATTCATATTAGTCAACAGCATCTAAAGACCATTGCCATTCACATTTGTGTTTCTGGTTGCTATTGTCACAGTGACCTACATAGCTAAAATCCAAAACAATAAAAATAATGTATCCTGAAACCACTTCTATTGAGGCAATATGTTATGACTTACCAGGTATTATCAAGACATAACAGTTACATTTAAACTCAGGTGAGCAAATTAGGGCCATCTTGGACTTCTTGATTATCTATGCCGTCAATTTGCAGTATTTATAAAAAGCTACCAGTTACCAGTTACCAGTTCTTCGAGGTCTTTACTGTAGGCTACTGCCTCTCTGACCCATTTGATCAATTTTACATCTCAACTTGTCTATACTTGTCACTTCCGGTCCGGTTTTGTAACAACTGGGGTCAAATTTGATTTCAACAGTCCTTCCAGTGTTCGTACTTTCTGGATTTGAACATGTTTAAAGATGTTGAATGAACGACTTTAGATGGCAAGTTGTTCCAGCTGTTGATTACTCGATGACAGAAGCTAGATCTTCTTATGTTAAGTCTTGCCCGTTCCTTCTGTAGTTTGTACTTATGGACTCTGGTGTTTCGATTTCGATTTAGATTCAAACAATATTTTTATCTACTTCATCAATCTGATTTAGAATTTTATAAACTTCTACCATGTCTGATCTAATACGCCTGTATTCTAGCGATGGTACGCCCAAGAACTTCAGTCTATCTTGATAACATAGATCCTTTATAGATTTCACCAGCTTAGTTGCCCTTCGCTGTACATTTTCGATAGCGACTGCATATTTTTTATATGTGGTGTACCATACATTAGATCCGTATTCAACGTGTGGTCTTACAATTGATTTAAATAGGGACAAAAACATTTCTTTATCCATGTTTTTGAAGCTCCTACGAATCAGGCCAAAATTCGAAATTTGTTTCTTCTGATTCATGATTGCAGTGGCTAAAACATTGTACTCATTATTCATTCACAATTTACTTCATTTTATTCAAAAGTTAATTTCGCGTACAAAAAACGGTTCGAATATAGACAATTTAGCACTAACAATAGCATATTTTCATATTCTGAGATGAATAAAGGGTTGATTATAATTATATTATATGATTATGATTGTTTATAATGTTGTTTTCAATGGAACCAGAAGTTTTCAGCTATTCGCAACTAGAACATGAATTAATAATCTACAAAGATCAAACTAAGAAAAAGTTCATGTATGTGTGAGATATGCGAGTGTAATCTTCAATGCACAAGTGCGTACTAAAACGACTTTAACGTGCTAACTGACAGTTAGCACCCTGCATACAAAATACCACTTCCCAAATCCCATTATCCCAACAACGGGTTAAACAGTTGAAAATGTTATTTAAAAGCTAGGTGGCAGGCAAAAAACAGTTTCGCAAATTTTAAAGTCTTATTTACAACTTAGTCGGGGTTTGAATCCAGGACCTCAATGTGGCGCACGCTCCTATAATGAGCATTGAGGTGGTAAAATGCAATGTTATATGAATAAATTTAAAACCATTCTAATGTATGCATAAGGAGAATGCGTTACTGTTAATGGGTATAAATTGAAAAACCAAACCATGAACTTATACGTTTTCGTTTATGTTTTTTCTATTTACACATATCAACAATGATACATTCTTTCAAAACTTTATTTTTTTAATCATTTACAGTTGTACGGTTTAAAACGATTTGTATAGTTTTGAAACTATTTTGCGTTCTTGCATGTCCAAAATTCTCCACCATGTCTCCATACACATTTGTTGAAAGGAGGTTGTCTGAAACATGTGGCATATTTATCATAGCACTCTGAGTTGACGCCTGCATTGAAAGCACATCCGGGTTTGTCCATCTGTCAAACATAAATAGTTGCGTTATTCTTGAAATATACAACAGTTTAGAATTAGCTGCAACCGGTCATAGCGTTTTATTTTAGGGACATATTCCCGGAATAAAGGCATTATTTTGGTGTCATTTTGATTTTTATGGTCAAAATTGCATTATAATAATACATATTTATGTTTTTATTAAACAGTAAAGAAATGAATATTGTCATGCGCTATTATAATCCATACAAGTTTGTATGTCTGTTGTTTTTTTAATCCCGCCATTTAGATAAGAATTTTTCTGTTCTGCTTTAAAACTAAACAGTACAACAAAAAAGTGTCAGTCTCAGCCTTAAGGACTAATTTAGGCGCAAATACATTCATTCAGTATGAATATCTATTAACAATGTACTTACGTAACAATTTCTACAAGATTGCTTGTATCTGTCCTGTTCTAGTGAGAGTCTCTGGTGTAAAGTAAGATCACTCATTCTTGCTATCCAGTGACAGACATTGCTTTTCAGATTGTGTGCTTTCGTTCCGGTTCCTGTAGAGAAAAATAGCATTAAAATAACTTATATATAACAGAAAGAAGCAATTTATTAACTCAAAAATTTGTATATAAATTGTGCAAAATATTTCTACTGATGCGATAATGAAGATAATGGAAAAAGTTAAAAAATCAGAAGTTTAATCAGAGAGATTAGATTTTTAGCTCACCTTAGCACAAAGTGCTAATGTTAGCTATTGGTATCAATAGAGGCAGACCCTCCATCGTCCGTCCGTCCAACAATTGCTTCAAACGCCTTCTTCTCAGAAACTTCTGGTCACATTTTGTTCAAACTTGGTCAAAAGCATCTATAGAACATAGCCTTTCAGATTTTGTTTTTGGTTGCCATAGCTACCAAATGAAGTTGACATTGAACAACATAGTTGAAAACCGAAAAAAATCTTCTTCTCCAAAACCACTTCACCGAGATAAAATCTGATGTGATATTTGGCATCTAAAGCATCTTATATACCAAGTTTGTGATTTTCAATTATTTTTGTGAAAAATTAGCTTACGCGTTTTTGTGTTAATTTTTTATATATTGTAAATAGTACTTTTTACCAAAATTACAATAATGAATAAATTTAGGTAAATTCTTTTTCCAAACATCATTTTCTTATGTGAAGAAACATATGTTTGACAATTTTCATGAAATTCTGTAAAATACAAATTGCTATTTTCGGCCTTTTTATTTTCAATTCTAGCAACCCAAGGGTCGAGGGTTCCAATTCCAGTGAGGCAACTTTTTCCCCCTTTTTTTCCTGAAATTTATGACTGACAATGGTTCATGGAAAAGATTTTATGAATTTTTACTTTTTATTTTTGAAATACATGTGATACTGATATGTATATATAGCTAAAACCTTGAAATATTTTTTATGTTTTACAAAATCACTGTTATGTGACATAATTTAAACTAATTGAACAATTTTTTAAAATAATTTGCAGTTGACTTTTACAATTTTTTAAAATTTTAATTAATATGTCAAATCTGTAAAGTCTTAAATTCGGATCTGAAAATTGCTCATGTGAGCTTTTGTTATGGATATACACTCTGCCATCCATCTATCAAAAGACTTCTTCTCAGACACTACTGGTAACATTTCATTCATATTAGTCAATAGCATCTATAGACCATTGCCATTCACATTTGTGTTTCTGGTTGCTATGGCTACCAAAAGTAGGTCACAGTGACCTACATAGCTAAAAACCAAAACAATAAAAATAATGTTCTCTGAAACCACTTATATTGAGGCAACATGTTATGACTTACCAGGTATTATCAAGACATACCAGTTACATTTAAACTCAGGTGAGCTAATTAGGGTCATCTTGGCTTCTTGTTTTATTATGACATAAAACGGTCTTTTTAAGTAAAAGCGACTGGAGACCTTTGAAACATTCTCGAAGTAATAAGGAAATAAAGAAACCGATATGGGTTACAACTTTAAATTCAGTTTTACGATGAACTTTCAAATTTTTCAATCTAACAATACCTAGGTGGAATTGAGTTTATTGAAGAACTAAAAAAAAGTCAAAAATAATATTTTTATAGCGTATTCAAACTTCTAATTTAATCACCAGTTGGCTACTTTTGCAGAACTTAGGTAAATAAAGAAACAATAATAATGTACTTTTCTTTGGTATGTTAAAGTTTTGGTTTTCGAATCGAACCCTGGCTTAGTAGCCATGCAGATGGTGTTCGGGTCGAGTAGTCCTAAGGTGCTTGTTTAGGTATGATATTGCTTCTAACAACTTGGCCTCAAATCGCATCTGGTAGTTCTGACCGTTAAAAACTTTGTCAATTCGCTTGCAAACAGTCAAAGGTTTTTTCTTCAAAAAGTCTGATTCGCTCTGATTTTTTCAAGTACCAGGATTCTACAAAATGTTTGAAGTACATGTATCGCATACGTATTTAGAGCAATGCTTCTTGTGTTACAATTCCATTGTGGTTACGTGGTAAAGACAAGATTAAGTAGCGTCATGAAATTGGTTGAGTTGTAATTAACCAAGTTTTAAGCCATTTTAGATCATGTCTACTTAGCTTTATTACTTACCAGAAATCAAATAAAATTTATGTACGTCGAGATGGAATCCACATCTGTTTGGTGGAAGGTAGATGTTAATTTTCGTATTCGGCTGAATGTAATTGTTACCCTGTAATATTAAATATTTTAACAACTGCAATATTGTTTACTTTTGTAATAGACCTCGATTGCTTAATAAGTCATTCATCTTATGCCTTTGTCTAAGTTGGGCTGCGGTCTTTTTTTTTTCTCGACAAATCCAACATTCAGGAATTAAAAGAATTTGATAAGTAAATCATAATCACATTTTTAGCTGTTTTTATAATAAATCATATCATGTTATTAACGTCGCATCCGTAATTTGTTTTAGCTCTATAAGGATTATAGAACAAGTTCGTGTATGTTTGAGATGCGTGAGTTTTACAGTTTGCTTTGTACTAAGGACACTCAGGGTGACTGTTACAAGTGTCACAGGGGCTCAGACAAGCATATCCCTCCCCAGCCACATTGTTCTGATACCGGGGGAACCAGTCAATACTCTGATTTTTAATGCCGAGCAAAAAGTTAGGAAGCAGTATCCCAAGTTTTAAGGTCTTGTGTATTATAGGATTGGAACCAAAAGTCTACCATCTTGTAGCGGGACTTGTCTTTCGATTCAGTAAGGCAATGTATCCCATTGAGAATAAACAATTATTTTCACAAGTCACAAACATTTTTATTATTTTATGTGATTATATATATCTTACTTTGTATACTTGAGCAACCTTTACAAAGTATTTCATTTTGTGGTATTTCATGCCAGCAGAATCAGCTTCTACTTCTCTCTCTTCCTTAGCTCTTAGTACTCTTGCTCTGATAACTAAATTAAAAGTTTAAAATGATACAAACACCAACACAAATACTGTGAACAAGATATCCGTAAAATTAAGGAAGTGAGATTTCTTGTTCACATACCGATTAAAGGAAACTGATTCAAATTTGAAGCAGGTTCTGTAGTATTTTAATCATCAAAATTTTTTAACTTTGTGATGATTGGGTAACTGTGACCAATGTAACATGATTTACGAAAATTGTGCAACTTAAAATAATCAAGGGAAAATAAAATGTCGACGCATTTTGAAAATACAAAATAGGAGAGCGATAAACCAGAAAGAGAGTAATTATTAAAGCGTGATTTAAGTGATGAAGAGAAAGTCATTTATTATAATTCAAGCTGTCCATAAAATCTGCTTTTTATTTACTTATTTATTTCACAGGTAGAGCTTGTTCTCACTTCGGGAACTTTCTACAACGAAGCAAATTGCTTACAATTAAATTGCTGACTCAAGCATATTGCAAGCCTAGGTTAACCAAGGCCCTTTAAAAGTTTTATGGCTGTCATCACTATATTGTTGATAAGTATGAAGTCACTGTATCCAGGCTTATACTGGATATAAGTGACTTACCATAATGCCTTGTTCCTTTCATTCTCAAAATTGACTTTGCACGTGACGGGTGTAGCTAGCTAGACATGAGGTGCTTACCCTTCCGGAGCACCCGGCCTCACTTCCTTGATGGAAGTTAACGCGTAATAATAAAATTTGCCAGTTTTCAAAGTTTTTACTTTGTTTTTAAGGATTGTGATTTGGACATGGACTGGTATGTTTGTGTTTTATTATTAATTTTTTTACATGCATGTACATTTAATTAATTTTGTTTTTTGGTTTTTAGTGAATAAATAAAAAAAGTAAAAATAAAAATTTAGAACTAATTTAAGTATAGTGATAAGATAATGAAAGGTCTTTGCACCAAAAACGGTCTTTTACCGAAATTTGTTTTTAAATTAGAATATTTTCATTGCTATTTGGTTTCCAGCAACCGAAAAATTTCTTCAGACGTTGCTTATGCTATTATGAGATATGGGCTTGTGAAACAGTGAAGGAAATACGCCAAAACAGGTTTAAAAGACAGATATCACTATGTATAAAAACAACTAAAATTATGGAATTTCCCCGAGTTCAACGTTTTAAAAATCTGTCTAAATGTTAGCTTTCCAAATGCATACTGAGTATGTGTATCCAATACTAGTAATACACTGAATATAAAATATGTACACAATAAGCCTGTTACTTTCGAAACAACTGGTCATACCAGGAAACGAAATTAACTCATTTCTGTAAAGAGTCTAAAACATGATACAATTTGTTACAGTTTCCGTAAATTAATTTTAAGGGATCATCTCCTTCATGTGTACTATATGATTCAGAAATTCAAAGTACATTTTAAATTCGTTATCCGGTTCAGTTTTACCATAAATTAAGATTTAAGTGTTGCGATTACACTAATTTAAATAGTTAAATGTTTATGAAACTTAAATTGTCTATTTGTAGATTAAAAAATTAAAAACTGAACTACGGATGCTTTTCAAACACTTCACCAGGTATTTAAATACTACAATTTCAGCGACAATGGCTAAAAATAAAATGTTTATCATATTAAAACTTTTTTTTAATAGGTCCGGTGTCTGAAAATTTTTAATGGCAAAACGCAATTCTTTATTATTGGTGCATGGACCTGGTTGCTTCCAAAAATGTTTATTTCAGATTCACCTTTATTTTTAGTTAATTTGTTATCATTAAGAAATATTTAACTGCTCATACTGTAGTTATATTAGGATTGATTAATAGTAATAAGTCTACAACTGTACTGAAATATATTGTCCTAATTGACCATGAGCAGGGAGAAGATTTGTTTATAATAAAAAAACACACTTTTGACTTTTTGTGGGTAATTTAAATTTTTATATCCTTGTCCTTGGGCACAAAATGTTTACTATTATATTGACTTACCCCAATCTGTGTACTTGTTACAGAAATCTTCTTGTGGGTGCACTGGTTCTGGACAAGCACATTCTAAATCTGCATTGGCAATGCCAAGCACTACAGCGAGTAAACAAAGAATGTAGATCTTCATAATTAGTCAGCTTCCAACGATTGTTGGTTGACTGTGCACATCGAGCTCTGCTATATATACACACGCTAGTGAACATCTTGTATCTTTCAACAAAAGGATAAAAAATTAAACCTATCATTTATAAAACTTTGTCAAAATCTTGAATAAAACACGTGTTAAAAACGTTAAATTTTATGTCGGATTACGTCCTCTCTTTTAAATTCTAAAAAAATCTTTACTGACATTCTATATAGTCATGATTATTACATGAATTGGTGATCTCATTTAGGAATAAAAACATATGTACTTTACAAGGGGTAAAGGACCTTATTGAATTTAGACACATTTTTATTTATATTTTCTATTTATTTTTCTTTTAACTTTTTTCGTGTCCTTCTTAAGGACCAGTATATAGCACGGTTTTTTTGTCAGTAGTAAACTCAGAATGGCTTCAAAACATGTACTCGATTAAATGTTCTTTGTAAAGCTATGCATTTAAATGTTTTCTTAAATATGCGCTGATTCCACATGAACAAATTATATCACCATATGAACATTTTAAAATACAGAATTCTAGGCTTTCCTTTATTGCATGTACTCAATTAAATGTTCTTTGTAAAGCTATGCCTTTAAATGTTTTCTTAAATATGCGCTGATTCCACATGAACAAATTATATCACCATATGAACATTTTAAAATACAGAATTCTAGGCTTTCCTTTATTGCATGTACTCGATTAAATGTTCTTTGTAAAGCTATGCCTTTAAATGTTTTCTTTAATATGCGCTGATTCCACATGAACAAATTATATCACCATATGAACATTTTAAAATACAGAATTCTAGGCTTTCCTTTATTGCATGTACTCGATTAAATGTTCTTTGTAAAGCTATGCCTTTAAATGTTTTCTTAAATATGCGCTGATTCCACATGAACAAACTATATCACCATATGAACATTCTAAAATACAGAATTCTAGGCTTTCTTTTATTGCATGATCAAAATAATGATATTGGACCTTCCTGAACTCCTTCCCACCCCGAAAATAAATCCCGTGTGTAATCGTTTCTTGAATGTCTTTCTAATCCATTAGGCAAACAAATGATTCAAAAGTACTTTTTGCAAGATTTGCCCTAACAAAAAAGATTTTGTAAGACAAAACCGTTTACATGCAAAAACGACAAGACAGAAAATTTGAAGTGGAAATATAATTTGTCAGAACCGAGAATGTGAAAATTACAAATTAAAATACTAAAATTAAAAAAAAAACGTGCAATTGCCAATGCAACAATTGACAATATAAGTTAACACACAATGAGACCCTGATTTACGAGTAGATTTGACTCTAAACGTGCGAACAGTAGATATACATGTAATGTAGATGTGTTTAATGGTTTTTATAGAGTTTACCTTTTTATTCATAACATAAACGCCTTGAAATGGTTAAAAGACGTCTAAAAGATGGTTAAATAAAAAAAAAATAATACACTAATCACTTTGAAATCTTGACTACTTCTATGGGCTGCTGCTTCTACTAATAAAATAGTATAATAAAAATAATAAGCTTGTCTATTCTTGTTTACAGATATATATTTGTAAAAAAAATAATTAAATGAATAATAATAATAATTATTATTATAATTATTATTAATTTTTTAACAATAATAATGACAATTTTTTCCATTAGAATCGGGTTGATTAGCATCTTATCGTATCATTTTGACCAACTGAAAAAAATCTTGAAAAAACCGCAGATTGTAAGTAGATTAGCTTTTTGTTTATATTAATGAATGTGGTTTTCGTTCGTTAAACTTTTTCAGAACTTTTATTTGCATATTCGTTAATCAAATCCGTAATGTGTGGTTTTATTTGAAATGTTTATTTAAACGGCCTTGACGAATCCTTCATTTAAGCAACGCAAAAAAGTTAATCGATAGAAATTTTAGAACACAATTGTTTTAACTAAAATCGTTAAGACATCACTTTATCATAACATTAGTTGTATGACGACAATTTACAATTCTTATTAAAAATATGCGTTGGCAACTTTAATAATAATGTTACTTATGTACACAGAGAAGAACCACTGAGGCGACTTCAATACGCTTCTATTTCTCGACTTTGACACGATGTGTTCATCTAGCGACTACAACCTATAAACACTATTTTGTTAAATCGTATTGTTGTTTGGTGTATTATCTTATGATTAAGTAGATTTTATTCAGCTAAATCTTGCATTTGTTTATTTCTTAATGGAATAAAGCCGATCTGGCAATAGTCAAAGTAATCCACTATAGTAAAATAATGAAGAGCAACAATAATAGTATTTAATCCATAAAAAATAAAAACATTTATCTAAGTATGTCATATTACACTTGTTGTCTCCCTTTAATTTACTCTCAAGTGTTTAAATCTGTATAAAAACTGCGTGCAACTATCGTGATTGTCATTGATTTTTGAGAACTTCAAGAAGGTAGGTTGATTTTTGTTATATTCAACATTTATTAATTTTAGCCATCTTTATTGTCTATTGCATTTTTTTTAATAAGCAAATAACATTTTTATCAATATATCTATTAATTTTATCATTAAATCATATCTCATTAAATTCAAAATATTACAAAAAATAATAAATAAATAAATTTATTAATCAACAACTAAATTTCAATATTATATTGCTTAATTCGATTTAATAATTTAAAATAAAGATATTTATGGATTTTGTTTGCTGATTTGTATTTTTCAAGGCACAGCAGGTCTATAAGGGTCATGTGAATACTTATGATCGACCACGTTTTTCCTACGTTTTTCCTACTGGACTGTTAGCGGCTATTGTTTAATATGTATAAGTTATTTATATCCATTTTACTCTACCATTTCATTTTTACTATTTTTTTCAACCAACAACAAAAAATAAAACATAAACTTAATAAATTTTTTTCACGGTGTATAGCTATCTATTCTTCGTTTTTTTTCGTTTTTCTCTCAATGAATTTTTGTTTTGTTTTGTTTACAAGTTTCAGAAAAATGCCTAGAATGCGCGCTAGAAGAAGGCAGCTAAGCCCAGCTGAGACAGATGTTAGACCTCGTCGCCGCCCTGTTTATCGTGCAGCTGCACGACGGAAGCAAGAACAAGATGTCGCTCAACCTGATGCTACCATAAACGGACAAGATGCCGACGCTACTTATAACCAGCCTATAGATATCGAGGCTATATCTGAAGAAATTACACGAAATGTATTGCAGCGCATCCAAGACCATCAGCCCATACAGGCTATTGAAGGACCTGTAAATAACAATGAAGGTAATACAGAGCATATTAATATTCAAATAGCTAGTACAATGCATGAATTGGGTCAAAATGTGCAAAATAATAATAAACTTTAGATAATAAATAATGAATATATTGATCTTTGTATTCTGATTTCAAAACTTAATAATCCTAATTTTAATGATGAATCTAAAAAATATTTCTATAAAAGATGGTAATCTTGTCAATACAAATAGATGACGCCCTCTCAAAATTACTGATATTCAGCAGTGGACTGATGCTATGCTTATATTTGCCAGTATTTACACCTCAGTTCATGTAGATTCAGTTGTTGGACTTTTTAAATATATCCATACAGTAAGGCTTGGTACATCGCGTACAAGTGGACTGGGATGGAAACATTATGATATCTAGTTCAGATTGAAAAAAAAACCTGATATGTCAAGGTCACTAGTTGACCAAGAATTATGGTTAATTTATATGTATGGAAGCTCAAACAGCATTGCAAGTAACACTGACAAAGGTGCTTCTAGTATTATAAGCAATAATAAAATAAAATGTTAGATTATAATTATAAAGGGGTTTGCAATAGAATAAGATGCACACATGCATTAAATGCTCCCTTTCTCATCCCCAACTTAAATGTAGAGTTGTCAGATCTTATAATGATTCTTCTAGGTATGGAAATCAGCAGCCATGGTACGCTAGAGCGTCGGCTGCAGTTACTAGCAACAGTAAACTTGAAAGCACATCTGTCAGTAAACCAGCACAATCTGTTAAACAGTTTTACCAATAGTCCTGTTAAAGGACGTTTGCTAGCTTAATATTTGACAATATATCCAAATTCAAGAAATGCTTTAATATATTACTGTTTTAGTATGGTTTTAAATTGAACTGTCAGAGTCCTCATCAAAGAACGTACTGTTCTAATTTACCTTCTTTAAGCAATTTCGAATTAGAAGCATTTAATATAATAATGAAAAAAGTTGATCTCGGTAGTGTAGCTGGACCATTTTTGTCTAACCCATTGCCTAATTTAAGTCTTTCGCCTATTGGACTAGTTCCAAAAAAGGATGGTTCATGGCGTCTTATACATCATTTATCATATCCAAAGGGGTCGAGTGTTAACGATTTTATTGATCCCAAATTATGTTCAGTGAAATACACATCTTTTGATACTGCGTTATCAATGTCAGCGCAATTAGGTCCAGGTGCATTAGCTGCTAGACTAGATATCAAAAGCGCATTTAGGTTACTTCGAATTATCCATCCGATTTTGAACTCCTAGGTTTGAAATCGACAATTATTACTTTATTGATAAATGTTTACCGTATGGGTGTTCAATTTCGTGTTCTCTTTTTGAAAAGTTTTCATAATCGACAATTATTGCTTTATTGATAAATGTTTACCGTTTGGGTGTTCAAATTCATGTTCTCTTTTGAAAAGTTTTTAACATTTTTGGAATGGCTTTTCATATATAGGTCTCTGTGTGATAATATAGTACATTATTTTGACGATTTCCTTTTAGCGGGTACAGCTGATAGCAATGATTGCAAACACTTCATGAAGTGTTCTACAGATATATGTTCTGAAATCGGGGTTCCATTGGCGCATGATAAAAACCACTGGCCCGACTCCTGTGCTGGTATTTCTTGATTTAGAAATTAACACATTTGAAATGAATGTTAAAAATAACCTTTGAAAAACTAAATACCCTGAAGCATTTATTGTTGTGTCTATTGAATAAAAAGAAAACTACTTAAAAAGAACTTCAGTCTGTAGTTGGTTTGCTTAGTTTTTGTACGAGGACAATCCGACCAGCATGCGCTTTTAATAGACGCTTTTATGATGCTATGTTTGGCCTTTCTAAACTTTTTCATAGAATAAGAAAAAACCTTTAAATGAAAAAGATATACAAATATGGTTAACCTTTTTAGAGTTATTCAATCGTATTGTAAGTCATAATACCTCGAAATGGATTTTCAGTTTTTGAAATTAATCTTTTTGCTGATAGTGCAGGTAGGTCAAAGTTTGGCTGTTTAGCTATTTATAAAAATGTATTGATCCGCCAAATTTTGTAATACTACTTTGTGACGGTAATAACATTGGTGAATGTAAATCCTTACAATTGATAAATGATATACATAATGTAATAGCCTCCTTGAAATTTATTTTTAAAATATTACCAAATACAAAGGTCATTTGGTCTCAAATTTTACCAAAATTAAAATGGAGTCGTGAAACCACTCATGCTGCTGTTGAAAAAATCAGGAAAAGGATCAACAGTAAAAAAGCTACTTTTGTATTAAGAAATGGAGGTTATTATATCCGATATCCGATATTCTGAAATCATTGAGGAGACCCGAGGTCTTTTTCATCATGATAAAGTACATTTGAAAAATTTCGATATTGATAACTTCCTTTATAGAATACAACAAGCATTACAACGTTTGATTGGTCTATTGCATTGGCTTTTTGTTACAGGCTTTTATGCCTATTATTTATTTTATTTGTTTGTATCGAAAACAATCACATTTTATAGATTTCAGTCATTTTACTTGCATATCTTGTTGCTAGACTGCATTGTTTTTTAATTTTTTAAAGTTCAATTTGTGTGTTTTTAGCGCACCTAAACACAAAGTGCTCATGTGAGCTATTGGTATCAATAGAGGCAGACCCTTCTTCGTCCGTCCGTCCGTCGTCCGTCCGTCGTCCGTCAGTCTGTCAACAATTGCTTCAAACGACTTCTTCTCAGAAACTTTGTTCAAACTTGGTTAAAAACGTCAATAGAACATTGCCTTTCAGATTTGTGTTTTTTGTTCCTATAGCTACCAAATGTAGGTCACATTGACCTACATAGTTGAAAACCTAAAAAAATCTTTTTCTCCAAAACCACTTCACTGAGATAATATCTGATGGCATCTAAAGCATCTTATATACCAAGTTTGTGAATTTCAATAATTTTTGTGAAAAATTAGGTTACGCGTTTTTGCGTTTATTTTTTATACATTGTAAATAGTACTTTTTTACCAAAATTACAAAAATGAATAAATTTAGGTGAATTCTTTTTCCAAACATCATTTTCTTATGTGAAGAAACATATGTTGGACAATTTTCATGAAATTCTGTAAAATACAAATTGCTTTTTTCGACCTTTTCCATTTTCAATTCTAGCAACCCAAGGGTCGAGGGTTCAAATCCTAGTGAGGCCACTTTTTTCATTAATTTCTTAATTTTATGACTTACAGTGGTGCATGGAAGAGATTTTATGAATTTTTACTTTTTAATGTAAATTATTATTTTTGAAATACATGTGATACTGACTGATATGTAGATATAGCTAAAACCTTGAAATATATTTTTGTTTCGTTTTACAAAATCACTGTTATGTGACATAATTTAAACTAATTGAACAATTTTTTTTAAATAATTTGCAGTTGACTTTTACAATTTTTTTATAAATATTTTAATTAATGTGTCAAATCTGTAAAGTCTTAAATCCGGATCTGAAAATTGCTCATGTGAGCTTTTGTTATGGATAGGCACTCTGCCATCCATCCATCCATCCATCCATCAAAAGACTTCTTCTCAGACACTACTGGTCACATTTCATTCATATTAGTCAATAGCATCTATAGACCATTGCCATTGATATTTGTGTTTCTGGTTGCAATGGCTACCAAAAGAGGTCACAGTGACCTACATAGCTAAAAACCAAAACAATAAAAATAATGTTCTCTGAAACCACTTCTATTGAGGCAACATGTTATGAGTTACCAGGTATTATCAAGACATACCAGTTACATTTAAACTCAAGTGAGCAAATTAGGGCCATCTTGGGCCTCTTGTTTTCTTTTTTCTGTTCTGGTGGTGCTGGATAAGTTATCTTATCCATGTGGCGTTATTTGCTCTCACAAGTATAGAAAAAAAGACATTTACATTTTTTTTATTTTAATAATTGTGCATACTAAGTTTGGTAAACATCTGTTGCCAGGGTTTACCTAATTTTCTGATTTTCATTGCAATTTCAGTTATTTTTTAAAGATGCCCTTACAAAGACACATGTATTGAAGTCTTGGCTACTTCATTGACACAGCCGTGCCCTTATACTGCCAACTTGTCATTAATAAATAATAATTCAATGTTGTTTGTTTATAAAATGTCAAGTTTTAGTTTGAACTCCGTACATAGTCTTCGGGTATTCATGTTTATAGAATTGAATATACAACTACAAACTTTTCGGTGTATATTGCATAGAGTAACAAGATAATGTCCATTTTATATACTTTTGTACCGCAAATCCAACTTACTTGTTTAATTCGAATGTAATCGTTGGAAACCGCATTTTAAAAAAATTAACATTATTTAAAAAAACATGAAGACAGTATTTTTCTTGAAACTAAGATGATTTAATAAAAATTTTGGAACTCATTATTTTTCACGGTTTGGCTTATGTTTTTTATCTATCAAACATTTCGGTCTTAGTGTCACTGATGAAGAATGAATTTCCGAAATGTGCACATCTGGCACATCAAAATTTAACTGTTATTTGTGTTTTATATTTACTACCCCTAATCGGGTACCACTGCTGGTGGAGTAAAACTCCCCAAGGGTATCCATAACTCAGAAGGCAGTATTTTGTGCTTTCAGAAAATGTACCATTAAGCAAAATTTTCAGCCGTCTAAAATTTGAAATTTATTTAAAACTAAGGTTTGTCCCCTCATGCAAAGCATTCCTCAGCTGGATTTGGATTTAATAAAAATTTGGGAACTTTAGATTCATTATTTTCAACTGTTTGGCTTATGTTTTTTATCTATCAAACTTTTCGGTCTTAGTGTCATTGATGAGGAATGAATTTCCGAAATGTGCACATCTGGCAAGTCAAAATTTAACTGGTATTTGTGTTATATATTTACTACTTCTGAGCGGGTACCGCTGCTGGTGGAGTAAAACTCCCCAAGGGTATCCATAACTCAGTAGGCAGTACTTTGTGCTGTCAGAAAATGTACCATTTAGCGAAATTTTCAGCCGTCTAAAATTTGAAATTTATTTAAAACTAAGGTTTGTCCCCTCATGCAAAGCATTCCTCAACTGGATTTGGATTTTATAAAAATTTGGGAACTTTAGATTCATTATTTTCAACTCTTTGGCTTATGTTTTTTATCAATGAAACTTTTCGGTCTTAGTGTCATTGATGAGGAATGAATTTCCGAAATGTGCACATCTGGCACATCAAAATTTAACTGGTATTTGTGTTATATATACTAATGGTTTTGAGAACATTTTCAGATTTGATATAAACACAGATTAGAATAAATCAAATAAAAACAAATTCAAATCATACCATTTTATTTCTTATAAGCATTTAAGACATTGGAAGGAAAAACAATCTTTTTTTATATTTTAAGGTGCGGCCTTGCATGAATTGAATGCAGAACCGTGTCTCCAGCTGCATTTGTTTGGTGCATGAGCTTGTTGGAAACATGTAGCATATTTATCATAGCAATCTCCATTCACGCCAGCCTCATAGGCACATCCGGGTTTGTCCATCTATTAAATAGAATTAAATTTGAGATGAATTTCTGAGTTTGAAATAAAAAACTAACACTTTGTAAAATGAGATCAAGAAAAACCAAACAAAAAAAAAAAAAAAAAACATGAATTGCAAAATATTTGATAAAAAAACTATTTTAAAATACAGAGTAATAAAAGTTTTAGTTTATGCTGTTTTGGTATGATTTTCATTAATATTTGCTTGCACTATTTTTTGGAACTTTAAATTAAAGCAAAGTTGAAAAATAGTTTATTTTTTACAATGCCTTATGTTTTTGCTGAAAAATTGATTTTGAAAACGGGTAATGATTTTAATTTAATTTAATTTAAATTTGGATACATATTTGAATTTAGAAGGTATAGGCTACGATAGATTTCACTAACCATTCATTTATATTTTATAACATAAAGCTCATATTTGACATTGCTCGATGAATAAATTGTACCTACCCAACAACTGTTACAAGATTGCTTGTATCTGTTGAGACTGAGGGATAGTCTTTGATGGAAGGTGAGGTCACTCATTTTGGTTATCCAATGGCAGACATTACTTTTAAGGTTATGTTTTTTGGTTCCAGTACCTGTGAGAGAAAAAAAAGGAAGCCAGCTATTAATGGTTTAAAAAATAATAAGTTTATATATAAAAACATTAATTTTTAAACATCTGTACCTAGTGACAAAATCAAATTTTTCCAGTTGAAAGCCGAAACCAACCCATATTTTATACTTTTACTGGTCCTTTAAAATAAAGAATAATATTTTAATTTTTATATTTTGTTGTAAAATGTAAATGTAAATAATTTATTGTAAATATGCTTCACAAAATCTACTAAAGAAACGTTGTTCGAAAATCCCACCTATACATGGCGCAGTATTTAGGTCTTAGACAATCCCCTGCAGATCATCATTGATCATTTCCGGTGTTATGCGAGTATGTATACCAGAAAAAATGTGCAAATATTTTAGAGGATGCAGACATTATTGGTAGTGTCTCATATTTAACAGTTTATCATATTTTCTTCCTATATAAAATATTTTTAATACAGTACGAAATTATGTTTATTTCCAAAACGTCTTTCATTCTTACCAGAAATTACATAGTATTTATATTGTTCGAGAGTGAATCCACATCTGTTAGGTGGAAGGTAGATGCTGACTTTTTCTCCAGCATTAAGGTACATGTTGCCCTTTAAAATTGGATTAAAAATAAAATTATGCATGATAGAGTGAAATCAGTGAATTAATGAAAAGCTCCTCTTTCGTTACACAAATGCAAAAATATATTTAAAATATTTAAAAACTTAAATGTAATATTACAGAAACTGAAATTAATTTTTAATTGATAAAAATAATTATATGTTGACGTTTACAGACAGTTTAAATAAACTATAAAATTTGCTGTATGTAAAAAGAACAATTATAAAAAATATACGTACCTTGTATACAGAAGCGATTTTAACTTTGTATTTCATTTTGTGGTATTTCATACCAGATGCATCGGCCTCTTCTTCTCTTTCTTCTTTAACTCTCAACACTCGAGCTCTAATCACTGAAAAATCACATTAATTTTTATCTTAAACATTTAAACATATACAACAAAAATCTTAAACAATACAAAGGAATTTATTTTGCTTGAAGAAAACATTATTCAACTACATGAACACCATGAACATACCGACCATTTTACAACAAAGAAAGACCATTCCACAACGCTGCGAGTAGACGACTCGGGTGCCAAGCCCTTATTAATCACAATGCCTCACAGTTTCAACTTAATAGATCCTTGTGTGAGAAATTTTGACAATGTGCTTGCCGAATATTTATGGTTTTCTTTAGATTTTCAGGTTATCCAAACCATTCAAGAACTAACCGCCTCGATATAAGTGAAATGAATCTTGACTGGGGCGTAAATTTCCATTACTCCAATATGCTACATTATAGTATTCTACAATGCACAAAGTAGCAATATGAGTCTACAACCAATAACCCTGTCTATACATTTAGTCATCTCATTATTTAAATGTTATAGAAAAAACTTATATAAAATAAATCTTAGATTACAATTACCCAAAATCGGCATTTTTCTTTAGAATTTATAGCACTTTTGTTTTTAATTTTTTAATTTTTTATTCTATTTTATTTATTAATTTTTTTTATTAGCATCCAAAGAGTTCCTAAGCCCTCTACCAAAAAAGATCTAAAAGGTAAAAACATTAAAACACCGCTTACCCCAATCTGTATACTTGTTACAGAAATCTTCTTGTGGATGAACAGGTGCTGGACATGTGCATTCTAGTGCATTGGCAGCGCCAATCACTGTAGCAATAAGACAAAAAATGTAAATCTTCATGTTGAGACAACCTCAGTAGACTGTGCTGCTGGTCGTTGTTGATCTTTAAGGTCCGTTCCGTTTTTATATACTGGTCAAAATCCGGTTAAATCTTTTGTCAATAGGGCATAAAGTTAAAAGTGTAATTTGTAAAACTTAATGTCAGAGTATTTAATTAAAACGTGGTCAAGCCGGACATAATAACGTCAGATTTTCCGAATTGTTAACATATGGCACATCAAAATGTAACAGATATTTTTGTTAAATACATACTACTCCTGAACAGGTATCCCTGCTGGTGGAGTAAAAACTTCAGAGGGTTTTCACAACTCAGTAGGCAGTACTTTGTGCTGTCAGAAAATGTACCTTGTGGCAACATTTTAGAAATTTATTTAAAATTTGGGGTTTTTCATGCAAAGCATTCCTTAGTCAAATTTGGAATCATATACTTTTGGAACTTTGGGTTTATTAATTTTAAAATGTTTGGATTACCATTTTTATCCGCCCCTGGTGTCACTGATGAGGAATGAATTTTCAACATTTGCACAGATGGTACATCCAAATTAAACAGGTATTGTTGTTAAAAATTTAACCATTGTACATTTTTAAAATTACTTACTTTTAAATTGAGCCGACATATCGTATGATCAATTTAATCTCAAGTCATCACACAACCTTATTGTTCTTAACAGTTGCTATTTAACATCACATTCTAAAAATTAAAAAAATATATTTTCATAGAATCGATTTATCTTATTTACTTTTTTCAAAAACTTCCAGATAATGTGTTATCAAGTTGAACAGAACGCCGTTAACAAGCCTCATAAATTTTTTTGTTGATTTTCTTACTATTCTTGTTTTTTTTCAGACATACACTTGACAGTTGTATGCAATTTAATTTTCAATACTTCCATTTAAAGACTCAAAAGAAATACTACTGGGTGTGATTTAATTTTTTTTTTATAATACGCATCCTTTATTATTTCTGAGGTAGACAGGCATTTGAATATTACAAATAAGTTAAACGAGTCTTACGCTTAAGCATTTAAAAATTAAAATCGTTCTTTTTAAAAAGTATTCAACACTGACGTAACACGCTAAAGAATCCATATTGAACACAAACTTTTCTACCTTCACAAATAACTTGAAACGCCATATACAAAAGATTTTTTTTGACTAGGACAAAATTCCTTTTAATTAATCAATCAATAAATATTTACTGTGGTTTGATTAATTAATGCTATCTTTGATTCTAAAACACTATGAGTCTATATACAGTCATGCTGTGATACATCTTTAGCTCTTTCTCTGTTATCTTTGGTTTATTATACAAAAAGGTTAAAACTAAAAGAAACTATCATATTATACTGCAAGACAAGTGCTATTGATTAAAATTGTCGCTAACGAGGTTAGGAAACTTCAAGGCACTATCATTTATTGTGAAAAAGTGTTAATAATCTACAAAATAAATAAAATTTATTTTACCCTGTCCCCTTTGTGTTACGAAAATTTCGTCAGCTGATGTTGTTTATCATCGAAAGTGTTTAGGAGACAATATGAATACAGTCAAATTTTGATCGCTCGAACGTCGTCATCTCGAATACCCCGGATAACTCAAAGTCAAATGTCGATCCAGACTATTTTTTTTTATCATATTCTATGTAAATGAACCCCGATGACTCGAAATTTGTTAACTCGAATACCCCCGCTCGCTTGAACAATAAATATTTTTCAAAAATATAAAGTTAGTGAAAATTCAATTTTATTCGCTCGAATACAAATTTTGTCAGAACGACATGGGGCTCGGGCCATAGTTAATAAAACACAAGCTGAAGCCATATTACAGATTTTATCAAAAGTAATAGAGAGGAGCAAAACAATTAGTCCAGACTTTTACCCGAAATTTTGAGTGCCACTTGGGAATGTCAATTAACCTAATGAAACAGTGCTCGATATACTTCTTATTTATCCTCTTAATCCGATTACGACACACGGAAGTGTTTGATTGGTAAAACACCTCAGTCAAGCCTTCTCTTGATGATTGCGCGTCAGGATTCTGTAATTTACATGTCACTTTCTTATGTAGAGTAAAGTGTAATAATCTTTATTTCCTGTGATCATATTGACCGGTAATAACTGTGCTTTGTATTGTTTTTTCTCTATTATTGGCCTTGTTTAGTCTTTTATGTGCAATTAGAAAGTAAGTTCATTTTGTATCATTAATTGTTGAAATTAAAAATAAATGCTATGTTCTAGCCCCGTAGCCATAACATATCATACATTTAAAGTTAAAAACATTATTGAGATATCACGATGAATAACGGCTTTGGTATTTTTAATGAGGACATTTCATTGTTTGAAAATTTTATTACATTTACATGTTTTACGAATTTAAAGATTATATGACTGTCGATAAGCATGGGGAAGTGAACCTTCGATCGTATCTCGATAATCGTTTACTCAACTCCTCGATGGCTCGAAGTTTTGGCCTAAGTCCCTCGGAATTATACCCTGCAAACTTTTCTGGCTTATCAGGTGACACCATGCCCCCTTTAACCCCTGTATGCATATAAATTTTTTGCCTTAGTCCCTTGGAATTATATCCTGCAAACTATTCTGGCTGACCAGCTGACACTATGCTCCCTTTAACCCCTGCATGCGCATAAAGAATTGCCATTGAGGCGACTTCAAAATCTCTTTTCTTTGACACCAGTTATTTCATTCTCTATATCATATCTAAATTAATTGTAATGTATTTTTCTTATACTGAAGTAGATTTCATTCAGCTGTATCTGGTTTTTATAGCGAAATAATGCAGATATGAAGGTTAACATAAACCTTGCAATAGTCAAAGTATTCCAATATGGTTAAAAAGAAGAGCAACAATAATTCTTGTTTATAGAATTGATTATTGAACTCTAGGCATATAGGTGTATAATGCATATGTTGACAAGATTATGTCAATTTTATGTTCTTTGTAAATTTCAAACCAATCTACTAATTTACAAAATATAATTACCAGACACGCAGGTTTTAAAATTTTATAATTATTGTAAAACGACGTAATATTTTCTGCAAAGATACAAATATTTCTCAAAGAGATTTTCAGGTTTAATATAAAAACAGTGAAGAGAACATGAAATAAAAAACAAATTCAAATAATACCATTTTATTTCTTATAAGCATTTAAGACATTGGAAGGAAAAACAATCTTTTTTTTATTTTAAGGTGCGGCCTTGCATGAGTTGAATGCAGAACCGTGTCTCCAGCTGCATTTGTTTGGTGCATGAGCTTGTTGGAAACATGTAGCATATTTATCATAGCAATCCCCATTCACACCAGCCTCATAAGCACATCCAGGTTTGTCCATCTATGAAATAGAAATGAATTTGAAATAAATTTCTGAGTTTAAAAGAAAAAACTAACATTTTGTAAAAAAAAAAAAATAAAGAAAAAACAAACAAGCAAACAAACAAATACATGAAATGCAAAAAAATTGATAAAAACTATTTTAAAATTAAGAGTAATTAAAGTTTTATTTAGTGTTAATATGGTATAATTCTCTTAAATATTTACATGCACCATTTTTGTAACTTAAAATTAAAGCAAAGTTTAAAAAAAGCGAATTTATTACAATACCTTATGTTTATGCTGAAAAATTGATTTTGAAAACGGGTAATGAATTTGGATACATATCTGAATTTACAAGTTATAGAATACAATTGATTTTACCATCAATCTTTTTATTTTGTATAATATCAAACCCATATCTGATATTGCTTAATGAATAAATTATACCTACCCAACAACTGTTACAAGATTGCTTGTATCTGTTGAGACTTAGGGAAAGTCTTTGATGGAAGGTGAGGTCACTCATTTTGGTAATCCAATGGCAGACATTAGTTTTGAGATTGTGTTTTTTGGTTCCAGTTCCTGTGAGATAAAAAGAAAGCCAGTTATTAAAGGTTTAAAGAATGTAACTGTCTGTATAAAAACATTAATTTTTGAACATCTGTACCTTCCTAGTGACAAATTCAATTTTTTCTAGTGGAGAGTAAAAACCAACCCATAATTTTACAACCACTGGTACTTAAAGTATTTAATATATAAAACAAAAAAATATATTTTACTATTTTTATTTTGGTGTAATAAGTAATTAATATTTTAAAAATATGCATGATGCTTCAAGAAATCTACTAAACAAACATTGTTTTAACGTCCCACCTATACATGGTGCAGTAATTAGGTCCCAATTAACCCCATCCCCGATCCATCTTTGTTTATTTCCGGTGTTATGTAATTATGTATTCAAGAACATATGTGCAAATGTGTTATAGGTTCCAAAAACTATTATTAGTGTCTTTTATATAATAGTTTATCATTTTTCTCTCTATATAAAGGATTTTTGATACAGAAAGAAATTATGTTTATTTTCAAAACGTCTTTTATGCTTACCAGAAATTACATAGTATTTATATTGTTCGAGAGTGAATCCACATCTGTTTGGTGGTAGGTAGATGCTGACTTTTTCTCCAGCATTGAGGTACATGTTGCCCTATAAAATTGGATTAAAGATAAAATTATTTATGACAGAGTGAAAGCAGTGATTAAATAAAACGCATCTCTTTCGTTACACAAATAGGAAGATGTATTTGAAATATTGGAAAACTTTAATGTTAAATTACAGAAACTGAAATTCATTATTAATTGATAAAAATATGTTGACATTTACAGACAGTTTAAATAAACCATACAATTTGTTAGATGTAAAAAGAAAATTATAATAATTATAATATTATAAAATTTAGCAGGTACTTGTTATATATTTACATATACGTACTTTGTAAACAGAAGCGATTTTAACTTTGTATTTCATTTTGTGGTATTTCATTCCAGATGCATCAGCCTCTTCTTCTCTTTCTTCTTTAACTCTCAACACTCTAGCTCTGATCACTGAAAAATCACAACATTAAATTTTATTTTTAACATTTAAACACATACAACAAAAATCTCTAAACGATACAAATGTTTTATTTGTCTTGAAGAAAACAATATACAACTACATGAACACCATGAACATACCGATTATTTTTCAACACAGCAAGACCATTCTACAACGCTGCGAATAGGGGACTCGTATGCCAAGCCCTTATTAATCAATGCCTCTCACCGACTAGGTTCGAGTTCCAATAGAATAGATCCTTGTGTGAGAAATTTTGACAGTTTCCTTGTCGAATATCGAGGGTTTTCTCCAGGTTTTCAGGTTATCCCAACCTTTCAAAAACTGACCGCCTCGATATAAGTGAAAAGAATCTTGACTGGTGTATAAATTTTCATTACTCCAATCCGCTACATTATAGTATTCTACAATGCACAACACACCAATATTAGTCAACAACAAACGACCCTGTCTATACACTTAGCTATAATCTCAGTATTTAAAGCTGCATTAAGTTTTCCAAAGAAAAAATTAAAACGGTGCTAATCTAATTTATAATGTTCCTAATGAGCAATGTTACATTTCGTTCAACGATATAAGCTCAAATATATACACAAACAACAATAATTTTCCAGCGAGATGTAGCATGTGGGATCTAATATAAGAACATGGTTACGTCATGAAAAAAACGGGATCATTTAAACACAACTTTTTAAACGGTGAAATACGAAATTCGTTGAATTTGTCATTTGCGACTTAGTAAGGGATACATATCACCATTTCAAATACATCTGGATATTAATGACGGACAATTAATACAATTTGTTATGTTTCACCTTTGATTCATGGGTTTTTTCCGTACATCCGTGCGCATGCTCCAAAGCTCATAATAATCATCGTTTAACATTGACCAAACGGTTAGAGGATTCCGTTTATTTACAACTAAATGGAATGGAATTTTAGAAAATGAATCTCACGGATCGTGATTACAAGATATCTATTTTTAAAAAAATAAATTTTTAGAAAATCAAAAAAAATTCAGAAAATTGAAAAACGTAATGCAGCTTTAAATGTTATAGAAAAAACTTATATAAAATGTATCTTAGAATCCCAATATCGGCCTTTTTCTTTAGAACTAATAGCACACTGTTTTTATTTTTATTTTTATCTTTATTTTATTTTTATTTATTTATTTATTTATTTATTTATTTATTTATTTATTTATTTATTTATTTATTTATTAGCACCCAAAGAGTTTCTGAGTCGCTAGATCTAAAAGGTAAATACATTAAAACACTGCTTACCCCAATCTGTATACTTGTTACAGAAATCTTCTTGTGGATGAACAGGTGCTGGACATGTGCATTCTAGTGCATTGGCAACGCCAATCACTGTAGCAATAAGACAAATGATGTAGATCTTCATGTTGAGACAACCTCAGTAGATTGTTCTGCTGGTCGTTGTTGATGTTTCGGGTCCGTTCTGTTTTTATATACTGGTCTAAAATCCTGTTAAATCGTTCTTCAATAGGCCAGAAAGTTGAAAGTGTAATTTGTAAAACTTAATGTCAAAGTATGAAATTAACACGTGGTCAAACCGGACATGATTATGTCAGATTAAGACTGACCCTAATTTTAGCCATTGTTCATTTATAAAATCTTTAACGTTTAACTCGAGCTGATACATCGTATGATCAATTGAATCTCAACCCATCCTTAAACCTGACTTGTTCTTACCAGTTGCTTAATAATAGTACATTCTAAAAAATTAAAAAAAAGAAATGTATTCTTCTTTCTAGAATCGATAATTTCTCATTTATCGTTTTTAAAAACTTCTAGTAAGTTTTTTATTAAGTTGAACAGAAGGCCGATTACCAAGCCTTAAAGATTTGTGTTGTATGTTTAACTAATCTATTTTCCGCATATGACAGCCACTTTACTGTTGCATGCACATTATTTTTCGAATACATCCATTTCTAGACTTTTGCGTGCAATTTTAATATTTTCCTTATAACACGCATCTCGTATGAGATAGAAAACCATTTAGACATCAAAAATAAGTTAAACAATTGAAAATCATATATTTATTTATTTTTTAATTTATCAATTTTTTTATTTAATATAGCATATTAGCATTTTATTTCTATACAGGCAGAGCAAGTAAAACTATGTTGACATTTGTCTTTATCGTCAATCTTGTGAAGGGTATTATGACGACAGTATAGTTTGTTTAGTGTTTGGTTCGTAAAGTTCGAGTGTCTCTACTCTAGTCGGATTTGACTCGAAAGTAGTGGTTAACTCTTTTGCTAAGCACTGTATATTTATATGTGAAAATCATGGATCTTTCGAATGGAACTTGAAATAAATTCATATATACATAATTTTCTTTCATTTTTGAAAAGTATTTACCATTGGCGTAGCACGCTACAGAATCCATATTGAACATAACTTCTGTAACTTCATAAATAACTGGTATATAAATGAAATATTTAAACTATGACAAAAGACCCTTCAATCACTCAACCAATAGATCAATTAATCATACTTTACTGTTGTTTGATTAATCAATGCTATCTATGTTTCTAAAACACCGTGGCTTTATATACGGTCACGTAATGCAACTTTAGGGGCCTCCGCTACATTTTCTTTATTATACAAAAAAAGATTAAAACTAAAAGACAACGTCGTATATTATGTTCCAAGATAAGTGTTATTGTTTTAAATTGTAACTTAATTGTTTAGAAAACTTCAAAGCACTGTCATTTATTGAAAAAAGTTTTTAAGCTACTGTTGTTTATCATTCGGAAATGTTTAAGAAAACTTCAAGACAAGTATAATTAATTATACCCTGTAAATTTTTCTGTCTGGTCATGTGAAATCATGCCACCTTTAACCTATTACTTCTATTGACAAATTTTGATTCATCTTCACACGGATGTGAACCCAACATCAGACGATTTGTCGCATACAGATTCAGTTTTGTACTTTAAACATCATATAGTAAAGCGAAGGAAGGAAATTGGCTCTTAATAGACAGTTCTAGGTTTATATCGTTACCAATATTACTATTTCTCAAGCTAATCTCATCCTTTAGTTGCGTGTTTAATGTGTAAGCTATTGTGATTTTGCAGCTCTATTTTTATTTCAATATTTGCTAATAGTTACGATCAGATGTTTATCATTGGCATTTACATGTGTTGTTTCTTTAACACATGTTTTGATAAATATTTACAACATTATGTTCAGCAATATAGTCGAGACCATTCACCTACCAATTCAGAAATTAACACAAGGTCTGTTACGGGATAATGAAAAGCCAAGTGTTAATGACATAATGTGCATTGTAAAGGTATTTGTACCACATGATTTTAAGTTTCGTATTTTTAGCAATTTTTTTTTTGCATTTATGCAGTGAAAATTAAACTACATGACAAAAATAGAAAAACATGCAATAAACGTTAACTTAAGTAAAACGCTTTCAAAAAACTTTAGAAAATAAAATATTTCAGATTCTAAACTTAGCACTTATACTTTAAGAATTATTCTAACTTTTTAATAATTCGGAATGTATTTAACTTGAAGGTAAAATTAACCCTCGAAATAATCCATAATTTATTGTATGACAGTATTCAATGTCTTTGATTTTTTAAATTAAACGTTTAATGTTAACTCTTTCTGATATCTTGTACATCACGTATGCGGGAGATAAGACAAATAAAAAAGTAATACTTATCCACCTACATTTATTACTTGATTTTTAATTAGCAAATCAGCAGATGAGCTTGCAATCAAGGAACCAAAGAGCGGTGATCTGGAATCTGACACACTTGACTATAATGCCACTTGTGCTCCTAGGTACCATTTGGTATTTTAGTTTGTATACTTTTCCAGTGAAGAACAATTAACAACATAATATAGAAAAAAAAATTAACATCGTGCATTATAGGCAACTACCTCATGCCATTACGATGAGATTCAAGTTTGGCATGCATTAATGTTTAGATTGTTCATTTGCCATTATTTAAAAACAAAGAGGAGAAGGCACCTCAGCTGGAATTTTAGAGATGTACTTGAAACAAACAAAAGAAGAGTGGCAAGAAAGTGTATGGCGTGTTAAAACTGTTAAGAAGGACTGCAAACATTTTTTCCTATTGTAACTGTGTAAAAGCAAGCGGAAATGTAAGAGACTATGAATTTTTGAATTAAGTATTTGTGTCACATGGATAAAGACACAAGTTGTAAAATAGCATTCCTATTTAATCATGATAAATAGACAGATTATTTAAATCTTGATACAAATGTATAAACGGATTGACAAGCAGATGTCTCCTTTATTTATCATTCCTTATGTCATAGCGGTCATTCTCGTGTTCTGACAATAATCTCCTGTCTAAAAAATGTATCACAATTGATTTTTCATTTTTTTTTCTTTTTTGGTTAAAATTTTACGTTGCAAATTTAAAACGTGTTATCAGTAACACATATTCGGCCTAAAGGGCAAATGTATCAAACCATTTAACCATGTACCAAACATTAAAATGTATCGAGCAATGATTTGTGCATTATGTTTTACACCTCTAAAAGACAACTAGCTATTTGTTTTAAAATTGTGATAATGTTTCATTTTCAAATTGCGACTGTAATGATTGTAACTCAATTAATGGTTTAATAGTTCAATAAATAAATACATGTATACAAATGATTGAGAAAAAATAGAGAGAATTACTAATTTTTGTCTAAAGTTTGTTGTTGTTTCTTGTTTATGATCCCATTAGGTAAATTAAGTGTTGGTTAAAAAAGATAAATAGTTCGCATCAACAAGAACATAGACTCTTAGATGTAAAGTTAGAACTGATCGTTTAAGCACAAGCAAATTTAATCTCCAGAGCAACACAAATCTAAATAAGTTAGACGAAGGGTAATTTTTAGTAAATTGCGACAACAGCAAAAAATTAACTGTAGTTATTTTCATTGTCAGAATTTTTTTGAGATATTCATGTTGCAAGGAAATCGCATATTACATAAATTGTCTAAAATGTACATGATAAAGTAATAATGTTGCCCAAAATATGCAAAAAGATTAAATGATGTTAATTTCACATTTTGTAAGATGAAGGGTTTGATTATTATATATTTTAAAGAATATGCTGACATTGTTTTCTTTCAGTTACTACAAAATTGCTGACATTGTTTTCTTTCAGGTCCTACAAAATTGCTGACATTGTTTTCTTTCAGTTACTACAAAATTTATCAATCGGAGTATCTCTAATTACCTTTGCATGGATGGATCCCGGTATAAAAATGACAACTCAATTGTCAATGTTTTCTTCAGGTGATGGATGTATTTAAATATTTTCATTTTAAATGAAACATGCTTTTTACATTGTTACATTTGGATATTTAAAGGGTTATTATATATCTCGTGTATGACGCTAACAAGCTTGCATGTAGTTGTAAATATGGCTCTGGATTCAATACATTCAGGACAGTTTTAGAAATATGAAAACATTGCAATTTCATAGATATACTCAGATGATTATAAGAAAACTTAAGTCATTCTTATAAAATAATCTGTTATTATTCTTACCTGTTTTCGTCTGATAAATTACAAGTTTATTTTTTTACATGAAGTAGAAAAACATCGATTGTTTGGAGCACAGAAGTGTCTAAATTCATAGAACGATACTGTTTGTGTAAGAAAGATAACCACTACTAGAATGTTGTGTTACAGATTAACTGTTCTTATCACATTAATGTGGTGTAAAATTAAGTAACATTTTTGTTAAAGTTATCCTTACCCGTCTTTTTATATATCATCATCTGATAGGTATATTGGTAAATACGAGCAGATTATGATACCACAGTTTCACATATTTTCTAAAGAAAAGGATGTTTTTGCTGATTTTGAATTCCTATTTATTATTATTTTTAGTTAAAAACTGGTTTATTTAAAGACCTATTTTTTAAGATTTCATAGCTGAAGTTAAGTTATGGCTTTATATATATATATTTTTTTTCTTATATTGTGTTTTTTTTCTTGAAACAGCGCCTCCTAAAATACGTTTAAAAATTATTGACAGGTTACTGTTTAAGAAAATATTTAATTAAAATGTACCAACAAATTTGTGTTTAAAAGGTGCATTTTCAAATTTGATTTAATTAGTCTTTGAGAGAAAGGGTTCAGTTTTTTTGGCACTTAAAATAAAAAATATTACCTTTAAGGGCCTTTTGACTTAATGGTCTAAAAATACTTAGACTTGAGCTCTGGATGCAGTTTAGGGAAGTAATTGCCCATTCCCAAATTATTAGCAAAACCTTTTCAATAAAAAACACAAAAATTACCCTAGTATTTTTATAAAACACCTTATTATAGAAAAGAGCAAATCAGTTTTGTAATTGTTAATATATAACGCTAATACCAGTTAAATTTTGATGTGCAAGATGTGCACATTTCGGAAATTCATTCCTCACCAGTGACACTAAGAACGAAAAGTTTGATAGATAAAAAACATAGGCCAAACAGTTGAAAATAATGTATCTAAAGTTCCAAAATTATATAAATCCAAATCCAGCTAAGAAATGCTTTGCCTACTGAGTTATGGATACCCTCGGGGAGTTTTACTCCACCAGCAGCGGTACCCGCTCAGGGGTAGTAACGGCAGAAAATTTTGCTAAAAGGTACATTTTCTGACAGCACAAAGTACTGCCTACTGAGTTATGGATACCCTCGGGGAGTTTTACTCCACCAGCAGCGGTACCCGCTCAGGGGTAGTAAATATAAAACACAAATACTAGTTAAATTTTGATGTGCCAGATGTGCACATTTCGGAAATTCATTCCTCATCTGTGACACTAAGACTGAAAAGTTTGATAGATAAAAACATAAGCCAAACAGTTGAAAATAATTTTTAATGGGTCTGAAATATACTTGATGAATTAGAATCTGCCAAATACATTACATTTTTTATTGTTTTTTTTTTTTTGTTTTTGGATGTTCAGGTAGTTTATAAAGTTGCGCTGTTTCCATCGACCATTCTTTTTATGAAATCAGTTAACATCTTACTTATCTGGTTATTGATTATAGTGTGGCGTCAGAAATAATTGACCTGCATTCAACATTATCCTATATATTTTGATAATGAACCAAAGATAAAGAAAACAGTGTTTGCATAAAACAGAAACCGACATTTATTAACTGTTTAGAAACACTGAAACAAGTATATCATGACCCAGAATTTTGTAAATTGAGCAATTGATATTGAAAGTTTCAATTATCAGTTTGGTTTAAATTTTAATTGATCCAATGAAGGTTCATAATAACAAATTTATTACATTTAATTTTTTTTACTTCCAAATTATACAACTTTAACTTTTACTTTTTTATTATCATAAATTGTGCCAGTCATGAAATTACAATATTCGTTTTCATCATCATATTTTTAAACGCCTACTCATTCTAAAAAACGTTTAAGGTTGTCTTATGTATGTAACACTGACGTCTAAACAAAAAATGCATTTTAACTCGTGAAAGTACAATGTACTTTTAAGTAAACACAGTACATGCAATACTTTCATTAACTTGTTCGAGTCGAGTGCATTGCTAAATACATATTTATGGCGTAGTTACTTTGAAACATATACATTATACACAGGAGAAGCAGGGGTATTACTGCAAAAACACGATAAGTTGACGAATAGGAAAATTAAAGCCATCACGTTTGTCGTATAGCTTCATATGTAACATTTAGTTGGTGTCATAACTGAGGTATAAGTCCAAATATAAAGTAGAACATAAGGAATCCGTCGTGTTTTTATTTCAAGCTCACTTGGATATATAACATTCACATATTCTGCAAAACGAATAATTCAATGGTACACAATTCCTTTTATTAAGTCACATGATTTCAACTTAAATATGTATTTGAAAAACGGCGTGATGCAATAACCTTTAAGTGTTGTGTAATGGGTAAGATTTATATTATCAGAATTTGTTGTGTGTGTTTTTGTCTTTTTAATTATAATTTTGGGAAACTGTCCTTTGTGCTGTCATAGTTTAGTGAGTCATTTGTTTATGCTAAACATGTCGTATATTAACTTCAATGTCAATAGCAAATTTTGAGGTTAAAGATAAACAACACAATAAATATTTCATATTTTTCTCATGAATTTATTTTCTGAAAATTGTTTCAATCGTTACTGCATTATATTTAAGGTGCGGCCTTGCATGCGTGGAATCCATAACCGTGTCTCCAGCTACATTTGTTTGGTGCATGAGCTTGTCGGAAACATGTGGCATACTGATCGTAACAGTCTTCGTTTACACCGGCTTCATAAGCACATCCGGGTTTGTCCATCTATAAAAAATAGACAGTAACTTAAATAAGCTTACATTTTCAATGAAACAAATCATGCATATATAATGCAGTGTGTGTGTGTGTGTGTGTGTGTGCGTGTGTGTGTGTGTGTGAGAGAGAGAGAGAGAGAGAGAGAGAGAGGGTTAAAATAAATGCTTATTATTGGCCCATAAAATACACTCGTCTTTTTTAAATTCTCAACATTTTTGACAGAGTAGGCTTGGTGGTATCGCCTTTTTTGAAATATAACCTTTATATGTATACTTTAGATGTTAAGATTTGATTAGTTTGCAAATTAAAAAGTATGAAGGTATGCCAATTTTCATATTAAATATAAATTATTTAATTGTCAGAATGATATTCAAAAATAGATCTAAAAGGCACTAAGGTTCCGTAAGCCGTAGTTTTAAAATTGTGTTGCTATGTGATAGTTAAAGTGAACACAAAAAACAGAATAAAAATAATTAAACATACCCAACAACTGCTACAAGATTGCTTGTATCTGTTAAGAGTGAGTGATAGTCTTTGATGGAAGGTGAGGTCACTCATTCTGGTTACCCAATGACAGACGTTAGATTTTAGGTTAATTTTCTTAGTACCTGTACCTGTAGAATGATTAAATATTAAATAATTCATAATAACTATTTTAAAGGCATTTTGAAAATTGTCAAGGTTTTGTTTACAATCTAATACCAGATTAAATAAATTAATAAATAGGAAATGAAGAACTTTCACCTTGATATTTTTATATTAAAATCAAGCACCATAGAACTAAAAATTAACCATGTGATTTTTACGGGTGGAATGAAGTAAAGTATTTTCTATTCGGTATTTGATATTAATATCGCTGTTAATGGTTATGGATATGCATATCGTTATACCGAACGTATCAAAGTGAACACTTAATACTTACCAGAGATCAAATAATATTTATGTTTATCGAGATGGAATCCACATCTGTTGGGTGGTATGTGAATGTTGACCTTTTCACCGACATTGAGATACATGTTACCCTAGATAATAAACAACATTAATTCAAAATTTAGACCGTTTAGAGAAGAAGTTGTCTTATAAGTGCTTGGAGTTAAATTTTTGAGGTAGTCGAATATTTTTAAATAAAGTTCACAAAGATGCAATCACATTTGGTTAAATATTTAATAAAAAGACGTCTGCATGATCTTGCTTTACCCCGTCTTATTAATTGGTATTATAAGTCTGCTACAAAGACACAGCAACAAAAATATGTAATCATAATGAACAAAACCGTAAACGGCAAATTATTTTTTGACGATATCTAACACATTTATGCGATTTCCAATTATATGGAATAAAAATGAATTATTATTTATTTAATCATTACATTTATTATTATGTTTGTTTGATTTTTTAATAGAATATTTGATGTTGTTGTTTTTAACATTTTTTCAAACTTCAATCATTGTAAACAGAAGAATAAAAATAACTTAAATTTATGACTGAATATATATATACATAATAATCTAAAAAATACTTGCAATACATCAAATGCTGTATAATTGAATTTGAACGTCAAAATATATAACATAAGTGTGATTACAATCTATATTTGACGTCATAGAAATCTTACTGCATTGCAATGGACACTTATTTTTATTGTGAGGTACACTTGAGCTTTAAAGTTGCACAAAAAGACTTTCGCCTTCTTTTTTACATTCATGCTAAAAAAAATATGGAAAAAAGTATTAAATACTTATTGAATTGTTGTATACTAGTATCTTGCTAGGGATCAATTCTAATAAAAATCGTAACAATAAAGTGAATATTACATACCTTGTATACAGAAGCGATTTTGACATGGTACTTCATTCTATGATATTTCAAACCTGCAGCATCCTTAGCAAATTCGCTCTCTTCCTTTTCCCTCAGAACTCTTGCTCTGATAACTGAAAAACATAATATTGAAGTCATTAACTTAAAATAATTTACATTTTTAAAAATATATATTTTTCCTCTTTATTTTTTGTTTAACATTAGCATTTTATAATTTCTAACTGCACAAGGTAATACACTAAAAGATGAAAAATAAACCATTTTTGTCGGAAAATATAAGTGATCACTATAATGTGTACACCTTTATAGTACCTAGATACAGCTAATTACATTCTTTTCTATATTAGTTCAAAAAAGGAAATGAGTTCAATTTTTTTTGTTGTATTAAAATGTAATACTCCAGTAAATCTAAAATACATTTTTGAATATAATTGCTTTAAAATCAATTTATTGTAAACAGCAGTTTAAATAACATATCACACTATTCTACTGCAAAAAAATGTATATATATAATAAACTTTTATGTGTTGATTTATTCCTGAAATCACATGTAAATGATGTGGAATATGTTTGAATATACATTCCTAAATTGCATTTAAAAGACAATAAAGTTGTCATTTTCATTTTGCATCATCGGATTTTTGCAATTAAACAACTGTAAAATTATGAATTGTTTTATTTTTAATCAATTTATTTTTTATTTGTATTTTTGTTAACGTTTTATTAAATCAAAACTGAAATGTTAAGGTATACCGATTAAAAAAATAATAAAATTAAATTAGTGCTAATTCACTTCACTAATTGAATAAACTGTTTATCTATATATGTTTACGCAGCAAAAATTTGATATGTTGTTAAATGTTCAAATGTTAAAATGTTTAAATAAAAAAAAATTATATCAAGAAACTTACCCCAATCTGTATATTTATTACAGAAGTCTTCCTGTGGATGAACTGGCTTTGGACAAGTACATTCTAGTTCATCAGCATTGGCAATGCCAAGCAACACTGCAACAACACATGCAATGAATATCTTCATGGCTAGAAGAGCTCAAAGAAATGCTTATGATGGTGGTTATTTTTAATAGGTTTATATACCTTTTTTTGTCCTTTATTTTAATCCGTTTGCCAATAAGATTAAATGCTAATCCCTTTATTTCTTTATTTTACTGTCAAAATCTTAGTCAAGTCATGGGATAAAAAACTAAACGGATTTAAAATAATCGAAATACCTACGTGTTTACAGAAACGTGTATACACAATGGTATAGGTTAATAGCACTGTGATGACGTTTATGGAAATAAAAAAGACATTTACTTTTTTTTACAAAACAAGTCGAGAAATTGAAACGAAAAATACAAATTTTACTTTTTTCAATACAAAATTAATGTCACCAGGATTAAGTAACAGTTGAGTATTGTTTTGATATGAATAAAATACAAATAACCTTCCTTTTGTAAAGTGATATTATATCAATTAATATTAATAATAAATAATAATAATAACAACAATAACAATAATAATGATAACATTTATAATAATAATAATTATTATTATAATAATAAATAATAATAATACTGATAATAGCTTAAATACAACTTCTTTTCAATTATAATAATACAAAAAACAACAATCAAAAGGAATAAGTAAACGGAACTACATAAATAAAATTTTAAAAAAACCATTCATTCCAAACCTTGCCACTTTGGAGAGCCACTAAATCTTATGACAACATATTTGTGCCATTAAAATTATTTTACAGCCAGTTAATCTATAATATAGAGTTTTTTATACAAATAATAATTCTTCCATTGTAAAAAAAAAGCTAACTTTTTTTAAAAATTCAATCTAGTTTTATTTCTTGCGACGTTAGCCAATTAAATTTAACAATGTATTTGTTCACAAAGTAATACAAACATGTTGCTGCATTAAAAAGGAATATAGACAGTAGAAAATCACAAGGTTTTTCAAAGAACTTAATTGGATTTGATATAGCACAACGTGAAAAAACCGCAAATGATTTGTGCAAAACGATCATGAAAACAGAAACGCAAACGAATTCTATTTATTTCTCTGAAAGCTTAAGAAAGAATAAAGAAGTTCGCTTCGCTTGTAGTTTTAATTAATATTGCGAAAAAACAAGATTTTAAGACAGTCTGCTTTCTCAACATTGATTATAATCTGATTATAGAGCTTTTGTCTTAAGGATTTATTCATTCAAAAGTTTACCTACTTTACATATAAACAGTGCATCGACCATCAACAGTCACTGAATCTAGTAAAATTTCACGCAAACTATTTTATAAAGTTGACAAAAACATTTGATCGATTGATTAATAGTCCAAAACTTATAAAAGAATTCTGAAGTAAAAAAAATCATAACCACTTTGATAGTAAATTTGACTTTCTACTAAGGTCTGTATGTCTAACAATGTTATACTTAGAAAAAACATGTCATTTAATAACATAATGATATATATTTTATAAATATAAGGTTTACGGTTAAGGAAACACTTCATAATACTGAACTTGTTGGAGGTACTTTTAAAAAAAGACTGGTATGTTTGAGTTTGATTTTAATGTTTTAAGATATACTATTCTATTGTTATCCACAAACTAGAGTTTTATAATCTTAAGTCTTTAAATTTGTTATGTCTGCAAATCAGCAAATATCTTGTTGTTACTCAAGACAGATTTTTTCAGAGAAATCTCCTTCTATGTTTCTTATACGATCAGGTTGAAATTTTGTCATCTGGTAGGGATTGACCATGGGGAGGTCGCTTCCTTTCACCGTTTTTCGGAATTCGAAAGGACTTGGGAGAAATACGGTCAAAACCACGGAATTCCAGAGAGTTCCTTTCTTTCTTTCTTGGTATTTCCTCCGATATTTGGAGCACCACTTTAGAGAGCTGATTCGCAGACATATACTTGCTCGAAAGTATACATTCTTGGTTATTGGGTTATTTTTCTAAATTTATGTTTGTTATGTGTAAAACGTCTTTTAACTCTCTAGTTATAAAGTTTTCATTTTTAAAATTCTATATTCTATTATAATGCCTCAAACTTCAGTACATAGTACTTTCAAGATTTTGAACACATCTTGAACTTGTTTTAAGACAACTGCGACACAACCACGCATGTATGTCATTGAACCAATACCGTTAACCTATCCTGTTGTGAATGTGAACTCGAATTTGACCATGACCTAATTGATTATCTCTACTGATTTTGACAGGAAAGGATGCAGATACAATGATTTAAGTAAAATCTGATTGATTAACGGATTAAAATGATGTAGTTAAATTGGTATATAAATTCTAATGCGCCGATCATCGTTACCAGCAGTTCTCTGAAACCTTCAAACATGAAGATATACATTGCTTGTCTTGTAGCAGTGGTGCTAGGCATTGCCAGTGCTGAAGAACTAGAATGTACTTGTCCAAAAGCAGTGCATCCACAAGAAGACTTCTGTAACAAATATACAGATTGGGGTAAGTTTTTTTTTTGCTTCACATACAACAATTGGACTGTATTCGGTGATATTTATAAGTAACTGGTATTGTAATCATAACAATGAGAATCCATTTTAAGTTTTAAATGGTGATTTGGATATTTATATTTGTTTATCTGCAATAAAACAAACATACCAGTCCTTGTCCATATCACAATCCCAAAAACAAAGTCAAAACTTTGCAAACTGGCAAAATAGGTGATACACGTGAACTTCCATCAAGGAAGTGAGGCCGGGTGCTCCGGAAGGGTAAGCACCTCCTGTTTAGCTAGCTACACCCGTCACGTGTAAGTCAATTTTGAGAATGAAAGGAACAAAGACCTATGGTAAGTCAAATATATCCAGTATAAGTTGGGATACAGTGACTACATACTTATCAACAATATTGTGATGACGGCCATAAAACTTTTTAAGGGCCCTGATTAGCCTAGGCTTGCAATATCCTTGTGTCAACAATTTGATTGTAAGTAATTTGCTTCGTTGCAGAAAGTTCCCATAGTGGGAACAAGCTCTACCGTACCGTATTAACTGTGAAACATATACACCATACGCAGGAGAAGCAGGGATATTACTGCAAAGAAACGGAAAGTTGACAATAGAAAAATTGAAGTCATCACGTTTGTCGTATAGCTTCAGATGTAACCTTTCATGGGTGTCATAATTGAGGTATAAGTCCAAATATGAAGCAGAACATGAAGAATCCGTCGTGTCTTTTATTTCAAGCTCACTTGGATAGATGACATTCACATATTCTCCAAATTTGTGATTATTTAGAGAAAGAACGTCATCTATATATCTGTATGTGTAGTTGAATGATTTAGCGACAGTCTTTTTTCCAGATTTGACAAGGTTCTGTAAAAATTCTGATTCATATGAATAAAGAAACAAATCAGCAAGTAAAGGTGCACAGTTTGTGCCCATTGGTATACCGATTGTTTGTTGAAAGATAATATTGCCAAACACAACAAATATGTTGTCTATCAAAAACTCTAACATTTTGTTGATGGTATCTTCAGTATATTTTTGTTTGCAGTCTGTATGGTGTTTTACAAAATAACCAGAATCCCTGTTGAGCACTAGATATTTATATCTTGGTTTACCGTTTTTGTAAAAAAATGAAAAGTGAATGATTTGTTTTAGACGTTCTTTCAATTTAGCATGAGGGATAGTGGTGTACAGGGTAGAAAAATCAAAAGTTTTTATACTTTTTACCGAAGATAGAGTTTTAGAGACAAAATGGTCAAGTAGTTCTTTAGAATTTTTGAGAATCCACATTTGGTTGATGCCAGATGTAGAATAGACTCTATCTGAATAAGTCTGAAGGCCATCTTTGACGACTGTCAAAATTTGTGTTAGAATTACTGATAATGATTTAGTAGTACATTTAGAGGAACCTGCAATATATCTTTCCTTGTATGGATTTTTGTGAAGTTTTGGAATCCAATACAAGTAAGGCAGGTCAAGTTCTTCCTGTTTTAAATTGATACCAAAAGACTGAAGGACTCCCCTATGATTGGAAAGAACTTCATCTTTTGTAAAATTAGTTTTGGTATAAGTAGGATTCTCTGATATACTATCTAAACCAAGCTCCTTAATAAGACATTCAACATAGAATTTCTATGCAAATAAGTATGCCACAATACTTTGTTACCCCTTTATAATCCAAAACAGTCCTAATTTTTTTTTTGCAATTTTATCACGTAGTTGTATGTCATTATCAAATATAATACATGTGTCGTAAAAATGAAAAACAAAAACGAATTAATTAAGATAAAATACAAATATAACGTATCAACCTTTAATTTTAGTATACAGTGTATATGATAGAAATGATAATTTATTAATCTGAATTCTCATAAAAATAAACACACACACACAAATATATATATATATATATATATATATATATATATATAAACCAGGACATTTGTAATATCTCTATTCATAAAAAAATATTTCCAAAATTCCAAATTTTCATTTCTAGTGTTTCACAATAGTTTTTAACAAAAAATTCAACAAATCAAAATTGTACCGGTTTTTATTGAGAATAAATTTTTGTACGAAAAATTAAATATAACGTCAAACAATTATGAAATTACACTATTCAACATTCTAGAACCAAAATAAACATCAATTTTGCATTATATTAATCACATGACGACTAACTGTTTTTCAGTTATCAGAGTAAGAGTTTTGAGGGAAAAGGAAGAGAGCGAATTCGCCAAAGATGCTGCTGGCTTGAAATATCATAGAATGAAGTACCATGTCAAGATCGCATCTGTATACAAGGTATATATTTAAACTAACGTATACTACTTTATATGATAATTTAAAAGTTTTCTGGATATGTATTTAAAAGTTAATAAAACTGAGAAGCTGCTTTATTTTATTATCTGTAGTAAATATTAATGAAAATACAATTATTACGAATTGCTTTATTTAAAAATCCGAATTTATATTTAAATCATGCTTATCATCTTTAGGGTAACATGTACCTCTCTGCTGGGGAAAAGGTTAACATCCATATACCACCAAACAGATGTGGATTCCATCTGGACAAACATAAATATTATTTGATTTCTGGTGAGTAAAAATTCCCATACTTTTTCGGCTTAGCCAAAATAAGGGACCAAAGGGTCATATACTGAAATAGTGAAAAACTGATGTTTTCTTATATATTGTAAGACTTAAAAATCACAGTAAAATAGACATGCAGACAAAACAAAGCAATAATTGGAGACTAAGACATCTGTTTTTACTTTGCAAAATCTTGTAGTTTTAGCCAGTTCACTTGTACTTTAATATCGGTTATTTAATAAAAGTAAGGGATTTGCTATATACATGTAATAAAAAGATACTTTTGATTTTTACATAAAAATGTCTTTTTCATGTACGATAGTTTCGCATATTGCATTTTCCCTATATATATATATAAATCTTGAAATCAGTTATCAAAGCCTTTACAATTACCAAATACCCAAGTACATTTCTACCACAGGTACTGGTACTAAGAAAATCAACCTCAAATCTAACGTCTGCCACTGGATAACCAAAATGAGTGACCTCACCTTCCATCAAAGACTATCCCTCAGTCTCAACAGATACAAGCAATCTTGTAATAGTTGTTGGGTAGGTATATTTAACGTTGTCTCGTCTTAAGTATTTAGTATAATACATTGTCATTCCGATTTATCCTAATAAAATTTTTTATTTGTTCGCATATCGAAAGTCGGTGGTTGGCATTTGCAAACATTATTATCATTCCAGAACTGATTGTCTCGATACTAATAAAAAAGGATCCTAGCTTACAACACAATAATTACATTTTAACTTTACTGATAACACTTTCGATGCATTATATGACATCCACTTTGTCCGTTTTTATGGAAGGAGATTGGTTTCGAAATGCGCGGGTTTCCAATATCAACGTTTTTTGTCGAAAAAGTCATAATGTTGACGTTAAAGCTGCATTAAGTTTACCAAATTTCTGAATTTTTTTTTTTTTTTTTTTTTTTTTTTTTTTTTTTGATTTTCTAAAAATATATTTTTTTAAAAGCAGATATCTTCTAACCACGATCCGTGACATTCATTTTCTAAAATTTCATTTCTTTTAGCTGTAAATAAACGGAATCCTCTGACCGGTTGGTCGGTGTTCTACGATGGTAATTATGAGCTTGGAGCATGCGCACGGATGTAAGGAAAAGCCTAGAATCGAAAGTGAAACATGACAAATTGCATTAATTGCCCTTCATTAATATCCAGATGTATTTGAAATGGTGTTATTTTTCCCTTACTAAGTCACAAATGACAAATTCAAGAAGTTCTGTGTTTAATATATCGTATTTCAACATTTTGAAAGTTGTGTTTAAATGACCCGGGTTTTGATGACGTAACCATGTTCTAATATTAGATATCAAATGCTGCATCTCGCTAGGTAAATACTGTAATTTCTGTATTTATTCGAGCTTTATCGTTGAACCAAATGTAACATTGTTAAATAGGAACATCATTTATTAGATTAGCACCGTTTTATTTTTTTTCTTTGGAAAACTTAATGCAGCTTTAATGTATAGAAGCACTATAGAAAAGAAGGATGATAAACTCTTTCATATGAATTGTTTTAGTCCTCGCGATTTAAATAAACAATACGAGTTAATACAAACTGGATTGTTTTAGATATCAAAAAACCTTAAAACTCCATTTGCGTTAACACTTGATATCAAGATAACATCATGAATAATCTAAGTGAACTTTTTAGTAGCCTGTGGAATTTTTTTTATTTGACGTAAAATCTTGCGTCAAATGATTTTGCAGTTCATAATTTTTGAGTACAAGGTAATCAAATTAAACTTATAAGAGTTCAATAAATGCAACTTAACTGTATTAAAACAGTTCAAAAAGTATTATCAATAAAATATATGTGCCAACGTAGGGAATTGACATCCAATTTATCGTCCTTTTGATGTTCTTTAACGATCAAACTCGAAAATAATAAATGTTGGTCCGATCAGCTGAATCAATACAATTATAATGTTCTCATAACGTTGCTTCATGAGCTGATTCATTTAATGTTTGAATTGTTTTTTTTTCAGATGGACAAACCCGGATGTGCATATGAGGCTGGTGTGAATGAAGATTGCTACGATAAATATGCTACATGTTTCCAACAAGATCATGCACCAAACAAATGTAGCTGGAGACATGGCTCTGGATTCCACTCATGCAAGGCCGCACCATAAATATAAAATCAGTATTGTATGAAACGAATGCTTGAAAATAAAATTATAATAAAAATAATATTATATAACCATTCTATTACCTATATCATTAGAAGAAAAAGTAGCATCCCTGAGAAACAAGGGTGTAAAAGGAAATGTTAACTGTTAACAATTGGGTAAATAAATTGATGGTAATATACAGTACATGAAATGGTTCCATGAACAAAACTATTATAGTAACATAGAGACAGATACAAGTTCAAATGGATTTCTGATTTTATAACAAACACTAAAAAGGTCTGATTAATCTTCATCACTTTAAAATTGTTCATTAGTCAGAGTTGCCCGGGCAAATTATCTTTGGCTAAACCACTTTGGGAAAAGTTTGTTGTCACTTTGACAAAGATGCTGGTCTGATAAATCTCTATTTGGATAAAGAACTTTTATTTGCAGTCTTAAAAAGTCCTTGAGGCACACATATAGTTTTATATCTCCATAACTAGAATATATCCATTAAAACTAAGTCATAAGAAATATATATGTTAATGTTAAGTGTTAATATGTTTTTTACAAATTCTGTTTCTAAAATCAAACTAAATAAATGTTAAAATACTTGGAAATGGCTTTATAAAAATTGTTTAGCGTTTTTTTTTTAAATATTAATTAAAAGATAAAAATTTTAATACACTTTTCAATTTTTATGAACTTTTCAATATTTTAAGTAGTTTCACCGAGTGAACGTGTTTTGAAGATTTCCTATGGTGGTTAATTTTTTTAATTACAAAAAAACAAAAAACAGTTTAATGAAAATCGCATAATAATAAAATGTGATAAAAATATCATCAGTATTTCACATACAAGATAAAAACTTTTACACTAAATACAGACAGAACCATTGTTATTTGATAACTTCTTTTATTGCAATGAATCTGTAGAGATTGGAAAAGTCTATTAGAAGAAGAAGAACTTCTACAAAGTACAGGGTAAATATACTTGTCTAAAAGCACACAATTCAAAGACATTTTCTCCCATTTTTTTACATATAAAACCACAAACTTTAAACTCAATGAATAATTATATCGCCAAATTTACAAATTTTACTTTTTTGAATGTATGAAAAGAAGTTAATCATTTTTCACTTTACCGCTGTTCTTATCTTTTTATAGCGTTAATGTTATTCGTCCGTTTATCACGAGGATTTTTAAAATTTTATCAGCTTCTCTTTTTTTATCTTTACATGCTCAATCATTAACTTCTTTACGATTATGTTAAAGTGGAACTGTTCCATAATTAACAAAGGTCCTAGCGGGTTTTATCACCATGGGGACTAGCAAACTGGTTAATTTTTACTTTTAACAACCTGGCTTTGACAATTAAGCATAACAAAATAATTTGTTTTAATAATAAAAATATTGACAAAGAGGTCTATGCAATAATATTTATTTTATGATAATATCTTATTTACAAAAATACATTGTAAGAAATCAATATAGATAGGTAAAAGTAGACTGTAATATATCTATTGTCTTGTAATTCCCTGTTGTTAAACATTGTCACAGTTGTGTTTTATCAGTGCCGTTAGCTTGTGGTTTTTCATTCATATTTTCATCACCAGTCTCGATTTCCTTAGTACCATGTTTTAGAATTCTAAAATAAAAATTTTGTTCTATAATTATTATTAGTCTTAGAATAGACTACAACAATTTGTATTTGAAAAACAAAAACAACAACAACAGCAACAACAACAATAATAATAATAATAATAATAATTATAATTATTATTATTATTAGTCGTAGTAGTAGTAGTAATTGTAGTAGTAGTAGCAGTTGTATTATTATTATTATTTTTTATTATTATTATAAGCTGGTTTTTCGAATTCTGATCATCAAACTAACGATTATAACGACAAGATAATAAAGACATCTAATAATTTAACTTCAGACTGAAAATATATACTCAGGAACATCAAACCCAATCATGAACAGAAACCAAGTTATATTTATTGTTATAGGTGAAAAGTTAAAGCTAAAGCGAGATTGACTAAGTAACATAAACTAGGATCATATTGTAAGGTAAATCGGAAAGTTCTTGGTGCCCAAATAGTCTGAAGCGTGCTTGTGCAGATTATAGCAATGCTTACTGTCTGGATTCAAATCAATCAGGCAGACCATAGCGTGATAAAGTAGCTTGCCTAATGTCTAATACTCAAGTTGCCTCCATCATCTCAGAACCTACCTTCTTGATACAAGTGAAATATTCTTGTCTTGGGCGTAAAACACCATAAATCCATCCATGCATGTAGTTATTATAAATTTGAAAATGTGTGATGTAAGACGATGTTATTTTAATCTAGTTAACAGGGTGCCAAACAATCATCAACTGAAACATGTCGTGGTAGCCAATTTAAAAAATACATAAATAAATAAATAGAAAATAAATAACTAAATAATTAAACAAATACACAAATAATTGTTTGTAATTTTTTTTTTAATTACGGGTTTTTTAAGTAATAAAATGACGTAGCATAAAAATAGAACATTTTATAAACAATTAACCAAATGCTATGACACTAATTTCTTGATATGAGTCAACGTGTTTAGAAAGATTGATGATTTTAGCATAATATGTTTCTGATTAAAAAACATCAGAACCTATAAAAATTATAATTAAATGGGATCTTTAATGTAATAGATACTTACAAAAGCAAGATAACAGCAACAAGGCAACAGGCCGCCATCAACAGATAAACCAAACCTTTGTATATACTGACTGTCGCTGTATATATACCGTTAGCAAATACTGCACCAAGTACGTTACATGATGCTGCTACTGCACCAATACCAGCGAATAGAGCACCTAATATAACATGAAAAATTTAAATATATGATATACGATTTTGCCAATTGCTATGTTTCTTATTTTGATTGATACAATAAAGAATAAATAAAAAGTTTAATTATTACATTAGTAAAACTCCCAGAGGGTATGCATGACTCAGTAGGCAGTACTTTTTGCAGTCAGAAAATGTACCATTTAACAAAATTTTCAGCCGTCTGAAATTTTGAAATTTATTTAAAACTAAGGTCTGTTCCCTCGTGATAAAGCATAAATTTGGAACTTTAGATTTATTATTTTCAACGGTTTGGCTTATGTTTTTTTATCTATCAAACTTTCCGGTCTTAGTGTCACTGATGAGGAATGGATTTCCGAAATGTGCACATCTGGCACATCAAAATTTAACTGGTATTTGTATTATATATTAACAATATCTAAGGATCTGTCACGATCAACTGGTGATAATAACTGATTGAATTATTTATATAACTTTAAACACAAAAGCCATGCTAACGCAGGCAACTGTTGATAGGCCTTGCATATTTAAAAATAATAGAATTACAATTCTTTCTTTTCTTTTCTTTTCGATATGTTATATGTTTTAACGAGATTATTTCTAATCATCTTGTATAATTTTTTTAATCTGCGATCGCAACATTAGTTGGTCGTACAGACGGATGTTCTGCTATTGCTTAACTTATTGATTGCAGTACATTCAAAATGTCTAAGCATCTTATTATCTTATTATCAACATCTCAAACACTGTATGTTTAAAGTGACTGAACTCCGTTCTAAATATCAAAATATAAAATCAACTTCTCTATTAGTTGGACGTCGTTTTTTATTTATTTATTTTTTAATTTTTGATTTTTAATTTATGATTTTTTTTCCATTTTTAAATTGATTTATTTATTATTTTCATTTACTTGTAATTATTATTATAATTATTTATTATAATTATTATCATTTAGTAATTATAGTAATTATACAGATTTTAACACTAAAACTTTTCTTCAGTGTATTTAAAAATGCTCAAATAATTACTTAAATGTTCATCATTTTAACAGTACAAAAATAGTTCATACCTTGTTTGTCAGAAGGTGTAATCTTTGACATCAAACCTTTGATTAATGGTATCGGCATTACTGCTCCTGCACCAACTACAGCAACTAAAATATACAATGTTATTTTTTAGATCCAATTTTGAGTATTCAAATCATACTTTAGTTGAGAAATATTTTTATGACAGTTGCGCCCAAATTTTCAAACCTTTTTTGTTTCTTCATTCTATCTAAGTTAATACAGTTTAATGTATTCTACAATTTACATCGGAGTGCTTAACAGCTAGGGCAGTTTGTGAAATGCTGCTTTTTATATACGAGAAAGTCTTTTAAAAAAATTCTAAAATTTAACATGTTAAATGCAAGGTTTCTATTTCTCAAATATTTTTAACATAATTTTGTCTATCATTTTATGATTATCATAAACTCAAGCAGAATGAAAAATATTGGACAGTTCTATGACCAAAACTTTATAGTAGATTTTAATAATTACTTATGATTTCAAGTTTTATATTCATTTATTTGTACAACTGTTTTTAAGAAACAGTTGATGATTTGAAGTACAAGTTTTACAAAATGAAACAAGAGATACATATTTTGTGTAGATATTATTGCATAAAAAGGATTTAACGAACTGTCGGAATATTTTATATATATAATTTCTGTGGTCAAAGTTATTTTTTAATTGCGTAATGAGGTTCGCTAGTGTATCACGTGATACGACTTTATAGATTTGTGCGGGACTATTATTACAATTAAATATGACATCGCACAAGGTTAAATTTTGATTGAAATTCAAAGTTTTTGAGTAATTGTGATGTTAATGTTTCACAAACCGTTCCACACAAACGTATTGGTATATCACTTGGTTTGCTCTGGCGACTGACAACGTTAGACTATTGCATATTTTTATTTATATGATATTGGAATAAAACAACAATGATATACTTTTAATAAACGATAACTTTGCACAACTTAACTGTAATTGTATTGTCAATTATTGTCTAAACTCGAACTTATTTAACTTTTTTAAAAAGTACCGTTTATTATTATCATGTGCAATTGTATTTTTGTTTGTTTGTTTTCATCTACGGTGCATAAGAATTATAAATTGTTTATATTTGGGTAAGACAAATGGAACAAAACTGTAACAAGGAAACGATTATATCCCCGCTCACTGGATTTATAGTGCAGGGACACAACTCACAAAACGAGTTGCAGGAACACAGATAAATATCAAGTGGTAAATACATCAAGGTACATGACGAAAGGGCAAAAGCACACATGCACACAGATGCTGAATCATTTTCAAACCGTTTTTTACCTTCCTTAGTGCATTTACGGTGCTTGTTTGTAAAGAATATTTTTCAGTTTCATAACAAAAATGTGCTGCATTTGCGGTACCGGTGTTCAAGAATAATGCAATTTAAAAAAAATGCTCTCTCCTGCATTTGTGTTGCTAGTGTACAAGCAATTTTGCAGTTTTATAAAGATGCACTTGGTAATGTTTAAAGCGAAATGGACGAGAAGACATACATACCAAAATAAAGAACTAAACTGTTCGGTGCCATTCCTTCTTGAATCAGGCTTAAAGTGTTCGACAAGAGACCAATCAAAGCAATATACTCGTCTGAAAAACATTTCTGGAACAGTTTTATCATTGGAATTCCAACAAGAAACTGTGCTGCATTCCTTGCCATTGCGAAAATGCCAATTCTGACTGCATCCCAACAAAATGGCGTGTTCAGCTCGTAGAGTGTATCGATATGTGTTTTACCTAGGGTTGACATATTAACAAGTAGATATATCAGCAGGTACAAATATATTTCAATCTTTTCCCTTCTTTGGCAGTCTTGCTGTCAACATAAAAACTAACAGCATCTTTTATGTTTTTCGACATAGGAACAACTTCTGATTGGTCACTTTTCTTTACTGTTTCTGGAATACCAACAAGTATAACTAATAAAATGACCAACAACATTGCTGAATATATGGCAATCGGAGGTCCATATCTAAGAGCTTGGATCAAATACCCAGACAACAATGTCCCAAGTAAGAGCCCCACTCCTACCGACATATCTATTAACGCGATTGCAAATGATCTTGTCTTTCCTGGTTTTGTTACATCTGCTATCAGAGAGAATGATATAGACATGGGGACCATCTGTGCTCCAAGAATACCCTCAATGGTGAAAAATACGATGAAATACATCAAATCCCATTCCATATATATTCCGACAGTACAAAGAGCAGACTTTAAAAACAATCCTGCTGTTGCTAACAAGAGAAATGGTTTACGGCCGTATCTGTCACTGTAAGAAGCAAATAAAAAGTTGATAAATATGGATGGAATTCCTGAGGCTAGCGATACATATAATATCCAGTTTGACGTCTCCTGCTGGATTTGAACTTGTAGTTTATATTCAGTGGTTGAAGTGTTGGTCTCACACGTAAACTGTACGTCTGTGTTGTTAAAGTCTGGGAATTTTGCTTTGTGTACGGCATAGTACGCATACTGCTGTAATATAAGGTATGAGCCCATGTAGGTAAACCATTGAACAGCTAAAATTGGTCCAAGCATAAAGACCCTCTTGGGAAATTTGTATTCCTTTGAGTCCTCCATTTCTTTTACTTAAAGTCGTGAAACTGAAATACAAAACTTTTATGTCAGGTATGTATAATAATAATAATAATAATAATAATAATAATAATAATAACAACAACAACAACAACAATAATAATAATACCGATTTCTTAGAAACATTGCATTACGGAAATAGACGTTCAACCTCAATATGTTCTCTGAATTTTGGCAGACGAGTGGCCAAAGCGTGGCTACAGCGACACTCATAACCTAGATAGGCTCGAATCTTAACGGATCCTAGAGTAAATAAGTGTACCAGTTTGCTTGCTGATTAACGATGGTATTCTTTGAGCACCCGTTCAGCCACATCTAGGAGTCAAACTCTTCGGTATGCATGTAATTCAAATACTCGTATTATTGACTGGAGCTTAAACTGTGTTTATTTCACTCTACTTCAGTCATCAACCATAATGCCTTGTTTTTATGGAAGTATTGGCTATCATAATTTACATCAAAATGCCAGTTAGACTTTAGTTAGATTCTGTCTTTTATTTGTATTAATTGAATTTTATGTAAAATTTAAAAAAAAAAAACTGACAACCGTTATTCATTTCACTTTGAAAATCACTTATGTCCTGATAATCAAATGTAACATTTGAAAAGGCACAGCTAAAGAATGTCTACATTATAATATCTTAAACGATCAAGACAAGTGTAGTTTAGTAATAGTGTTTAACCTACAATTCAATAATTTTTTCACTTACGTAAAGGCGTTCAGTTCTGGGATGGTGGGGGAAACCGAAATGCCAAAGAAAACAACTGAACTTAGGCAAGCAAACTGGCCAACATAAGGATTAGTCTTGTTGGGATTTAGTCTCAGAAGATGAGAGGCGCTAAATATCAACCAGAAATATTCTACAACAAAGGTAAGGCTGATTTTGATAAGTGTTTTTGCATTTTATAAAATACATTGTTATTTTTGGATATTGGTTTATCGTACATGTAAAACTTGTAAAGAATGAGTCTCAAAAAGCCGAGCGATCCACCTATAGGAAAAATGCCAAGAAAAAAGGGAACACCTGTGGCAGATCTAGACCCTCTATATCCAACATCGACTTGAGGACCAAATGCAAATTAATTTTAGCCTAACGTACGTATATAACATAACGTAATAAAAGCATCTCAAAATTTTTACTCTGAAAAAAAATGAAAATGTGTCTTTAGTAATTTTCTCACTATTATTACCCGTTATTCTGAAGAGCAAAATTTAAAATAAATGATTTTCGCCTGTGAACTAATGCGGCGCCTATATTGCAATGATAATACACGAAGTTCCGTGTTACATGCTTTATAATGTTGTTTTGTATACCTTAAACTTGTATATGAAACGCACGTGTATTGACCAGTGGCCTGATGATTGATCATAATGTTGTTAGATATATACGACATGTTTTGAAACTATTTTAATAATATGCTCAAATGAGCAGTGCATAATTTAATTGGCTTATTTGTTGATGAAGCACTTACACTGCGTTTTAATGAGAAAAAATATTGTACAAATGAAAAATAAAATACTATAAAATATATAACAACCAAATAAAAACAGACGACATATAAGACTCGATCCCAAGACTTTGAGGTTATCATTCGCTACGTTATACCACACAGCTAGCGTTGATGATGTGGAAATGGTTTGCTAGCTAATATCAAGTATGTATATTGTTTGGGGCGATTAAGGGGTAATGTGTTTTACCTTTATCCCCAGTGTCAGCGCATCCCTCTCCAGCAACCAAACTTTGCAAAACAGAAGATAATAGAAGTTTTGGTAGTCAAAATATCTTTGATGGAGAGGAATGCGCTCTATGCGTATTAATTGAAAAACACGATTATTTCTATCACATTTTTCGTATTTGTATGGAGGTGTACGGAATGCAGTATTCTGAAATGTATGTTTAAACACATAATGTAATGTTTTATCAAACTTTTAATATTCAAAACCGTTTCGTTTTGGAATTTCTTTTTGATGTTTACAGTGAAAATATTATAGTGACAAATTTTAAATTATGAATTCTATAGGCGGATGCCTCGGCTTATTGAGAATTATCCTTTACAAAGTTGGCTAAATGTTTTCAGACCTCAATACGCTATAAACGTATAAATATATCACTTAATAAACAACAACATTTCTCAGATAGTTTAATTACACAATTTTGTGCTGCTAACGTCTACAGCAATTTCTTGGTCATGAGGTTAATAGACTGCTATCATAAATACACATTAAATAGTACACACCCTGGTCACTTTCATAAATATACTCTTTTCTCATTGTTTTGTTTGTTTACTGCTCAATTGGTTTTTAATATAAGAAAATTTATTGAAATTCTTGCTTTTTATGTGATTCTGATCTGCGACCTTGATAAGCACCAATATACAAGTAATTCGAAAAAAAAAAACAAAATATAAAAAATGTTTATCAATATAATGAAAATTAGATTTTGAATATCTGCATGAAAGAATTTGCTACTCATTCTAACTTTATTGAATAATAAACGATTGAATAGTATTAAAATACGTTCAGATATACAACTGGGTCTTTAACAAAACCAATACGCAATAACAATTCATACAAAATGACAAACAAGGGGGAATAAATAACCACGAAAAGCCATACATGTATCAAAAATGCACAAAACGTATTGAGAATTTTGGTAAAAACTGGCAACTTTGATTGGACTCTTGCATTCAACTTAATAAAAATTGGTATTAAGCGACGTAGTTGAGGCAATTTTGTATACTGATCATCTATTTCATTTAGTTAATGTTTCTTAAATACACGTATTCAAAATTAAAATTTGAATTTTAAATCACATAAAAACTATTTTTTATTCTGACTTATCCAGAAATAATAAATAAAAACTCAGGCTTTTCAAATCGACAATATCTGTATACAACGATACAAACACAAGACATGATAAAACGATATATATAAATCATAACTTAAAATAAAATAAAACATAACACAAGAATTGTAGAGGCGCATAACAAAAAGAAAACTGAAGTGAAAAGATAAAACAAAATAACATAAAACGCAAATTAAAATCAAGGCAAATGTAAAAATCGAAAAAAAAACTTGACACATATATAAATATCTCAAAGCTTTATTTCATCGTAACTTTTTTTTTTTTTTTTTTTTGATAATGGTAAATGACACTCCTAAACCTTAAGTATAAGTTCAAGTAACAAAGGTGCAACAAATATTACAGCAATGCATATATGGCATTTAAAATCCTATTCGTCTGGACGTGTACACCTGAGCTGAGCAAAATTTTTAATACTTGCCTTATATTTGTTAGTAGTTTATTATTCATTCTGATTACAAAATAACGCTTTTTCGGAGAATTTTGTAGTTTATCGATATTTTTAGATATCAACCAGACCAAACATTTTTAAGATTTTTATTTATATAAAAGACATTCTAAAGTTATTTTAAAAATATTTAGTAAAATTATATCATTGTAACAATTACCTGAATTTAAATATTTAGTAAAATTTTATCATTGTAACAATTACCAAAATTATATCATTGTCTGAATCATATCATTGTAACAATTGCCTGAATTATATCATTGGAACAATTACCTGAATTTAGATATTTGGTAAAATCATATCATTGGGACAATTACCTGAATTTTTTACGTATTTAAAAAGGAAAACTTTAAGATTACTCTTAAAAAACTTAGTATAAAACTGGAAGTTTCACTATATATTATTATTACCTTTGCGACTTCAGGCGAAATATCCAAAAACGTCAAGGCACTTACCAAGAAACCTGTCAAAACTTTGCATACGAATAGCTTAACAATGACCCTGATCGCCTTTGAGCTGACCAGGGGTAGGTTTATCAGTTTATAGCCGGTCCAGTATAAAAGTACCATTGCATCCAAGTATACTTGGTATGGATTCTATGTTATACCTATCCCGAGGTCAGTTTTAATTAAAAGAGCTGACCGGCCGGTCGTCATCAACTTGTTGATACCTAGCGGTATCATCATTTGGAAAGAATTTGCTTTAAGCTGACCACATCGTTAGATCAAAAATATTTGCCTGCTTTAAACAATATTGGAAATGGTAAATCAAAGGTTTTAGAAGAAGTTCACCAAACAAAAAACAAATTTATACGAACGAGGTCGATACGAGATTCTATACGAGATTCTATCCACCCGATGAAGATTTTTATGAGGCCGAAGGCAACGGCAATATGCTATATAATTAGGAACAATTAAACCAACAAAACGTTATAATGATAAGCCATGTTCGTGTTTTAATAGAATAAATTATAGTCAATGAAACTAGTTTACCATCTACAGTTTAATTGGAGGTGTTTATCCAGTAAGTCATCAGGCAATCTTCAATTCCTAAAGTATATTCACTGACAAGCAACTAGATATCCCTAGCCTTGCAAGTTTAACAGAATTTTAAGTCTTGTTTTACCCCCTCTTTATTATTAAGTTTAGACGAGAAAGAATATCATCAGACTTTCAAATTAATTTTTTGTTGATAAATAACACACTATTAATTACAACATTAAAATAAATAAACCATCATATTTCAACATCAAATTTACAAACTGTTATATGTTAAAATCAAAATTAAAAAATTATCATAATTATTTCAACATACTTGACCAATAACAATACACCAGTATGATTTATTTCTTGTTCAAGCTGGACATTGTCCTTGTGCGTCGTTTGCAATTACATGTATATAATACAGTAAAAAGTATATATAAATCCTAGTAAATGCATCGAGTACCATCAAATAAAACACAAACAAACCAGTCCATGTCCAAATCACAATCCCCCCAAAAAAAACAAATTAAAAACTTTGAAAACCTGACCAGTTTAGTTATACACGTGAACTCTCATCAAGGAAATGATGTAAACAAATCTCTACCGGACTCTCAAGAAAAATATAATTACAATGTTAAACACAGGTAAAATAACTGAACAAGGGCACACAAATTAGCAAAAATATATCAAATCCACAGCTTATACAGCTTAAAATTAATATCATTACAACATAAGACTAACATTCACCAGTAACGACTGGATGGCCTACAAAAAAATGTATACAGTTTGATTGTCAATATAGTCAGGTATTGCCCTGTTAATTTGGAGGAAATATTGAAATGAAAAAATAATTACCCACAACACATGACGAACGTTGAACCTTTGAATTAACTTATTTGCTAGTTGTAAAACACATGTATAATTTATAGAACTTTTTTTTGAAAAAGGTATATTTAATCTTATATTAAACGTTGTTTTATGATTTTGATTGACGTTTTATTGAATCTTACAAAATTTCTTTTTAGATGTAATTTACATGTATTTCAAACATTTTTATATAAAGACGTATCATAAAATTAGGGAACTGAATTACATGTGTTTTAAATAATACATGTATGCAATATATGTAATACCCATACATTGTATGGTTAAGTGATATTTTTACAAAATATGAATGAAGCGTTAAATGCATCTTGAATACAACACGATTCATTTTTGATTTTGAATGACTATAATTGGAACACCGTTCAGCATGAAAACGAGGAATACTGTTAAGCGATGTTCCAGAAGATTTAACGACTGGATGAAACGGTTCCCAATCAATAATAGGCACTGAATTAATACAATCGGTGTCATTATGTCATTATTTTATTGTCACATTTTGGTGATATGTGGTCCGTTACTTTTCTGTGATTTTTCGTTTATGCCTTCAGAAATGACGTCTGTTTGTTTGATACCATGTTTTAGAACCCTGCAATAAATCAATAAACAGGCGTTAGCTTTAAGTAATACAGCATTAGAACGCTTATTGGAATCAATTGCATAAACGGGAACCTTTGCAGTGCGCTAAGTGCAATGTGCAATGATTGTTCTTTAGTGTGCCACGTTTATCGTAAAACGGGGCATCGGATTTTCAAGGTCTCTTCCAAAAGACCCCTTGACTTTTATTTTTTGTTTCCGAGTGCTTGTCGAAAGAACACTTACTACCTATTTCAAGTCTTGGTCAGACTCAGCCGTTGTTTTAACCCCGACCTACCACATACGAAGCGAGCACTCAACTAACTGAGATATCCTATTGGTCAAACACAAAGCTTCCGAAAGCCATTGACTTAGTGTACTGCGGGCAAGTAGTTTTTGGTCTTTGTCACTGAAATTCAAAACCATGACCCGAGTAGAAATCTGCGAAATGTGGACCAAAAAGATTGTCATGCGTTGTCATAAGAACACACTTGTAAAAAAGAGAAACAGTCTTGTTCACCACGTAAATACCGAGAGATAAATGAGATTTTCTCCGTCTAAAAAAATAGTCAAGCTTCTGTATTTTCTTAACATTGTGTGAGCCATCAAGCTATCAGAGGGGTAATAAATATCTGACGTCATACACAGTCATACATGGTGTATTATACCCTGTTTACTATATATATATATATATATATATATATATATATATATATATATATATATATATATATATATATATATATATATATATCGGTATATACACCAGCAGTAATACAAAGCCAAACTTTTAAAAGGGATATCTTGCAAGCCTCTCACCGCCTAAGTTCGAATCCCACACGGGACAGATCCTAGTGTGAGAAAGGTTGTCAGTTCGCTTGCCGAAGGTCGGTGGTTTTCTCCGGGCACTCCGGTTTCCTCCAACATCCCAGAACTGACCGCCTCGAAATAAGTAAAAGATTCTTGACTGGGGCGTAAAACACCATAACTCCACTCCACTCTTGCAAGCACACAACAAGCCGTCATCAATGAATAAATGTCGCTATATAAAACATCAATCATACAAAGCTATACTTACAAAAGGAAGACCATGGCAAGAACACAACAAGCTGCCATCATCAGATATACAAAACCTCTGTATATACTAACTGTCGCCGTATATATGCCGTTTGCAAATACTGCACCAAGTACATTACATGATGCTGCTACTGCACCAATACCAGCGAATAAAGCACCTTAAATAATCATAATATAGAACTTTTAATATTAAAATTTTCTTTATTTGTTTCTATTATAATGTGACATTATCCAACATAGTGATCCCGACAGCTGAAGAATTGCTTCAGAATTCGTTTTGGTTTTATTATTATTATTATTACTTTTATCATTATTATTATTATTATTATTATTATTATTATTATTATTATTATTATTATTATTATAAGATAGAATTATTTGCTATCAGAATTATGGCTGTCATTAAAAAATGTTGTTTCATTGTTTGGTAATAATTATGTTGCGATTATATGCGTATTCATGAATCACTGGATCGTTGGGATGGTTTGAGTCTTTCAGTAGGGGAATTTCAATATCAGTGGTACCAATATGAGGGCTTGTCTTTTTTGGCTGTATTATCACTTGCTTGTGCTGTGTCGTGTTCTTGGTTGTGTTGGTTGTTGCCAAGTATTTTGCCAGTTAAATAACATTTTATTTTTTTAAACAATTTAAACAAAATTTACTCTAGTTTACCTTGTTTTTCAGCAGGTGTGATTCTGGACATCAAGCCCTTGATGAGCGGTACCGGTATCATTGACCCAGCTCCCACGAGTGCAACTGAAACATATGCATAGATCGAGAGAACATATGTAATACAGTTTCTGTGTAGGTAAAGACATTAATATGAAGTATCTTCAATAATCCCAATAACGTATGTAATCCTGAATAAGAATGGGTCAAAGGAAAAGGAGTTTTATGGGCAACCGAAAACGGTTAAGTACAACAACTATATGGCAATACCTTCATATAATCCCGATAGTTTACTGGTTGTACATTTCATAAATATATACAATGAACTTTAAAGACCCCCTTAAATACTGCTTTTAAATAGACATTAGTTCTTAAAATCTAAAAAACTATTTGACGTGTTTTTTTCAATGATATTTAATTAGTTCTTATAAGCGACAAACTAATGATGGCAGACAAAAGCATCCCTGGTGTGAAAATATGTGTATTATAATCCTAATATTTTTCTATCAGATACATCTGTCACATGACTCTGTATGATAAGTAGAATCTACTTGTAAAAGATGTGGAAAAAGAAAGACAACTATACAGAACTAAATTACTGCTTTACAAAAAAAAATATTTAAAATGTACAATTTAAGCCGACCCAATGTCTTCTTTATCAAAATAAAAACAACGGAAAATATCTGATATACCTTCTAAATAAACTAACCACACATTTGCGGCTTTTATTATTATTATTATCATCATTATTATTATCCCGGGTATATTTTACTACATTTTGCAATAATTCATTAATATAATTTCTATTGCTTTTAAAACAAATCAGATTTAGCTCATATACTTACCAAAATAAAGTGCCATACTGTTAGGTGCAGTGCCTTCTAGAATGAGACTGAACATGTTAGATAAGAGTCCCACTAAAGTGACATATTCGTCTGATAGACACTTCTGAAAGAGTTTTATCATGGGAATTCCTACCAAAAATTGCCCCGCATTTCTAGCCATCGCAAATATACCAATTAGTACAGCATCCCAACAAAATGGCGTGTTAAGTTCGTACAATGTGTCTATCTGTGATTTCCCTATTGTTGACAACATCACAAATAGAAATATTACCATATATAAAATGTATACTAATCTTCTCCCCTCCCCCGCAGCTTTACGATTAACATAAAAACTCAAAGCGTTTTTAATATTTTTCGATAATGGCATTTTTTCTGATGAGTCACCAATAGTAACTGTTTCTGAAATTCCAAACACTGCTAAAAATAACGTAATCAATAGCATAATTGAATAAATGGCAATAGGTGGCCCATATCCAAGGGCTTCTATCAAATACCCTGAAAGAAGAGTCCCTAAAAGTAACCCTACCCCCACTGACATATCTACTAAAGCAATAGCAAAAGATCTTTTCTTCCCGGGGTTGGTGACGTCAGCAATCATCGAGAAGGATATAGACATGGGAACCATCTGTGCACCCACAATACCTTCAATTGCAAAAAATATAATAAAAAGCATCAAATCCATTTCTAAGTAAATTCCAATGGTGCAAAGAGAAATTCGCAGAAACAGTCCCGCCGAAGCTATAATGATAAACGGTTTTCGTCCAAATCTGTCGCTGTATGACGTAAAGAATAAGTTGATAAATACAGAGGGTATCCCTGAGGCTAGTGACACATACAGAATCCAGTTAGATGTCTCTTGTTGAATTTGAACCTGGAGCTTATACTCATCTGTAGATGTGTTTGTTGTACATGTGAAGTCATTTTCTGTGTTGTTTAAGTTGGGGAATTTTGTTTTATGCACGATGTAGTATGCATATTGTTGTAATATTAGCATTGAGCCCATGTACGTGAACCACTGAACGGCTAGAATTGGCCCGACCATACATACTCGCCATGGTATCTTACGTTCACCGGAATTGTCCATTAAATGGATTGTGTCATAAATCTGTAACAAAATTAAAGCAATAAATAAAAAGGATTTTTTATTAACACCATAAGTTGCCAAAAATGCTTAGGTTTTTCCAAGTTAGTTCACACATGAATAATTTTAAAATGAAAATCTTCGCTTGCTCGAATTATTACAAACAATAAGTTGAATTTGACAGAATAATGTCTAAGTGTTGATATACTGGCAGTAAACAATTACACTCTGCACACCAGGGATTCGAGTGTGTGTGTGTGTGTGTGTGTGTGTGTGTGTGTGTGTGTGTGTGTGACAGAAAGAGGGTCGAGTAATGGTGTCTCAAGATTTTTTCTTATACCTGTTACCTTTACTGTAAGGTCAGAAAGACGAACAGTTCACGAAAAGTATAATTAACCCGTGTAAAAATCCAAACTAGGATCTGCCACTGTCCGAGTAGGATTCAGAGAGAGAGAGAGAGAGAGAGAGAGAGAGAGAGAGAGATTTGGTATAGTAAAAGTGATATTCAATCATTATACGTGCATAAGAATCGAATTGCGACATTAAATCACGAAATATGTCTTGTTGTGAATTCACTTTCAGGTCACTTTTTTTAAATCGCACTTTTTTTTTTTTTTTTTTTTTTTTTTTTTTTTTTTTTTTTTTTTTTTTTTTTTTGGTTAAAAAGCATTTAGTTTTTTGTGCTCTTCTTTTTGTGAAAGTAATGTTTTTATTTATTTATTAATTATTTATTTATTTATTTATCTATTTCACATACATGTAGTTGGTTTGTTGTAAGTATTGGTCATGCATCTTTAAACATATATGTAAACAAATACGTTATTTAGTAAAACATTATAACACTTACGGTCTTGTTGTATTTCATTTTGAAATATCAACTGGTTCCACTTTCATAAGACCTTTTCTTCAACCACTTGTCTGGATATTGCGTCAATTTCTTTGTTTTTTAACTTTCTCAAGCATTGTTTATATATATATTTGCGTATAAACATATAAAGGTGTGTACATGTATTATTGTGAAACACTGATCATGTTTCTGAATATTTTAACCTATTTTTACCTGTTGATTTTAAAACAGTTAATCTTAACTATTGTGACAAAAACTTTATTTAACTATGATAATAAGGTTATGCTCTGTTTGTTAAGTCGCGTGATGTTTTTCATTATATCCAATGTGTTGTTTTACATCATATCAGAGGTATGTTGTTTGACGATATATCAGATGCATTTGTACTGTGCCAAATTTGTGACATAAGAAATGTGTTATTTTACATGGTACCAGATTCGTTGTGATTTTTATGACATCATTTGCGCGTCATTTAAGATGGTATCAGATGGTACCTACTACCAGATGCGTGTTGTTGTTAAACATGGTTTCAGATACGTGGTGTTTTACATATTATATACGTGTTGTTTTAAGTGGTTTCGGGTGCATTTTGTTCTACATTACAACAGACCAGTTTTTTTTTCTCTTTAAACAGATATGTTTTGATGTTACTAAATGAATGTAGATTTATGTGGTTTAGGATGCGTGATATTTCTACATGGAAACCGACACGTGTTGGTTACATGGTACGAAATGCGTGTTGATTTATGTGGTTTCCGGGGTGCGTGTTGATTTACATGGTTTCCGGGGTGCACGCTGTTTTTCCATTGGAAACAGATACATGTTGTTTTTTTTTTGGTAACAAATGCGTGTTGATCTACGTGTTTTCACATGCGTGGTTTATTTTACAAGGGAACTGACACGCATTATTTCTCAAAGAAACAGGCACGTGCTGTTTTCATGTGAACAAACACCCACTGTTTTGTTTTACAAAGTAATATGTACGGGTTGTTTTACATTAAAACAGACACGTATTGATTACAAAGTAATATGATCGTGTTGTTTTGTTTTGCGTGTTTTTCGCACATCGTTTCAGGTGTGTGCGTGTTATTAAACATGTTAAAAGGTGTATTGATTTACATCATTTAAGATGTTTGTAAGATATGTGGTTTGAATGCTGTTTAACGTTCTTTTAGACGCTTGTGTAATGTTTTCACATAGTACCAGATGCGTGTTGATTTGCACCTTTTCAGAAACGTGTTGATTGTACATCGTATCGGATGGGTGCGTGTTGCTTTAGCTGATATTTGACATCATATCAGATGCGTTTCGTTTAACTGTACTGGTATATCAGGTTTGTGGTTTGATCGTTATTAATTTACATCGTGCATGCATGATGTTTTTTCATAGTTTTAATTGCGTGATGTTTTACATGAAATCAGATGCAGCATACGTTATATCAGAATATGCAATATCACTTAAGTGGCTGAATAACAGCCAAAGCAGAAAGTATATGCAACAACAAAACGAATCAACAAATTCTGAAACAAACGAAATATGATTGTTCAAAACAATTTCTAGCATGTTTCTTGTTTGGTGCCTGCCTCTTCTGTATTTTGTCTTTTGATTAATCTTAACTGTTGTCAAGCTACAGTTTCTTGCTGGTGAGGTGTTCTAAAGTTTAAAAATGAAGCATGGCTTACATTACGCCACAAACCATTACTTTAGTAAACATATTTACTTACATTCACCTAAAGGTTGACCTCAGCTTAAATGATTTGATTGTGTCTTAATTGGACTACTTTATGATGAGGATGTTCCATATTTAATATTTAAAAATAAGCTTTGATTTATTCAAAGTAGACCGGTTTAGTTGTCAAAAACGCGATTTTTAACACCGATGTTTAAAAAAGTAAACAGTCCTGGTATCGACATGAATAGTTTAAGAAAGCATAAAATTCTGTTTGATCATTAATCAACTTATGTATAAACCAAACTCTATTAGATTCAGAATGAGAATAAGAGTAGACTGTTGGATTTGTAGTCTCTACCACTTCAGAAATAAAAAAATTGTTTAACAACAAAGGTGCTTCTCCACATATTACAGTTATAAACTTTTGGAAATGTCTTTTGCAACATAGTAAAACCACTATATATTTTATAAATTTACTGATTTTAACTGGTACTTGTATTATATATTTACTACCCCTGACCGGGTACCGTTGCTGGTGGAGTAAAACTCCCCGAGGGTATCCATAACTCAGTAGGCAGTAAGTACTTTGTGCTGTCAGAAAATGTACAATTTATCAAAATTGTCAGTCGTCTAAAATTTGAAATTTATTTAAAACTAAGGTTTGTTCCCTCATGCAAAGCATTCCTTTAGCTGGATTTGGATTTATATAAATTTGAAACTTTAGATTCATTATTTTCAACTGTTTGGCTTATATTTTTTACGTATCAAACTTTTCGGTCTTAGTGTCACTGATGAGGAATGAATTTCTGAAATGTGCATATCTGGCACATCAAAATTTAACTGGTACTTGTATTATATATTTACTACCCCTGAGCGGGTACCGTTGCTGGTGGAGTAAAACTCCCCGAGGGTATCCATAACTCAGTAGGCAGTACTTTGTGCTGTCAGAAAATGTACAATTTATCAAAATTGTCAGTCGTCTAAAATTTGAAATTTATTTAAAACTAAGGTTTGTTCCCTCATGCAAAGCATTCCTTTAGCTGGATTTGGATTTATATAAATTTGAAACTTTAGATTCATTATTTTCAACTGTTTGGCTTATATTTTTTACGTATCAAACTTTTCGGTCTTAGTGTCACTGATGAGGAATGAATTTCCGAAATGTGCACACCTGGCACATCAAAATTTAACTGGTACTTGTATTATATATTTACTACCCCTGAGCGGGTACCGCTGCTGGTGGAGTAAAACTCCCCGAGGGTATCCATAACTCAGTAGGCAGTACTTTGTGCTGTCAGAAAATGTACAATTTATCAAAATTGTCAGTCGTCTAAAATTTGAAATTTATTTAAAACTAAGGTTTGTTCCCTCATGCAAAGCATTCTTTAGCTGGATTTGGATTTATATAAATTTGAAACTTTAGATTCATTATTTTCAATTGTTTGGCTTATGTTTTTTACGTATCAAACTTTTCGGTCTTAATGTCACTGATGAGGAATGAATTTTCGAAATGTGCACATCTGGCATATCAAAATTTAACTGGTACTTGTATTATATATTTACTACCCCTGAGCGGGTACCGTTGCTGGTGGAGTAAAACTCCCCGAGGGTATCCATAACTCAGTAGGCATTAAGTACTTTGTGCTGTCTGAAAATGTACAATTTATCAAAATTGTCAGTCGTCTAAAATTTGAAATTTATTTAAAACTAAGGTTTGTTCCCTCATGCAAAGCATTCCTTTAGCTGGATTTGGATTTATATAAATTTGAAACTTTAGATTCATTATTTTCAACTGTTTGGCTTATATTTTTTCGTATCAAACTTTTCGGTCTTAGTGTCACTGATGAGGAATGAATTTCTGAAATGTGCATATCTGGCACATCAAAATTTAACTGGTACTTGTATTATATATTTACTACCCCTGAGCGGGTACCGTTGCTGGTGGAGTAAAACTCCCCGAGGGTATCCATAACTCAGTAGGCAGTACTTTGTGCTGTCAGAAAATGTACAATTTATCAAAATTGTCAGTCGTCTAAAATTTGAAATTTATTTAAAACTAAGGTTTGTTCCCTCATGCAAAGCATTCCTTTAGCTGGATTTGGATTTATATAAATTTGAAACTTTAGATTCATTATTTTCAACTGTTTGGCTTATATTTTGTACGTATCAAACTTTTCGGTCTTAGTGTCACTGATGAGGAATGAATTTCTGAAATGTGCACATCTGGAACATCAAAATTTAACTGGTACTTGTATTATATATTTACTACCCCTGAGCGGGTACCGCTGCTCGTGGAGTAAAACTCCCCGAGGGTATCCATAACTCAGTAGGCAGTACTTTGTGCTGTCAGATAATGTACAATTTATCAAAATTGTCAGTCGTCTAAAATTTGAAATTTATTTAAAACAACGGTTTGTTCCCTCATGCAAAGCATTCCTTAGCTGGATTTGGATTTATATAAATTTGAAACTTTAGATTCATTATTTTCAACTGTTTGGCTTATATTTTTTACGTATCAAACTTTTCGGTCTTAGTGTCACTGATGAGGAATGAATTTCCGAAATGTGCACATCTGCCACATCAAAATTTAACTGGTATTTGTGTTATATATTTACCGTTTAAAAACTTATCTGTGTTGAGGCATCTCGGTGTTCTCCGTCATCTAGAACGATCTTTACTCGGGTATGAACAATCTTTCCATCTTAAATGGAAATCACCCTTGTTGTATATGTGATTTCGATATTGAACAAAATGTCAGGTAAAATAGCTATTTATGTAAATATAGATTATAGGTTACAAATTCAGCTTTCTACCATGAATTTAGAATAGGACTATATTGTAAATCCGCGTTTGCATCCTTTGAATATAGAAAACCAATGACAATTTAAATCCATGTAAGAACAATAGTATAATTTAATCAATTAATTATTTAATTTGTTCATCATATAGAAACTTTAAACAGCTTACAAATAGTATACGCCCATATAGAATAAAGGTCAAATTTTACAAGAATGACTTATTTCAGTCTTGAAAAGAATAAGTTGAAGCTAATATTGTTCAATAATTGTATTAAAAATCTCTTTTGGGTCTGTTCTCTCTGTATGTTTTTATCCTTGAACTACTCGTTACTTTCTCATGATTGGCCTTCAAAAATGGTCTTTTCTCCAAACAGTCTTTATCTACGGTGAGAACTAGTTCAACAACATCAAGGACCATATAATCTGCAACCGTTGGCTGAAATTTCAAGATTAAATAAATGGAAGAAAAGTAAATAAAGTAACCAGTAAGTACTATTATGGTCAAAGAATAATTTATTGTCCAGATCGCAACGAACGCAAAACAACTTTGTTCTGTAATCCTTGCATCGTCATTTCCATATCGCGTTTTCCTCCTCAACCTTGTTTCTTGTTCACAATCGCCTTTTCATAATTTCCCATTAGTCAACTTCCCTCATTAATTTATTTCAGATTTGCGTTTGAATGATAAAAGAAAGGGGAAAAGATCAAAAACTAAACAATACATGTAGATATAACAACTATCAGGATATGAAAGTCATGTTTGATATTCTTGGCTTGGATATTTTTTTCAAAGTTTTCTTCTGTTCTACCAACAAAATGTGACTTGTTTCAAGTCAACTGGAAACTACAGTTTAATGGATTGATTTACCTTATCTAATCACCTAGCTAATAAAAGAGGTTTTTACTAGTACATTTTGATAGCGAGATTCTTACTAAACAGAATTTAAAGCATAAAAATCCCGGTGTAATAGTACTTTTACTGCTTTATTGGGCGATAAATTGCAAGTGAGTCAAAATTCTATTTTTTATTGTCTAAGATACTTGTTAACCGACCTTAAAGGAATGGAATTTGTTGTTTTCACAGGTTTCACTAAGTACCTACCGAATCACCAATGATAAAGCCTGATTTGTTTCCGTTATCTTTGATGGTTTTCTCTAAATAGTCAAAGAGCTGTGGTATGGATTCAGTCTTAATCTTCTTGTCTGCTTCTGCCTACAATTTAAAAAAAATGCCGTAATTATTACAAAATTGAAATTCATCTTGAAATACAGTTAAGCGGGAAACATAGACAGGTGGTTTTAAAATGCATTTTTATTTTACTGTTCCCCTCTCACCGTTTTTAAAGATTCGAGACATCTATGGAATATTTTAATTAGCAATAAGTGAATTTTGATGAGATGAAATGTAGTGTCGTGCTACTTTTGAATTTTTATGAAATAACAATTCATGTGCTATTTTTGTATTGTATTATTTTATAAAAATTCAAAAGTAACTAATGACAGCAATAAGTGAATTAAAGAGATGTGACGAGATAAAATTAAGTTGAATTTGGTGTAAAAACGTACCTTTTTGCCCGCGTCTTTCTCAAAGAAATTTTTGTAGAATGCATCTTTAAAGTCAACAATAGTGTCCAATACTTCGTTAATAACACCTTTATCCCAGTTAGTCTTTCCATCCAATCCTAAATAACAATAAGATAATACTCTTGAACATAATTTTTACAAAAAATGACATGAGATCATCGGCGTCTAAGAGAGAGAGAGAGAGAGAGAGAGAGAGAGAGAGAGTAAAATTTCACATTCAATTCAGTGTGTGTGTGTGTGTGTGTGTGTGTGTGTGTGTGTGTGTGTGTGTGTGAAAAAGTGTTGAAATTTATTTAATGTTTTTGAATAACCATTTCTCATTCCTTTTTAGGCATTGTGTCTGAGAGAGAGAGAGAGAGAGAGAGAGAGAGAGAGAGAGAGAGAGAGAGAGCGAGAGATTTACCAAACGAGGTCGCCAAAAACCTTGCAATCGCCATACTCTGACTTAGTCGTTGTTTCCCATCTATATCCAGAACGGGTAGCTGTCCACGTGGTACCGCTAGAAATACAGAATAAAAGCATCCATATAATTATTTTAAGAGATAAGTAACATAAAAGTACGGAGTCTGTTTGTTGACATTTGTGAAAACATATTGTTTCGTATTATCGAAATAGTATTTCGTATATTCGCAGTTTTGAAAAAGAATTTTATTTTACAGATATTATGTATATTTTCGAATATACAAAGAACGGGACAAGGTGTAGTAGATACAGCATAGAGGTATGTATTTGAAAAAAAAACATTTTTGTGGCGTTACAAATTGCCGCATATTGTCGCCAGAATGATACCATTTCGAAAATACGAAATTACGAATTGAACTCTAAAATTTATGTCATGTACTCCTTTGAATTTTTGTGAAATAAGTCATTCAAAAGAAGCACATGACAATTTAAGCTACTTTTAAATGCATTATTTACAAAAACAAAATCAAAAGTTGCACATGACATTTACAATATATTCTTTCTTTTCGGGAACTAAATTGCCAATTCCGTTGAAATAATTTTACTATGCTTCGAAAAAAGAATTTTTACTGCGGACGTGACGTAGACATGGAACTGCTAATCAATTATCCTAAACCTCGCCCACTTCGGAAAATAAAATGCGTTTTCAATGGTTAATATTTCAAACAAATTTCATTAAATATATATATATATATATATATATATATATATATATATATATATATATATATATATATATATATATATATATATTGCTAAATTTGAAAAACTGAAAAAAGAAGGTTTTATCGAATTTCGTACGTTTTTTATGCGACAAAAAGATCGCTAAAAATAGAGCGGTTAGGAGAAGCAGAATTTGGTATTTAAACGCGATGTGAAAATCTAATGTTTGTACGATTTGTGGTAATGTTTTAAAAAGAGTTCAACATAGAAATTATTTTGTATTGTTAATACACATGTATTATATGAAATGCTATTGCGAAAAAAAAACGATGTAATTCTTAATAATACAATTAGGCTCCGCGTAAAGGGGTAAATATTGCAATGTTTTGTTTTAATGTTTTACATATTTCTCTTCCTTTTCATTTGATTATTTTTACAAAAACCATACAGTACGGTGATGATCACCTAAGCTATTATATCTAAAACTTTATGTATTTAAATGTGAAATTCAAACAATTTTAACACCTGTACGCCTCTTGGTTAACAAACAAAACATTTGAGATTTCTGTTTAAAAGTGTTGGGCGATCAGGAATATTATCTTAACCTTGGCTGGTTTAAATTTAGTTGAAAATAGACATTTATATGCATTAGGTAAATTTTCACGATTTAAGTGTCTCATAAAATACGTTTAGTTTGGTATTTCAATTTCTATATTATTAATATTTTTTTTATTTTTTCAATTAGCATGATCCATATTGCAAAACCATCGAAACAACAGTACAGTGATGGTTACCTAATCTATGTTTTATGCATTAAAATGTAAAAACTGAAACACATCTATAACACTGGCCGGAGTTGGTTATATGTGAGTTTAAACAATATTTTATTCAATTAAATATGAAACATTTAACACGATTACAAATAATAAATTCATAGTATTCTGGAACTAGAGAATATCTCTAATAATAAACATTAGTTGGTTATGTTGTATGAATGAAGGGAAAACAATGTATACAGGAGACGGAAGATTTTAGTTCTAAAAAATCATTTTATAAAAAAAAAAAAAAAAAAAAAAAAAAAAAAAAAAGGAAAAAAAGAAAAAAATATATTTTATATGAATATATTAAGATATTTTTAAATTTCAGTTAACAAATGGTCGAATTAACCGTCGAGCTTTGGACAAATAAACCCCAAAATATAGCTTCACCTACTTTCTTTGACTTTTGGCCATTCTTCTTGACCCACTCTGCAATCTTCAAATTTGATACCAGCGGCTGTAAAAAGGTATCTGGCGATTTCGCCCCTGCCTCTTATATCAAAATAAGTTAATTTATAGGCAGGCATTTTGAATGTACAAATGAACGACCGGGTTGTCAAAACTACTGACCAGTGTAGATCAACCCGACCTATTTCTTCACTTTTTTCTGGTGGGAAAGTTCATTTTGACATTAGGGGAAAATAAAAATAAACTCAATATGATCTTAATAACAATACTTAATACATGTGTGTTTTTGTCATGTACATGGTTTTAAGTCATATTTTTGTTTGTCTTTACATCATCATACGTATTGATAGTTAATTTTGCAGATATATTTTTATAAAAGTACCCTTGTCAACATCAGGATTTTTTTTTAAATTTCGCTGAAGTATAAAGTCACCACCCTATAGTACATACAAACGACCAAGCAAATACGTAAACCAATTTAATATTAATGGTAAATGGTATTTGTATAAGGTTTTGGTAACTATTGGTTAAAAATAATATCAATATTTACCTCGCTATACATAAATCTTATACATATACACATATAACTGGTCAATATACGAAAATAAACCTGTAATAATTTGCGTTAACAAACACTGCTTATGTCGCGGTTTTCACCCAGTGTGATTTGTAGTTTTTCGAAGGTCGAACCAGATAAAACAAGTTTTGATTTCGTTGAGAAGACGTTTTGTAGTAATTGTTAAAATTGTTTAAAAATTGTTGTTTTAAGAAATTATTTCAAATCGATTGTTCATTGTTCTATTCAAGAAAACCAACCAACTGATGCTAATTACGAACATTAGTTTTCCCTAATTATTCATCAGATTAAACTAACCTTGTTTTGACAAAACATATTATTCCAATGGTTCAAAATGTGGGAACAATTTAAAAACCGCTGTATAATAAGAGACGAGTGAAGTGGAGTAACGATTTCCTACGAGGCGGCCATTTTACAACTGTATAAAGCCAGGGTGCTTACAGAAAACCAGTGATTTTGGAAAGCGAACTGACAAACTTTCTCACCAAAGGGCATTTCCTATCGAGATGCGAACTTTGATCCCGGAAGGCGCTCAAACCACTCGGGTACCGATGAAGTCAGAAGTCAGAAAGATACACACATTTTCTTCGTAATGAGTAGAATTTAGCATATTTCTTTTGTTAAAGTTTTAAAATTCTGCATTTGCAATTGTGCTAAATGTGTCACGTACACCGATGTTCTTTTTCCTTACTTAACATGGTACAGTTCCTCTCTGGTTAACCTCTTTGAATGGTCCTCATCTAAACGGAAAAAAATTTTTAATCGACCACTATCACATATATCAAAGTGTTCACTTAGCGGTAGTTTTCGGGTCTTGAGATCGCCGATTTGCTGTCGGTGTATTCTTACGCGCTCACGTAAACTATTTCCCGTTTGGCTAATGTAACTTTCAATACATCCGCTACAATTGATTTTATAAATTAAGTTCTTGCTTTTACAGTCAAAGTTCCAATTCGGTGTGACGGTTTTGTTATTTAGTAACCCGTTAAGATAAAGTTCCATAAATGATAGAAAAGCAGAACAAAGAACCAAACTCTTCTTGGATACATTTGAAATAAAACGAAAGATCGACAGACAGGATATCGAACTTTGACATTTTTATATACAACAGATGTCAATAAAATATTCTTTTTAGCACGAATACAAACTTATGAATATACATTCTGTTTAATAAATATTTCAACACATTTTCGAAATATTCATAAAAATTCCCCAATATGTTTTCACGATAATTTTAATTTATTGATATTCTTAACGCTCATGTGAGAATTTGCTCGGTGATTTAATTATTATGGCGAAATTCCGATACCGGAGCAATGTTCTTGACCCAAAAACATCTCGCCCAAAGGCATCCCTTGTGATAAGTGTCACACTATATAAGCTTTGATGACTGCAGGTCTGTCTTTCTTCTTGCATGTTACGCTGTTGCCATGTTTTTAATTCGTTCTTTTTTTTTTTTTTTTTTTTTTTTTTTTTTTTTTTTTTTTTTTTTTTTTTTTTTTTTTGATGTTCTCTACTTTGTCCCATGTTCTTTTCATCCTCTTCAGTCTGTACCATGTCATTTTACTATTTACCACTACGGGAACCTGGTAAGCAGAGAGCTCGCTTTGTATTTGGGGGTCGGGGAGTTCGAACATCGACCAGGTCTGACCAAGACTTGAAAAAAAGTCATGATTGTTCATTTGCTGAACATTCGGCATTTAAAAATAAAAGGTACAGCGTCCTTCGGAGAACTTTAAACCCGTCCCGTGCAGGATGTCCTGTGTCACGGTAGGTGTTGCAGGCGAAAAAAAACCCTCCCTTTATATTGCTCTGAGACTCTTTAAAGGTCAAAACTTCTTCCACTTCATCTATAGCTGGTGAAGTCTCGATATTAATGAAATATCCTTGACTTATACATAAAAACCCACCTATTCATTCAATCTATTAATTACCTCCATGTTGGCAGCCACATAGTCTATCAACAAAGTGTTAAAAAAGCAACTTTCTGTCGTGCAGCATTGCAAATTTCATTAAAAAAAACCCTTACATTTGGAAATTAAAGTGGTCTTTTAACATTAAACGCTTATAGCTAAAACGTCTAAAGAATAAAAAAAATTTAAAATCATCTAAAAAATTAGACTTATTGTATTATTATTATTATTATATTATTATTATTATTTTTTTTTTTTTTTTATTTTTATTATTTATTTATTTATTATTATTATTTTTTTTTTTTTTTGATGAATTCTTTTTTTCGATTGTAAACGACTTTAAAAGGGAGAAGAGTTTCAAGAGGCATAACTCTTAGGAAAAAATATTATAAAAATAATAGATTTTCACAATTTTATTTGGGGAAAAAGTGGCACAAGGATAAAATTAAATTCTTTTAGTAAAAAAAAAAAGGGGATTTATCGTTCATTACATCTTAACATTGTTCCTGAAATTACCCACCTTCTTAGAGAATGATTGAAAGTAAATTTACATGAATTTGAAAGTATTACCGGAATTGCAATAAAGAATTTTGTGATTTCCTCAAAATATTTCTGAAACTGCCTGTTTAATTCCCGATTTTTTTGTTTTCCTTATTAACATAAGCCGCTATATTGATTTAATGTCAACGTTTGTAAACAAGCAATATAAGCCGCCTCGAAATGAGTGGTGTATTCTTGACTACGGGATTTAAAATAATTATTCCATGTCAAACCACATATTCAGTAAAAAAGCGACAAAAAAAAAAATCAAACGCGCTAAAAAACTTGAATTACTTTAAACAATTAAATACAAACGAAATCCATCTTAGCCTCGGGGCATTATCAAAAGAGACATTCAAATAAGTTATTTACCATTTATCAGAATAAGTTACAAGAGTTGTCTCCCGTACCCCGTTGCATCAAAGTTAACTAACTAGATCTGTGTTGATAAAATTTGAATTGAAGTTAAGCTGGTCTACATTTCAATTTTTGCAAAAAATAGTAATAATAATAATAAAGTAATACCACATATATAATCAATAAGCGACAAATAAAATGGGGTTTTACACCCCAGTAAAGATTCTTTCATTTATACCCGGGTAGTCAGTACTGGGATGATCGGGGAAACCGGACTGCCGGGAGTAAAAACCAGCGACCTTCAGTAAGCGAACTTAGCTATCGTACTAGTACTGGGTTTTACAGCTACGATTAATTTAGTTTCACACACACACACACACACACACACACACACACACACACACACAACACACCAGTTCACACACACACACCAGTTCACACACACACACACACACACACACACACACACACACACACACACACACACACTGCACCAGTTTGTCCATGAAACATCATTTAATTCACCAGGGTCAAATATAAATGTCAAATTTAGAAACAAATAAAGACTTGTTTTTGGAAAAACTTGACTAAAGTCTATAAAGATTAGGCTATCTAAATATAAGTATTGGTTTTAGATAGCAGAGATCATTAACAAGGACGCTTAATATATACTATAACTCAGATGTAATTATCTACAGTAAATAGGTAAGGGTTTATCCTCTGACATTAAACATCGGATGTATTCGGGATATTGTCAACGGAAATTGTTGTTCATTTCTATTATACTAAAGTGAGACGATCGAAGTACATTTAGAACAATGAAATATAACACGATATAGATTATAACAGAGATCAGACTGTTAAATGAGTAATATCAATATTTCTGTTCAATTTTATTGGATATTTTTATTTGTTATTATTGTTTATCTTTTTGAAGTGGTGTTTTATGTTTTGACTATGTATCTGTTAACTTCACAGTTTTATACGAATTACTTACAGCTTTATATATTGAACTAGTTGTACTAATTTTGAATTTTTATGAAATGATGCATTCAAAAGTAGTACATAACAATTAAACAGAAATGTCAAGATCGTATGCGTCTGTATTTTAATGAATTCCATTTGTCTTATGTTTGAAACGGATAAAAATTTACATATAAGTTATCTAAAATTTGATTATTGATTGTTTATTTTGTTCGAATGTTGTTCCCATCAGTAATTCCCCCAATTATTTGTGATGAGGCCCATTTATGTTTAATATTATCATTATTTATTTTAAAGATAAGTCTTACCGAAGTTCATGTATTTCCTGCAAGTGCTTTTGATCTGCTTTGTACTAGTGCACGCTGATGGCGACATTTAGAGGGCTAGAACACTTGCAAACAAGAGATCTACGGTAAGAAAAAGTCCCTTCCCACTTGCAGTCGACAGGGGTAGAACCCTCAAAGATGATACGTTTTGAGCTTTGAGATGGAAGGCTAACACCATTATACCAATCTGCCATTGAAGTTCTATTTTTAATTATTGTTTTTAAACATTCCAGATATAACCGTGCTAAAGTTCCCTTTCCAGACCCCCCTGTGCAAGATAACCCAGCGTAAATAAATATAAAAAAAAGATATTATGATGCCGGTGATTCAAAATATAAATCAATCATTGATTGTAGTTTTTATAAATACTGTGAGTTATATATAATATGTCAGAAACTCGACAAGCAGAGTTAGTTATCTGTTCACTGCTAAACACGATTTGTGATTTCTTTTAACTTTATTATAACCCCGATGATTTTGAGCCATGTAAAGTGTTTGTTTATAATCATGCTGAATATTTATTCAAAACTCGTATATAACAATGCATCATTGCAACATTAAATGACAGCGATAAATACTACAGTTAACACAAAAGTTGTCTTCCTTCAAAGGGGCCTTGGTGACCGAATGATCTTTAGCCCCTCGTTTATGGACTACAGGGCCTCTCACCCAGAAAACATTATTGGTGTGAGTAAGTTTGTTGGTTCACTTGATTAAAGTCGGTGGTTTCCTCCTTTCACCACGGTTTCATCCACCATCCATGAAATGACCACCTTAACTGTGATACTGAACACAAATAATTGATTCAACCTTTTCTAATCATACTTCAAAAAATAAATACATCCAAAGACAAAAATATTATTAAAAATTTTATATATCTTTATATACTTTTTGTTTTCTTACATAACTAGAGTTTTCAGGTTCAATATTTTCAAATATTGTATACCTCATGAATTTTAGATTCTACTAAAAGCATTTTAAATGCTATGGACCATATAATCGTATATGAGCCTGGAGCGTTGGGTAGAACGTTTTTGTCTCACTTTATGAATTTCTTACAAATTAAATTCATATTTGATTGTTGAGGCGTTAAACTCTAATAATAAAATTATTATTTCGATCGTGCAAACTTTTCTGATGTGGTAGAGAAACCTGGAGTACCCAGCAACACAACTTGCATTGAGTAATATTCAAACAAAGGTGACTAAAACGTTTTCATTTGTGCGGAATCGTTGAAAAGCAGATATAGACTATAAACCAAATAATAACTTGTTAGCTTGAAAGTTTTATTTGTTTATTATTTAAACTGATTTCATATTGCCCCGAGTATTTATTTTGTCGACTTTATTAAACAAGTACACATGTACTGTGTCAAGACTAGGTAAGTTCCGATTGACTTTCGCTGCTCGCATTTGATCTAAAGTCACCTTTAGCCGGTGACTTCTCGATATTATAAAAGAATCTTGAGGTACCAAAAACCATTAAACAAATGACTACCCTGATGTAAGCAAAATAGTTTTGCTTAGGGGGCAAAACACTACTTCAACCTACCGCTATTAAAATAGTATGGCAATACAAGGTATGTGAGATTAAAAAAGCCCATCCGGAATCGGTTATACTGCAGTTAAAATTCCAAAAGTACGCAGTAAAAACTTCTTAAAGGTATATCAACAATGAGTTACATCTAGTATAAAGGTCGTTATCCTAAATAATTATTTTATAGATGTTATCATTGCTAGAGTAGATTAGAATGATTAGGAAGTTATAGATATTCACCGCAGAAAACTTAATTATCAAACTGATCTATACAAATAAAAGGCGATTATTTGTTTGCTTAAACAATGGACAGTCTAAAGCATTAAACATATTACCCTCTTTGGGTCTGAGATTTGAGTTAATAGTAAGTATTTATTAATTTTAAATTGTAGACGAGGAATTGTAAGCACGTGTGTTTGTGCGTTTGTGTTTTAAATGCGTGAATATCAAAAGCTACTTTATGAAGTACTTTTACTTCATAAAAATTTATGAATCTGGATATGCAACAATAAGCCAGGGTTGCTGAGGACATACTTACTTTAACTCCACAGAAAAAAAAATTATAAAATATTTTATGGAATGTCGTACTTGCTACAGATTCTGCAATAGTAGTAAAAATGTAAAACATATTAAAAAGATCATATTGTATAAAATGATAAATGAATGAAGTTTTCATTCCAGTCAAGAATATTTCACTTATACGGAGACGTCACAAGCTATAGGTGAAGTGGCGGGAATTTTTACTTTTGCAGTGCGATCAGGGCTATGTGCAGGGAGGCTTAAAGGACCCTGTGACTTTTTTTCTCAATACCGAGTGCTTGGTGGAAGAACAGTAACTACATTTTTTTCAAGTATTGGCCAGACCCGGCCAGGGTTCGAACCCTGACCTCCCACAAACGAAGCGAACACTCTACCAACTGAGCTACCGTAGTGGTATTGTACAAAATAGAAAGAATGTAATTTGCAGCCGTAAAACGTGTATATGTACTATGTAAAAAAAACAGTGGATTCAAAGGCTTAAGCAACATACGAACGATATACTGGAAACATTTTATAAGTTCTAATCATAGACGGTCATTGGAGAAAATCATCCAATGACGTCCGTTGGTATAAAGAAATTGGTACCTGTTTCACAATCATTCCTTAACTTAGATTTTCCTTAACTTGACAATTTTTGACAATCCCTTTTGAAAATACAAATATAAAAATTTGACAAAACTAAATGCAGACGATTTCCTGGGGTGCTTCAAATATTCAAATGTCAAATATATTAGTTAAGTTAATCATAACTATATAATTGTTTCTTTGTTTACAAAATAATATTTTATGTTACAGATTTTGACAAAAGAAAACCATGGAGGAAAAACAAACAGACAAGACAACAAGAAAGCCAAAACTTTTAAACTTTCTAATCGGACCAATTTTAACACTCCATATATTTTCTTTTGTTTCAACTGCATTAATTTTAGCTCAATATGGATATTACTTTATTCATAAAATCAGATATCCGCAAGATAATGCTACCACACAATCTCAGTTTACGTGTGAAACAAACACGTCAACATTGCGATATGAACACCAGGTTTTTGTTCAACAGGAAACTTCTACATGGACTCTGTATATGACAATAGCAAACGGAGCTCCCGGTATCATTCTTACCTTGTTCTATGGTACATATAGTGATAAGTTTGGAAGGAAAACTTTTTTGTTAGTTCCTTTGGTTGGAATATTTATAAGAACATGTTTATTCTGCCTTGGAATTTTTTTCCAATGGGACATTTATTTGTTTATACTTTTTGCTTTGATAGAGGGTTTTAGCGCTTCGCAGGCTGGTCCTCTTACAATAGGTTACGCGATGGCAGCCGATCTGACATCAGAGGGGAAAATCAGGACCTTCGCCATTGCTTTAGTAGAATTGTCTGCAGGGGTGGGGGTTTTGGTAGGTATGGTTTCTTCGGGTTATCTAATTCAATCTTTAGGATATGTGCACCCGTTTATTATAGCGGCAGTTCTTCAACTAATCAACATTCTCTTAATCATTTTTGTTTTACCAGAAACAAAGAAAACAACAAAAGAGACTGAAAGCATTCCCATGGCAACATATATTAAAAACACTTTTAGTTTTTATTACAAGAAAGATAAAACTGAAATAGATAAGAGAAAAACGTACATTCTTTGTATTGTTATATTCTTTTTTGCTTGCATGGCAAACCTTGGACGAATACATGTTGATATTCTCTACGAATTAAATGCGCCTTTCTGTTGGAATGCTATTCAAGTAGGAGTGTTTGGAATGCTTCGGACAGCTACTATGAACTTAATTGGATTGCCTAGCATTAGACTTTTGCAGATATGCCTATCTGATGAAAGTATCGCTATAATTGGATCAATATCCGGGTCTTTAAGTATGCTCCTGGAGGGGCTAGCTCCAAACAGTGTTGCATTGTATCTAGGTAAGTTTTGTAAATTCGCTTAAATTCTTTCTTCTTATGGAGTTATATATATATATATATATATATATATATATATATATATATATATATATATATATATATATATATATATATATATATATATATATATAATTATAATTATTATTATTATTATTAAAATTATTATTATTTATTTATTTACTTTATTTTATTTATTCATTCATTGATTTATTTATTTTGGTTGTTTTTTATGTTGTCTTCATTATTTTCCTGTTTGTGGTTGTTTTTGCTTTTTTGAAGAATATATATTTTCAACTGTCAAACATTCTTTTTCAATATGTATAAAAAAGAAAAAAGGGTCAATCATGTTGTAGACTGAGACGTAACCATAGCTAGTTAAACTTTTTAATCACAAATTGTTTTCTAAAACTGAGTCACTACTAAATCTCTTAAATTTGATATATCATAATTTCATATATTTATTACTTTGTTACAGTAATTTTAGTTGGAATTGGAGGTGTTCTACCATTACCTGTAATGAGAGGCATTATGTCACGAATGACGTCATCGGATAAACAAGGTACAGAGTCTTGCTTTCCTACGTGTCATCTTTTTCTTGTGATGTTAAGTCTAAAAATACGGATGTTGTATCCATTAACCCTTTATTTTTTCTAAATTTGACTTGTGCACATGACAGTTAGATACATATTTAAATATGTGTCAATCCGTTTAGAATAAACAAATATTGAAAACTAAATGACAAAGTATAGATATATATACTAGAATAAAAAGGCCGAGGTGAATAGTAGCTAAATGATTAACGAAGTAAGTTAATTGGTCAAAGACATGTCTTTATAGGGGGTGTCATAAAGCGTTTTTTAATGAATTTAACGATAAAATTTTCCAAAAATGCTTAATGACAGAGGTAACATTTTATTTCACATTACACCAGTCAACTTTGACCATATGATACTTTACGGTTACGTTTAAAAGTTCTTTACGTTATATCTTATCCAGAAAATGTTCACAACGGAAAGCAGGTCTGGAATATATAGGTTTTAGACATTCTTAAATTGAACATTTGATACTATTTAAAGGTTCGCTACAGTCCAGCATAGGTTCTGTGTCATCACTGTGTAATGTATTGGGTACATTAAGCGCTAATGGAATATACTCCGGAACCGTGAGTCAGTACAGAGGAATAGTATACTTTGTAATGGCAGTCTATTATACAGTGTCCACCATGCTGATTCTGTAAGTAAATAAAGTAAATACATGTAGCACTTTGGTTATGTTAGTATAAAGTACCCAGTACCAAGTACCTTAGTAACATCACTACTAGTATACATTTTAATACATGCTGAACATTACATTTATATTACTAACAATTTCGCGTACATATTGTTGCCTACCTCATATATCTATATATGGTTACATGTATTTTGTTTGACAAGGGACGTCGTCAAAGTCTTTGAAATCCAAAATGAAATAATTGTTTTCAAGTCATTTTTCGTCTGACTTTGCAAAATGTACAATAACTTTAGAATACTTATCAATTTTTAGGTTTTTTTAAACCATGCAACTTGCCAATACGGACTGCAAGTCAATTTTAACAATGGCCGTGCTTAGAGATTTCACGTAACAATTTGTACGTACCAACAACAACATTGGTGTTCTGGCGTCAAATTGCGAGGAAAGCTTTCTTTATAAAGCTTCCATAACCGCGTACAAAATCAGTAATTTTAGAGGAGACTTACACATCCTACAAGCCATGTCTTTAATTAATTGCTAATTATTTTGTTGCATTTTTATTAGCTCACCTGAGCTGAAATCTTATATGAGCTATTTCTATCCACCTTCGTGCGTCGTGCGTTGTGAGTAAACTCTTTACATTTTAATCTTCTCCTCCAACTTTGAAACCACTGGGCCAAATTTAACGAAACTTGGTAACCATCATGCATGGGTGAAGCCCTTTCAGATTGCACAAATGACGGAGTAATGTCCACTTGGGGCCCCATAACGGGGAAATAGAAAAAAAATTTATAAATCTTCTCCTCTGAATCTACAATAGATATACCTTAGTTATTTCATTTATAACATCCTTAGGTCATCTATTTTCAGATTTGCACAAATGGTAGTCATGGGGCTCAAAATGGGGGAATTGTAAGCACTGAGTGGGGAAATTGCTAAAAATTATATATTTGTTACTATATCTAGAAAACTATTAACTTTTTGTATAGAAATGTATATTAGAATATTGTAGGTATTGCGACAACGATCATTTTGATATATGGTTCAAGGTCATATGTTGAAAGGTCAAGGTCACAGCTGCAGAAGAAGATTTAAATTGCTAATTTTCTTGAAACTGTTAACTTTTTGTATAGGCATGTATATTAGAATATTGTAGGAATACTACAATTATTGAAAGCTATTAATTTCATGCATAGGCATGTATATTAGAATATTGTAGGTATTGACATGACAATCATATATGGTTCGAGGTCATATATGTTCAAAGATCAAGGACATAGCTGCATAAGTATACTGAATTGATTAATGATTTGGAAATTATTCAGTGCACTACAGTTACTTCATGCATATTATATAAGCTACTTATAAATGAAATGTGAGTGGATATATTTCTGGTTGAGTTTTGTGGGAGTTCTTAACTTGAGTAAACTTTTAAAGTTTCTGTACTTAATATATTGTCTATTGTACTTTGCAAACAATATTTGACATATCTTAAGGTGAGCGTTAAGGCCCATGGGCCTCTTGTTGTTGTTGTTGTTTTTATTATTATTATTATTATTATTATTATTATTATTATTATTATTCAATCAAAAAAGTATACAACACACATAAATATATTAAATTTCATCATGAACAAGACAATCTCTCAATCCAGCAATCTCGTACACATACCGTGATTACAGGATCAGATTTTTATAAGGGTAAATTTTATAACAGTATAATTTTGAATGTTAAAAAATCATATTAGTTCTAAAATCAAACTAATTTTTACACAAAGAATTTTGAATAAAAGAAAATATGTCAATGTCGGAGAATTAAGCCTCGGGTAATTGAACAAGCACTTAGAGTATTTTTAAATCTAATTTACTTTAGAAATAACTTTCAATTTGTTGTGGTTTACTGGGTATAAACAAGATTTTGGAAGTGGCAATTCTCATAAATTGCGAAGCAATTTATGAAAAAATTGCCACTTCCAAAATCTTGTTTATACCCAGTAAACCACAACAAATTGAAAGTTATTTCTTATATTTACAACATTAATGTTTGACATTTCTGCTTAGAATTTGCACAAGGTCAATTATTTTAGTATTACACAATATTGTTTTTCATTTTTTATCCGCTGGTTTTTGTAAGTGAACGGAACAGCACCATTCATTCATTCAGAGCGTTTAGCTCCGCCCACTTTGACGTCACACATAAACAAACCACAAAGCTGACGTCACACATAAACAAACCACAAAGCAGTGCTGAAACTTCAAATACATGGTTTTATTCAAACTTATGATTGTTTTTTATTAATTACATTTTTTTTAACATATCGCATTTTCAACGTGAAAATTCTGGATTTTGTTTATTTTTATTAACGTTGCTAAAAATAAATTTGTTATGGAAAATGAAAGGGGAACTCCCGAATTGACTTTTCACTTTATATGTATTCTTGCGCGACTTGACGAGAGGTTGACAGGTGATGCTAGTTTACTGAAATGTAAACATTATTCGTGTCAAACAGTTTATATAAGAAAAAAATCAGCAATTGTAAATATAACAATATAACCTCAAAAACACATATCGATATTTTGTAATACATGTATATAAACATTCAAATGTGCATGTATTCACGAGTTAGAAGTTAATTAAAATCTCTTTAAAGTAACTAATCCGTTACAAGATTAAGATAGTTTGACAACCATTAATTAAATTTTGATTTTCTCTTTATTTGCAGAATTTTGAAGTTTAAGCCAACTTGTCTTCGCACGGATAATTATGTGTTGGAACAGCATATTGAAAAAGACTCCCAAGTAGTATCAACTAAAATAATGAATAGATAAATACATTCTTCAGTTTAAACGTTACCGGATATCACGTGATATGCTTGTGAATCCTACTAGAGAATATGTGATGAAACAAGAAATGAATTAGTTGTTGTATTTTGTGCTAAATAAATAAATTAAATTGTCCTATACAAGTGCAGTTATTTCATTGGTATGTATAATATTCTTTAATTACATTGTCATGTGCTACTTTTGAATTTTTATGAAATAATACAATTCAAAAGTAAGCACATTTGAATTGTATTATTTTATAAAAATTCAAAAGTAGCACATGACAACATATGGATTTTTTTACATGTTTGTTAATGGGTTTACAATACTAGTATATTGTTCAGTCTTACACCGACATTATATCATTACTACGAACAAGCAACAATGAAAATAGTCTACAAACAGTGTCTGAAATTACAAGTTTTTCACTGTTCGAGTTCATGCTAAACAGCCACTTCCTTATGACTTATTTATATGTTTCTGACATATACCATTTTTGCATTTAATCATAAAATACATTCAAAAATGGTATATGACAATAGATTATCATTTTACATTTTAATGTATTTTATGGTTAAATTCAAAAATGGTATATGACATAACCGTATGACATTCACGTGACGTCGATGTGATATGTTGTTTCCATGTTACATTAAATATTGTTTTAATGTTATATTCTGCATGATTTTCTGTGGTATTCCGTATGTTTTTTATGATTCAATATGACATTCAATATGGTTTTAATGTATTACTTCCGATGACATTCAAGTGAAATTCCGTATGGTTTTCATGAGATATTCCATATGACATTCAATATGGTTTGAATGGGTTTAATATAATTTTTATATAGTTTCTATGTGATTTTTATATAGTTTTAATGTGATATTACGTATGGTTTTAATGTAATATAGTTCCAATTTGATATTTTATATGTTGTCCATGTGTTTTTCATATGGTTTTGGATGTAGTATCACATACATGTAGTTTTCATGTGATATTACATGATTTCATTATTAGTTTATATGGTTTTCGTTGGTTTTCCATAGTTTTCATGTGATATTACATAATTTCATTATTAGTTTATATGGTTTTCATTGGTTTTCCATAGTTTTCATGTGATATTACATAATTTCATTATTAGTTTATATGGTTTTCATTGGTTTTCCATAGTTTTCATGTGATATTACATGATTTCATTATTAGTTTATATGGTTTTCGTTGGTTTTCTATAGTTTTCATGTGATATTACATGATTTCATTATTAGTTTATATGGTTTTCATTGGTTTTCCAGAGTTTTATGTGATATTACATGATTTCATTATTAGTTTATATGGTTTTCGTTGGTTTTCCATAGTTTGCATGTGATATTACATGATTTCATTATTAGTTTATATGGTTTTCATTGGTTTTCCATAGTTTTATGTGATATTACATGATTTCATTATTAGTTTATATGGTTTTCGTTGGTTTTCCAAAGTTTTCATGTGATATTACATGATTTCATTATTAGTTTATATGGTTTTCATTGGTTTTGCATAGTTTTCATGTGATATTACATGATTTCATTATTAGTTTACATAGTTTTCATTGGTTTTCCATAGTTTTCATGTGATATTACATGATTTCATTATTAGTTTATATGGTTTTCGTTGGTTTTCCATAGTTTTCATGTGATATTACATGATTTCATTATAAGTTTATATGGTTTTCATTGGTTTTTCGAGAGTTTTCATGTGATATTACATGATTTCATTATTAGTTTATATGGTTTTCGTTGGTTTTCCATAGTTTTCATGTGATATTACATGATTTCATTATTAGTTTATATGGTTTTCGTTGGTTTTCCATAGTTTTCATGTGATATTACATGATTTCATTATTAGTTTATATGGTTTTCATTGGTTTTCCATAGTTTTCATGTGATATTACATGATTTCATTATTAGTTTATATGGTTTTCATTGGTTTTTCGAGAGTTTTCATGTGATATTACATGATTTCATTATTAGTTTATATGGTTTTCGTTGGTTTTCCATAGTTTTCATGTGATATTACATGATTTCATTATTAGTTTATATGGTTTTCGTTGGTTTTCCATAGTTTTCATGATTTCATTATTAGTTTATATGGTTTTCATTGGTTTTCCATAGTTTTCATGTGATATTACATGATTTCATTATTAGTTTATATGGTTTTCATTGGTTTTTCGAGAGTTTTCATGTGATATTACATGATTTTATTATTAGTTTATATGGTTTTCGTTGGTTTTCCATAGTTTTCATGTGATATTACATGATTTCATTATTAGTTTATATGGTTTTCGTTGGTTTTCCATAGTTTTCATGTGATATTACATGATTTCATTATTAGTTTATATGGTTTTCGTTGGTTTTCCATAGTTTTCATGTGATATTACATGATTTCATTATTAGTTTATATGGTTTTCGTTGGTTTTCCATAGTTTTCATGTGATATTACATCATTTCATTATTAGTTTATATGGTTTTCGTTGGTTTTCCTTAGATTCCATGTGATATAACATGATTTCATTATTAGTTATATGGTTTTTGTTGGTTTTCCATAGTTTTCATGTGATATTACATGATTTCATTATTAGTTTATATGGTTTTCGTTGGTTTTGCATAGTTTTCATGTGATATTACATGATTTCATTATTAGTTTACATGGTTTTTATTGGTTTTCCATAGTTTTCATGTGATATTACATGATTTCATTATTAGTTTACTTGGTTTTCATTGGTTTTCCGTAGTTTTCATGTGATATATCATGATTTCATTATTAGTTATATGGTTTTTGTTGGTTTTCCATAGTTTTCATGTGATATTACATGATTTCATTATTAGTTTATATGGTTTTCGTTGGTTTTGCATAGTTTTCATGTGATATTACATGATTTCATTATTAGTGTACATAGTTTTCATTGGTTTTCCATAGTTTTCATGTGATATTACATGATTTCATTATTAGTTTATATGGTTTTCATTGGTTTTCCATAGTTTTTATGTAATCTTATATGATTTCATTAATAGTTTACATGGTTTTTGTTGGTTTTCCATAGTTTTCTTGTGATATTACATGATTTCATTATTAGTTTACATAGTTGTCATTGGTTTTCCATAGTTTTCATGTGATATTACATGATTTCATTATTAGTTTGCATGGTTTTCATTGGTTTTCCATAGTTTTCATGTGATATTACATGATTTCATTATTAGTTTATATGGTTTTCATTGGTTTTCCAACGATATTCTTTAAGGTTTCCCTGAATATTTTACATGGTTCAAAGTGATATTTTATGTTTTCAATATAATATTCTATATGTTTTTCACTACTTTTCTATACAACCTTTCCTATAATAATTACCATACGTTACTTATATAGCTTAGTAATATCAAAACTATATGAAAAATGTTCATATGTCATATAGCTTAGTAATGTGAGTTTTTATTCAATATACGTATTAAAAATTTGTCCTGCGTTATGACATTGCAAATATAAATTCGAATGCTCTGAAAAAATCGTTAAAACTTTAACTGTTTGATGTTGAAGCTAAACAACCCTTTGTTGTGTGAATTATACAACAAGACTTGTGTTGGGTTATTGGTTGATAAAATACGATCGTTTAAATGACATTCGTGTCTTTAGGTTCTTCTATTTGCTTAATAATTTTGACTAAACCATATTCATTATTACTAAAACCCCGTTTTTCATGATTTGTAGCCACACTGTATGTAATTTTACAATTAATTCCAGTGACACTATTTTATTAAGAGGTGACCGTTAATGTACAAAATCAATCTCTGCTCAAAATCTTATTTCAAAAAGGTCTGGACATAGAAAATTTTCAGTTTGAAGTAAAATTGAAAAATTTAAAGAGTGTGTAGACTTTTTATTTTGAACTGAGACTGATATTGTATATTAGGTCACCTCCCAGTAATACATTATCACCGGAGTAAATTGTAAAATTATGTTAAATGTGGCTACAATCCTTGAAAAACGGAGTTTTATTAATAATAAATATGGTTTAGGCCTCTATAAAGTTGTATTTTGTCATTTATAACCCGAGCACTTCCGAAGAAGTGAAATTTATAATGCGTCGTCTTAATAAACGGTTATGTTATCATGTTTTCATATTTCTTTTGTTGTTTCGCGTTCGGTATGCATTTAGAGTTTCTCAAGTACAATTCTTATTTATTTATTTATTTATTTATTTATTTATTTATTATTTATTATTTTTATTTTTTTTATTTTTTTTATTTCTTATTTTTTGGTAATGACACTGCTTTAGACATCAAGCCATTTGATCATGTTGCAAATAAAAAAAATATTGTTTTCATCAGTCAGAACTGACTAGTAATATTGATCTAAGCTATGTGATAAAAGTTAAGAAACGAATTCCTAAGTTCATTCTTTATAAACCGAGAAATTAACCGGTTGTTAGTTCAGTCCCAGTCTGTTCCAGATTTTTTATTCAATAAAAACACTGGTGATTTCTAGACAATTTACAGAATTGATATATAATCAATAGATTTAATTTTACACCAGAAATGCAATTTCACGTATGTTTCCTGGTGGGAAAAATTCGCCGCTTACGTAATTATTGATTTTGACCTTGGTATAACAGGGAATACTCAATGTCAGCAACAGTTGTAAACAAGAATACAAACACAATATATACTCTGACTAACAAACTATTTTTTTTTCATACTAATACTTGAAACAAGTATTTTCTATTTCATACACAAGTAATTTTCATTGATGACACTTTTTTTCTCATTCAATTCATTCTGCAAACCTCGACGCACGTGTAACTGTCATTCTATTGGAAATAATGTTAAATTATATTTTTTGAAAAGTAGTTATTGTTCTTTTACGTATAAAACTGACTGATCATTTGATCAATGCGTTCCTAAAAACTTTAGTTCACCATATTAGAGCTGACGATAAAAGAATCTTGTCTTGACTGAAGCGTAAACACCGTTACTTATATCCTGATAATTACTTTTTGTTATGTATAGTCGATGTTTTATACAAGTCCTTCCATCTCATTAACATATTCTACATATCAGTATCCAAATAAGGTGACCAGAGTAATTTCAATTTTCAAGGTTAACGTACTGTCAAAAGCTTAAAATGTGTTGAAATATACTTCAAGATGAGATTAAAGTCCCTAATAAAAGCAAGACTGCTTGATTATTGTTACATAGCCTTGTTACTAGAAACAAAGAGATGGTATGTAAAGTCACGAGGGTATCTGAAGGTGATGCGATCCTACTCGAGTATGCACGTGTGGTGTGTTCATTTATAGAGTGCATTACGTCTGGGACGCATGTAATACATATTTCTTTTCATCAAAATGGTAAGTTTTTTTCTTTCTGTCTATCTTATATAATTTTTGTTTAATTTTCTATTATTTTAAAAATTACTCAAGTTAAATCTTAAAAAACCTTTAAAATTTAACGATGAATTTAAAAAGTGTAAGTTAAAAGTTTCTTAATTAAAGTTTTCTTAATTTAGCGAAATATATTTTAATTAGTGTGTGTGTGTGTGTGTGTGTGTGTGTGTGTGTGTGTGTGTGTGTGTTACAAAATTTAGATTGTACGTGAATTAAATCGGTATTTATGTATTTTTAATAAAATTGTTCGATTTTTTTTCATAAAAAACACTACAGATTTCGGGATTTACGCTTACAAATATAAGATATTTTACGCAGATTTTGACATTCCACACTAATGATGATAAGATGTCTGACATCATTATAGACAGTAGTACAAAATTATATTGATACACCGAACAAAAATCATCACCGGAAGTATTTTCTATTGTTTTATTATAAGGCATACGTCAGGGTCACCTAGCCCAAAAAATAAACCCCAGAGGAACGAATATTGTATTTCTACTTAAAAATATATCTATTTAATTATCATTTACAACCTGACTGTGTCTTACCCTCAATTCCGATTTTTTTCTTTTCTGCATCTTAAGAGAACGTCCATTGTTAATAATACACAAAGAAAAAATCACTTTCATTTGTAAATTGGCATTATATAAAATATAGTTTATGACTCATAACGATAGATTGATGTCTGAAACGAGATTCCCAGCTTCGAGAAATTACTGTACTGAACCACCCCAGGACATTGTTATGATTACATGTATTTTTAAATCCTTTACTCATGTGGACAGACGGTGTTTAACGTGGATGATTATATTATTTAAATATCATCATGACGATATCATCGTTAAACATATATACCCATATAAGTAAAAATGTACACGAAACGTTTAACTTACCTCAATGTAATTTACTATTTATGGAATTTTTCTCAAGTTTAACCAAAAATGTTCCCATGAAGATCTATGAATGATACATCATTTTTCATTCCTATAAAAACATATTGAGTAGTGGTATCTATACACATGTAAACAATTTACACAAGGTACATGTACATACAACAAATTACAGGCACTACATTGTGATGGTATGTATGAAAATCTTTATTGCGAATTTCGATTACTACTAATCTTATGTTATTACTCTCTCTCTCTCTCTCTCTCTCTCTCTCTCTCTCTCTCTCTCTCTCTCTCTCTCAGAGTTTTGTTTAAATTTTCCGACTAAAAAGCGGTTGATGATTATGCGGAGGAAAGGAATTTTTCTACTGATAATCGAGATATGAAACTTTAACAGGAGATTATTTCAGGTTTTTGACATGATTTTAAGAACAATCTTTCTAAAACGCTGTAAGAACATAGTTTTACGATACAGTTCTGGCAGGTTGTTGGTTTTTCCTGTGTAATACGCGGGAATTTACACGGGTTTTTTTTTTTTTTTTTTTTCCACATGACAATAACGGGCTTTTTGTATTTTTACCTCAATTCTGCAATGCATTGTTCTCAAATTTAATTTATTCACTGTTAAAATTTTATTTATTTATTTATTTATTTATTTATTTATTTATCTATCTATCTATTTTATTTATTTATTTATTTATTTATTAATTTAATTTAATTTATTTATTTATTCATTTTTATTTTTTATTATTATTATTTTTTATTTTATTTTATTTTATTTTATTTTATTTTATTTTATTTTTATTTCATTTTATTTCGTTTCATTTTATTTAGTTATTTTCTGACATAACAATTCATGTATTTTACCATTCTGCTTAGCAGTGACACAAAATATACAAGAAAAAAAAAAACACTCAGTTTTAACTCCGATAAAAATGTTAATCTAGGAACACTTAAAATAGCCATTAACAGTTGAATAACATCACTTGGTAAAAAAAAGTCTTGAGCTCCACAATGACGTTTCGTCCTCGTACAAGGACATCCATTCAATCAATATATTATGTAAACAGACGGAGTAACCATACTGAAAGATGCCATCCGTCATTCAACATTTTTGTTCCTCGTGATTAAAAAATAAACCTTCAAGAAGAATAAATCCATATCATTCTGTAATTTCTTTCACACATGTGCTGGTATATCGTTTATTGGCTTAATTGTTAATTGCATTAGACTGACAAGATGAATATGACATTTCGAATCAATGAATAAGCTGGTTACATCACATGTTTTGGCGAATACCTTCTTCTTCTTCTTCTTTTTTTTTTTTCTTTGTGACACCGATAATTTGCTTATGAATTAAAATAAAACGCAAGTCATTAAATGGTTATGTAGTAATAAAAAATTACTCACCATTATATTATATATACCATACCAGCTATTGCGCGAAATCGCTTTTGGTTACAAATATTTGTTTGCTTTTACCATTACATCATAAACAATAATACAAAACTTGTAATATTTCTGCGCAAATTGGAAAATAAAATTAATTAAGATCTAAGTGTTTTAGACTGGATATAATGAAAAAAAAATAGAATCTTGTTGTGTGGTTTGTAAACGCATTTTTGAGAAACTCTAGATAACCATTCTAGTTATTTTTATCTCTACTGGTCTTTAAAAAGTAAAAAACAGAGGTTACCGCGATGACGATGTCATGGATTAAAAAAAGTATAAAAATTATCAATTCAGTCGTTTGCACCACGATGATGACGTCATTCATATTCTTTTAAAAACTTAAAAAGTAACAATATTCAACATTGTGCACTACGGCGGTGATGTTATTCATATTCGTATAAAAAGTTACAATGCAACCGTATGCACAACGGTGATGACGTCATGCACTAGGTCATCGTATAAAAAGTAATAATGCAACTGGGTGCATCAAGACGATGATGTCATTGTTTTATAAGTCTTCAACATTGAGATTATAATAAACGCTGATATTTACGATATGAATAGCAATATAAAAATAGATAAAGAGAAAGCTGGTTCTAATATATTGTCTACCACACTTACATATTTTTACTTATCACATGTGTTAAAGACACAGAACCTAACGTATAATGAACGCACACTTTACCAGATTATGGCTAGATTTCGTCAGTGTGGTCATTATTCTAATCAGGGACCTCCAGTAAGTCTATATTATATTTTGTATTTTACTTTCTTTTAATTAGCTAATTACCATGATTTATTTCCGTCTTAATCAGATATTTTTTAGTTGTCTTTATGTTGAACATCATGTATCATATGTTAATGATTCATCGGTATCAGCATCAGTACCACGATGTTATATTAGGCAATCTTCTTTCGTCAATCCTTTGTTATATTTGTGACTAAAACCTTGTTACACCTTTGTTATCAGTCTTTGTTCTCTCTAGTACTTTCTTGGATTTTTTCGGGGCTGGGGGTGGGGTTGAATTTAAATAACGAGGACATATTATAAATTTTTGAATATTTCATTCAGGAAATTCAAAAATTTATAATATGACAGTTTTACAACTCAGAATTTTTTCCCTCATATCGAGACATTCCGAGTCCTAAAAACAAAGGACCTAGAGAAAACAACCGACGTTCGGCAAACTAACTGACAAACTTTATTACACTACACTAAAAAGTTTTCAAATTAATTCTTTTACATAATAATCAAAATTTCAAATTATTCAAATATAAATTTTCTATAAACGAAAGTCTAATTGACTATAGACAACGTTTAATAAGTTTTAACCACAGCAATTAAGGCATTTGCATAAACTCGGAGTTTACATGCAAACCGTTTTGTCAAACTGCAAGAAAGAATGTCAATTTGTGTAAATTTAGACATAGCTGCCAGCTAAAATATCAATGAATTCGTATAAGAAAGGAAACATAAATTTTATTTCCATTTTTTTTAATTTTATAAAATACATTATAAGTGGTCTTTATAAGAGTTTACGTTTTTAAATTTATATTTTTAAACCCAGTTTCGAATATACCATAGACCATGTGGTTTTTAGTTTAAGGTAATATGCAAAAGTTTGATTTTCTTTATTTATTTATAGATCTATTTATTTATTTATTGATTTCATTTTATTTCATTTTTTTACAAATTTATTTTTTAATAATTGTTAATTTTTTTGTTTGGTTGTGTTCACAGATATGATTGTGTATAGATAAATGCCTGACTTTGAAATGCGTCAAAATGTCATAGTTTCTCGGTCAATTTATATTCAAATTTTAAATTTCTCTTAACTCTTCATTTACAAAGTAGTGAACAAAAAGCATATTACAATACACTGACATTAACATTTGCTTACTTGAGTTTACATATACATTGTAATTTTTAATCAATCTCGAGAACTGGCCCTCTCAAAAAAAATTAATGAAATGACACAATTTATTAACAATTTTTTCTTTGTAGTAAACAATGAATTTTTCTTAAAGACATTTTTTCTATTAAACAATCGTATAAATTGAAATGTATATTAGGTAAAAAGTGACTTATCAAAAGAGGAAGTACTAATTATCCAATGGGAAGATAGTAAATCCGACTATTACTTCATTGCTGGATGGACAATCAATTTGACTGTTTTAACCAGTCATTTTGACTACTATATTTTCTCAGAGTATTAGCCGTCCAAGTAGGATTCACACATAGGTGGTTAGAGACCCTATGGTCCGTAAAATGATGGAGACAATGGAATTATATACATTTTTACATTAGATGTATGTGTCTTGAGAACAATGACAATGCATGCAAACATTGGAAGCGAAACTTGCAAATAATTGCACAGTATTCCTTGTGACCAATATAGTGTATGGAGCTATTAAGTTAAAATCTACTCGTAATAAAGATTACTTACATCAGTTTTACACATATAACGTTTGAACATCTTTAATTTTATACCGTTGATATACTAGTATATCAAACATCTGATATAATTTCAATTTTTGATGATTATTCCGAATTTTTCAAACTTCCTTTTATAGAACGAATGAGAAAAATATCTTCTCATTTTTCAGACTTGTCTTCTTTTTCATTTTTAAGAAAATCAGAAAATTTTCAGAGAATTCATCTTCCCGAGTACAGGTTTGGCCATCACTGTATAAACACAGAGTATTGATGCTGGTTTAACATGTGACACCAAAGAAAACCAAGCTTCCTGTTATAAGCCCAAGTGTACTATTCAATTAAATTTACAAAGTGATGACGAATTACATGACCGCCTCCGCCTACAGGCTTACTCTATACCTTACATCACAACATTTGTTACATCATTAAACCCAATAGAAGTATAACTAATTACACTAAACTACTTATAATCAGGTCATGCTGAGTCTCCACACTGACACATCAGTACATGTGATACTATTGAGTACAGTAATTATTATACTTGTGTCAGATTTCTGTCTTGAATTCGAAAGAAATGAAGAGCTTGATTTAAACAGTAAAATAATGAGCTTACACCTGATTAAAATTTGTTAAATCTTGTTGGGTGAACCAGCAATTCATCCAGCTATTTACGAAAAACTGGATCAATCTAAACGCAAACTCGTTGTGCACTGCGTGAGTTGGTACAGGTGTTTTCCATCTGTTTTTGCACAAGAGCATACTGAAGTGTTTGGTGTACTGATACAAACCATTTAATCACATCATGACAACAGTCTCCTGTGTTTTACAGAATATATATTAATATATGAGATAAAAACAACATACCAGTCCTTGTCTAAACCACAATCCAAAAAAACTCGCAAAATTACATGTAGTTATACACGTGAACTTCCATCAAGGAAGTGAGGCCGGATGCTCCGGAAGGGTAAGCTATGAAGATTTCAACTTAATAATTATGAAATTCTTGGAACGAGTTGAGTTGAGTAATGACGAGAAGGGTAAGATATTCAGGTTTTGTAAAAAGACGGTTTTTATAGAGGTTTAATCAAGTCGAAATATAAAGAAAGGGGATACAACTGACAAAGCAGTCTTTTTGTGGTCTTATGAAATATAGAGCGTCTTAGACGTTTCGTCATCAATGTCTTATTCCAATTAAAAGGCATGAAATTACTTATATTTTGGTATTGGAACATGTCAAAAATTGTATCATTAATATTTGTTTTATGTCACTGCGATGGCAGTACTTCTGTAAAAAGTTATGATTTTTATTACTTACAGATTAAGTTAATTGTTCTCTAAATTTATTTAATGGATCCGACTATGTGGTTTTGCTTTTTCATGTTAAAAAATTTACCAATATTTGTTATCTTACAGTAAAATGCTTTATCAATATATTTATGATGGTGATTAACTTTATTCGTAAAAAAGCAAAAAATTGCTATAGCAATAAACATACATATATACATATTTATATATTTGAAGTGTTCTATTTTGTCAATACGTATGAACGCCTTTGTAGTTTTTATTTAATGATAATGTTACAAGTTACAATATTAATTGGTCAAACAAATTAGTTAATTGATACTGGCAAATAAACAAATGTATATATATGAACTTAAAAAAAAACCTATACAAAATCATATCATATTCTGTAGGTCAGCAGCTTACTTATATTTTAAACGACTAGTTGAGATACTGTTGCGTCGTGTTTTTTATTTCAAATAATTACTTATCTAATTTTTTTTAAAAAATTAATTGGCAAATAAACATTTAAAATTTATATTGGTCAGGCCCAGTCAGGGTTTATACCCCAGCATTCCACATATAACACATCGATTGTGTACACATTGCATAAGGTTACTGATTTCTTCAAAGTGGGTGTATTACACAGGTCGTGCCAATCTTGGCAAAGATCCTTCCTTTCTTTGCAAGTCGCTCTTGATAAAACAGATAAAACTAGAGATAATCAGCTGTTTGAGTTTTTTTTTTTTTATTATTATTATTTACATATTCTAGTTCGGGTCCAACAATTTTCAGGAACTTTTTTTTTTACTTCAGTCAGCCTATGCTAGGGAATTTGGTTACTTAGTTCAAATATCAGCAACTGTATTTATCTAACATTTTTCATTTTCATCAGTTCTAAGACCCGATCAGGTCTGACCCAAGACTTGAAAGTAGATAGTGACTGTTCTTTCGCCAAGCACTCGACATTACGAAATGAAAGTTACGGTTCTTTCTGATGGGAACTTAAAATAAACGAGGTCCCGTGTCACGGTAGGCATGACGCGTCAAGAACCCTGCTGCATAATGCTATCAGCGCAACGCACAGGCAAAATGTCTGCACTTTCGCCTGTAGCTGGTGACATTTCGATATAAGTGAAATATTTTACTCGGACGTTAAACCATTACTCAACTCGTTCTAAGAATTTTATTATTATTAATTCGAATTCTTCATAGCGTAGACACGACAGCTGAAGTTCCAACTCGTTTATATTATTATTGCAAATGTTTCACACCAAATAAATAAACTTCTTACGAGAGATTACTGTGCCTTATGATGTATTAAGCCCAAATGCCTCTGATCGCTGGGGTTTGGAAAGTTGCCATCTTTGTTTTGTTTTTTCTTACTTATTGATTATGCTAGAATACAAGTAGCTGTGTCTTATACATGACGCTTAATACGATACCTGACAAAGAAACTTTGAGTTAAATCAAATACGATAAATTTTCCAACTTAATCTGGTCTCCATTGAGTTTCTTATTGATTTCCAATCGATGGAAACACGAGTTACTGCTACCCTTCATTCAATTGCTTGTGTAACCTGGTGTTTGTTTGGGAAGGTCCGGGGTTCGAGTCCTGGCTTGGCCGTTGCATTTTTCCCTTTCCTGTTACACTTGTTTAGGTTCACGAATTTTGTAGTACGGTTACTCTTCTGTAAATGAAGCACAGTAGCTAAAGTTACACTTTTTTACTTAGATGTTTATTTTTACAAAAGGTCTACAACATTTAACTACTTACATATAAGGTTGATTGTTTAAAATATTATTTTATTTAACAAAAAAGATTCGATCTTAAGCGACTCAAGACTCTATAAACAAATCTATAATCCTTGTTGCTAAAAATAATTTAAGTTTATCATGTGACTTTAATTTAGAGAACTGAGAGTATATTTGCTAAAAGTTACAGATGTTATTTGACCAATATACCCCAACCATATATGTAGTAAATATTGTTTTGCGCATTGGCTTTGTCAAATGAAAAAAAGACAAGATGGTCTTTCTTTAGCCGCCATTTCTTATTTTTCCTACTTGACTATCTGAAATGCTTATTTCTCTAAATACCATGAATTGTCAGGCTATTAGTACTATTTTACAACATTTCAAACATCTATCAATTATATACACTGATTTTTAATTTTAGGCATCCGGCGTTGCGGTCTTGGACGAATGCGTTGAAGCATTTCAAGAAATAAAATTAGGACATAAATGGCAATATATCATATACAGATTATCAGAAGATTTGAAAAAGATTATTGTGGACGAAAAAGGTCAGCTAGGTAGGTATAAAGATAACGAAAAGGGGGAGTTGGTCAGGTAGGTAGGTAGGTATGAAGATAACTGAAAGGGGAGTTGGTCAGGTAGGTATGAAGATAACGAAAAGGGGGAGAGTGTCATCTAGGTAGGTATAAAGATAACGAATGGGGGAGGGTGTAAGGTAGGTAGTTGTAAAATAAACGAAAAAGATTAAGCTTTGTAGGTATACCAAAAAAGATCTGTCGGTTAGATCAGTGAAAATGGAAGGGCATTAGGTAAAGAATAAAAAGGCTGTGAGGTATATCATTAGTAAGTATATATGGTACATAGTTTCTAGGCGATAGGGACTGGTTTTAAATCCTTATTCACCTAATTGATATTGTAACATAAATGTTCAAATATTCCTATTTCAGGAAAGTGTTAAACAAATAATAGTAACACTGGACATCTGGACTCGCCTAAGTCTCACAATGTAATGTAGTATATTGTGTCTGTGAAGGATAATAGTTATCTCAAATATATTTTAGATATGAACATTAATAATGATTTTTTTCGTCTTGTGTTTCTATTTATAACCCCCGGAAACAACGTTAAAGGGGGTCCTGTCCGTCTGTGTACCTGTCCCAATATCGTGTCTAATTTTACATCTATAGATCGATTTTGATCAAACTTGGCACAAACGTATCAACATTAGACTATTATTCGGAAACCAAATTTAGATGTTTGGGTCAATCGACATTATCACAAATTCAAATCAAGTCCTAGATTTGGTGCCCATAGGTCATTTTGGCACGTGGTGTATTTATGACTTTTTTATTTAAGAGATTGTTCTAATTCGACTTGCTTTTACATAGTATGTTGCTTAGAAAAACGTTTATTTCATCTAGATAAATCTGCATTTAAATTTACCAGTTGGACATAGATAATGGTTCTTATCTTTCAATAGCTTACATATTTAAAATATTTCAATCCTTTGATTTATCATTTGTTGTTTTGTAATTTTGTTTCATTAAGATGGGAATAACTTTAAATAACGACAAGGCTAAAGCACACGAACAGTAACAATTCTTTATATTTCTGTATTTTTTTTTCCAAAATACACTATCACAAACGCAATGCCGCCGATGGTAGCTTTACCAACTCCAGACACGTCATTTGTGGTTATTACATCGTGTGGAATATATTCTTATTTAGTCATGTTACATATTTACATGATACATTTATATTATAGGTAAAACGTTTGATGACTTCGTAAATAAATTATTAGAAGCAGAACAAAAAGGTCAATGCAGATATGGAGTGTTTGATGTTAAGTTTACACACAACGATATGCAGAGGGAAAAATTAGCATTATTCGCATGGTATGTATATAGTGAGCGTATCTGTCTTTCTTAGTTTTTCATAGGTATTTATTCAGAATACTGTTAACCCTGTCCGTCTTGGTACGTGATTTAAAAATACTTAGTGTTTTAAAGATTTCATCAATGCTGATTAGATAAACATCTTGAAGCAAACCGAAAACACTTTTTTGGCTTACAATATTTGGTACGGTTCTGTACCACCAATCAAAACCTTAAGAACCTTTTAGGTAAGGTTCTGTACCACCAATCAAAACCTTAAGAACCTTTTAGGTACGGTTCTGTACCACCAATCAAAACCTTAAGAACATTTTAGGTACGGTTCTGTACCACCAATTAAAACCTTAAGAACCTTTTAGGTACGGTTCTGTACCACCAAGTAGCAATACACGTTTTAACTTTTTCCCTAAGGTACCTCTGATTACAAAAAGGTCAAGTAAGGGGATTTAAGTAATTTTTGTAAGTAGTTTCAGAAATTTCTTAGATAAGCATAACCAAATGTAGGAACTGTTAAATATGATCAAATTCATCTCATTTGATTTCGATGTGAATTTCAATCAAATAAAATACATGTAGACTTTTTAACACACCACACATTATTAAAATACCGCCCTCTCTTCCTGGCGATAATGTTTTAGATCCAATGTGAAGGACATCTGTACTTTTCATACATATATAACTCTTCTATTTATTTTTTTTTCAATTTTCATCTAGGAATCCTGATAATGCGCCTATAAAACAGAAAATGCTTTATACAAGCAGTTTAAAAGCTCTTAAAAACAAACTAAAAGGTTTCCATGTTGAAATTCAGTGCAACGATCACGAAGATTTAGCATTATCACACGTGTTAGAAAAATGTCAAGACAAATATCAGTAAAAACTACAAGATTTTAGAGAAAGAGAGGAGGAAATATAGTCAAACAGCCCTATATTACATCTATATAACACAAACAACAATAACATTAACATCAACAGTAGCTATCAACATACAAGGCTCAAAGCACATATGGAATTTCTATTACGTGCGTTAGTATCGGTGATTCAGGCAGGATGGTATTTTACTCCAATGCGAACGAGGTATTGTGTTTCACAGTGTGTTTGGCTCTCTACAGACATACATAACGTCTCGGAGAATTTATAGGAAGATAGCAACAGAGTAACTATGTGTAGTGAATAGTATTTATAGAGCGTAGTTTTCTTCTTCCTTCACTTTCGTCTAAGTCGTTGTAAAATATGGAATGGTGTGGCCTGGATCATTTGAATACAAAACCTATGGAGATTTATACAGTAAAACCTCTGTTTCCCGTCTCCAATTTTGGCGTTTTAAAGGGGTTACAAAGACAAGGGAAAAAATGGCGATAAGCGAGATGGAAAGGTTTCAACGAGGTTTTACTGTATATACATAATTTATATGTATTATTTCATATAGAGAGTTTGATAACGGATGCTTTTATCATTTTATTATCAGTATTTATTAATCACGTGATGTGTTTACTAAAATTCCAGTGGAGGATTTATATCTACACCGGTTGATATAAAGCTTTAATAGGCAAAATGTTATCTTAAGTTGTGATTTTAAATTTATTATATTCCCACAATTTCGATGAATATTGACATGTGGTACTTGAATTTTTTTACATTGAAATAATACATTTTGTAAATGCAAGTCATGTTCCCTATATGTTTTATTTTTTGGTAGGATTCCATACTGAAAGCTTGTTGTTTCGATGGATATTTCAAAAAGGGAAATAATTTCCTTTTTTTTTTTTTTAAAAATTGCTCAGTATTTCATTTCATTGTAGCTTGTATGAGCTAAGCGTTTTAGAACCATATCATTATATATTTGTTAAAAATTGTAAATTTCTAGTAATAACTTATTATTTATGTAGTTTAATTGGCAAAATTGCCATTACGAAGCCTTTAGGTAAAAGCAGTTATGACACGTCTGTCAAAATCGCAATTTATATTTAATTTTTTTGTTTAGTAGTGACACAGTGTTGACTCATGACTTTAGTCATCAAGGACTTGAATCTGGGAGAAACTACCCAACCAAAAATCAATACAACCCAATAAAACTTGATTTTTCATAGCTTATTTTCTGTTTTTCAGAAGAAAAAAATTAACGGTTTTAATTGCATATTTTCCTTGAAGTATCTCAAAATTATGCGTATTTGATTAAGAAATATGCTTTTAGACTCAGATCGATAGTTGGTGCCGTGTGCAAATCCCGCAATGTCATTCACTTTCTAAAATACTAGTATAACTATTAATTTCTTTTTTGTGCATCACATGAGGCTTTATCTAGTCTAGTGAACGGTATGGTTGTGATTTTTTTTTCACTTAATATTTAATGTTTGAAAACTCTCAGAATATATACGGTGTGAAATTTATAGCATGTAGCTAAATTCCGCTGCTGTAGCCTTACAGATAGTTTTAAATCTGGAAATATGAAACTGGAATTCAGACCAGTGTTTTTTTTAACTGAATACTGATATAGTGTCTTTTTTACTTTACATAAATTTATTGTCTATTTATAGCTGTTGGTGAAACTTGACAATCTTTGACATTCAAACAAAAGTGATTTTTTTTTTAAATTTTAGATGATCGGATGTAAATCAAATATCGAAAAATAAACGAATTATTTTTCACTCTTATTTTATTGATTGTTTATTTAGCTTATCGTGCCTAATATGCCTTATATCGTGTGTGATCTCGCTGTGTGTGATCAGTCAATCACTTCACAGTTTCGTAATTTCGTTTGTTTGTTTTTGTTTTGGTTAATGTGAATTAAGTGCTTTTAAGCTACAAATCTCATCCTTACACATATATGTAACATTCGTCCTGACTTGGAAGGAATTATAAATACGAATTCAGTCAGAAAATGTTCTTTTACACACAGGGTTGACAGTTTCAATGATCGTGCCAAGATTGTTTCAGTGCCATTGACATAAATTGGTTGTCAGTTTTTATGGTCGACTCGAGATTGGGTTGTCAGTCCTACATATGGCCTGTTGTCAAAATCCATGTCCTGAGATTGGTTGTCGGTTTCAAATCAACCCGAGATTGATGTCAAGATTGATGTAAGTATCCATGACCTGACAATGGTTGTCAGTTTCCATGGTCGACATGAGATAAGGGACCTAAGATTCTTGTCAATTCCCATGGTCTGTGGTCATATTGTGAGGTCGGCTGTTAGTATCAATCATCGACCAGTGATTGTTTATCAATACACAATGTCAGTTTCATGATCGATGAGATTTGTAGAATTATCCATGGCAGTTTAGCACGATATTGCGGCAATCTGTAGGGGGTGTTAAATTAAGCGAAGTTGTCAGGTTATACCAGATGTTAGAACGACCAGCGTTAACCCTTTATGTAGTCCCCGGTGATATGCGTGAATAATACATGCAAATGTCCGATATCTTGCCACCAGCATATACATTATGCTATTCTCGATTGGGGTAAGATTAAGTACAAACATTCAGCGATGTATTTGATGTACTTTTTTAAATTTAATTATTATATTTCTTTCTTTTTTTTTTTTTAATTTTTTTTTCTATTCTCATCTTGATCTCAACTTGATCTTGACTGTTTCGAAAAAAAAAGCTCGAAAGGTCAGTTGTGGTTATTATGGAAGATTTCCGATTCCTGCAACTCCTGTGTTTTTGAGCTATCACCTAAAAGTCGCCCTGAGATACATCAAATACTTAGTAGAAACAAACAAAACTGCTGTCGATCTCTGGCACATATAGTCATGTGTGATCTGAATAGCACGTACAATATGGTGACAATATTCAGAAACAGTGGTTAATACTTTTACAACGGAGATTCTGGCGATTCTCATTTCTTCTCCATTCGATTTGTCGTGTTGTGTTCTTTTGCTCCGTCTTTTGTTAAGTCATTTTACATTTTGTAAGTTCTGTTATGTGCTTTTTGTATGTTTATTAAAAATGCTTACAAACAGCACATAAGAGTTCTGCTGTACTTTGCACGGTATTTGATGTCAACGTGGGAAGATCTATGGAAACAAGAGGCCCATGGGCCTTAACGCTCACCTGAGGACATGGCCAACCTGAGGATATATCCAAAATCATTTGCAAAAATACATAAAAAATTCTAATATACATTCCTACAAAAAAGTTAATAGTTTTCAAGATAATTAACAATTTGAGTCTTTTTATGCATCTATGACCTTGACCTTTAAACGTAAGACCTTGAATCTTATATCAGAATAATCACCATATCAATTCCTACAATATTCTAATATACATGCCATACAAAAAGTTAATAGTTTCCAAGATAATAAACAATTTCAGTCTTTTATGCACCTATGACCTTGACCTTTGAATGTATGACCTTGAGCCACATATCAAAATGATTGTCATATCAATACCTACAAAATTCTAGTATATATACCTTTGCAAAAAGTTAATAGTTTTCAAGATAATTAACAATTTGGGTCTTTTTATGCATCTATGACCTTGACATTCAAATGTAAAACCTTGAATCTTATATCAGAATGATCACCATATCAATTCCTACAATAATCTAATATACATGCCAATACAAAAAGTTAATAGTTTCCAAGATAATTAACAATTTCAGTCTTTTTATGCACCTATGACCTTGACCTTTGAATGTATGACCTTGAGCCATATATCAAAATGTTCGTCATGTCAATACCTACAATATTCTATAATACATGCCTATACAAAAAGTTTATAGTTTTCAAGCTAACGCACAATTTTAGTCTTTTTTAGCAAAAAAATAACATTTCAGGGGCAACAACTCCTACATGCATTATCATACAGTTACGAAACTTTGTACCTTTTTACATTTTGTCCTGCTAAACATTTTAACAATGTTTTAATATTATATATCTCTTATAATTTGGAAGAAAAAAGCCTAAAACTGCACAAATTACAAACTAGGTCATGACCTTGAACTTTGACCTTGACCCCATTTTGAAGGATATTTCAAGAAAAAGTCAAAACTGAAAACCCCATGTCAATATCTATTCATATAGTCAAGTTATAATAATTTGAAGCCATTTTACGAAATTTTCAAAATTAAACACAAAAACGCGTAACCTAATTTTTTACCAAATTTCACGAAATGAACAATTTATAAGCTTAAGACCCTAGAGAAGCCAAATATCACATCAGATTTTTTCTCCCATCATCGCTTTCGGAGAAGAAGATTTTTTAAGTTTTTTGGAACCATGGGTCACCTTGACCTAGTTTTGGGAGCCATGACAACGTCACGAACAAATCTGAATTGCACTGGCCCATATATGCATCTGACCAAGTTTCATTGAAATCTACCTCATAGTTTTAGAAAAGAAGTTGAAAATGTAAAAGTTTACGCCGCGGACGACGACGACGACGCCGACGACGACGACAACGCCGCCGCCGCCGACGACGACGACAGACAAATTTTGATCAGAAAAGCTCACTTGAGCCTTCGGCTCAGGTGAGCTAAAAAGTTTTTAAAAATGAAGTTTTGAATTTTGTAGATGAAAACTATGTACTATCCACATCCAGTCCCTTTCATAATTTTCCTAGATTAAATTTCTCCTTTAATTATATCTGCCATATTTGAAATCTGAATAGTTTTATGAACTTTTTAAAATATCGATTTATTTTAGGTGTCGTTTTCATACGTTTTAGTTTGTCTGAAAGTTATATCTAAAGTTCTGTTATAAAATAGTCGGAAATTACTACAATAATTATAAGAGAAATCTTGGCTTTGTACGATTGTGAAGCTGGGACTTGGATCTTTGTTTTTAAGACTTTCTCTACAAAAAATCAGCCAGCCTATATCAACCATAAGTATTTCAGGCTCTACTTTGTATAATCCTTTGGTCAGCTATTATTAGCGCGGTGTTTATATACCTTGAATTTAAAGCTGCATTAAGTTTTCCAAAGAAAAAAATTAAAACGGTGCAAATCTAATAAATGATGTTCCTAATGAACAATGTTACATTTGGTTCAACGATGAAACCTTGAATAAATACAGAAATTACAGTATTTACCCAGCGAGATGCAGCATTTGGGATCTTATATTAGAACATGGTTACGTCATCAAAACCCCGGGTCATTTAAACACAACTTTCAAAACGGTTAAATACGATACATTAAACACAGAACTTGGTTGAATTTTGTCATTTGTGACTTAGTAAGGGATACATAACACCATTTCAAATACATCTGGATATTAATGAAGGACAATTGATGCAATCTGTCATGTTTCACTTTCGATTCTAGGGTTTTCCGTACATCCGTGCGCATGCTCCAAGCTCATAATTACCATCGTAAAACAATGACCAACCGGTCAGATGATTCCGTTTATTTACAGCTAAAAGAAATGAAATTTTAGAAAATGAATGTCACGCATCGTGGTTAGAAGATATCTATTTTTCAAAAAATATATTTTCAGAAAATATAAAAAAAAAAAAAAAAAAAAAAAAAAAACCAGAAAATTGAAAAACTTAATGCAGCTTTAAATCATATCAAATGGAATGAAACAAAACCTTTATTTCTTCACCGTCTGACAACATATTTCCTCTACAAACATTTTGACTATCAATGTTATCTTAAAACCTATTACAGAATTTTGAAAGTATGATGAACTCGCTGAATAAAAGTAAAATTGGGACAGTTAACGAGAGATTTGCATTAACAAATATTTATCTTAGGCTAGTGTCTTTTCAGTACATGTGGTATGCGTTGTAATTTGCACATTGTTCAAATAACAAAAAAAAAAAAAAAAAATAATAATAATCATTTAAACTTCAAATCTCTTCTCCAAGCCTTGATGCAGTAAATCAGGTAAACATTTGTGTTGATTTTTGTATGGATGCAAATTACCATCAGACCATACTCACTTCCCTTGTTATTATCATTAAAATTTGGTATTATAATGATCAAACATTGCTTAATACTTTGGTGTTTTATGCCCAGTCGACATTCTTCTGCTTATATTGAGGTAGTCAGTTTCAGGACGGCGGCAGAAACTAGAATGCTCCGAGAAATTCACTAACTTTGACAAGCAGACAAACTCTCACACTAGGATCTGCCCCAGTGGAATTCAAAAATACGCAGGGAGGGGCACCATGATCCAACAGCAAACACTTTAAACAACTCTGCCGTTTTAGTCACTTTGAATAAGTGACAAGTTATAACTAGAATAACCCTACATTATTAAAATATTCATCAGCATTTTCTGGTGGAAGCCATACAGTTGCACAAATTCTAAATGGACTAAAACTGGAATTTTTCAAAATGAACCAATACGACCGGAGAAGAACTAGAAATCAAAACGATCTAGAACTTGAATATTTTAAATGACAAACCATATAAACGGAACATATATGGAACTGAACTTAAGCTTGCCACCTCCTGTACATTTGGACTTACTAGTTGTGCAGCATTGGGTATTTAGTTATTACAAAGCTTTTTCCTGAACACCCTAATAAAATTATCTCGATCAATATAGAAAGGCTTAGAAGCAAAAAGTAAAACTGGTTGTAAGCTACCAACAAGATAAGTGAAATATTCAATCTGTTTGACAACGAATAAATCATTAAAAAAAAAAAAAAAAAAAAAAAAAAAAAAAAAAAAAAAACAACAAAATCTACAAAAAAAAAAGTTTTTTATTTCTCTTTAGTGATGATAATACATGACTAATTAAACGTAACTTATTTTGAAAAATTAACAAAGATTACAGGCAAGTTAAAGTGTACAGTTAATATAGCAGACAGCAGCACTTCAGAAAATTTATTAATAAGAAAAATAAAGGTTTTACATGTTTGCACCATTTCAAGAAAACAATAAATATATCTACAAAGAGATTGTTAACTAAAGGTAAGACAATTTAGTCTTGCAGGGAAAAGTATTTTATCTTCGAAAATTAAATATAAGAAGAATTAATTTCAAAGTTTAATTTTGAAGTTAAAATGTTCAATATCTAAAATAATTTCCATATGTTGAATTTAAAATTTCCATTCACCACATAAACAGTGCAGATTTTTTGCATATACTTGGGTATTTCTAATACTCTGGTAAGGTATCACTAATATTTTCATGCTTTGTGATATTTAATTTTAGACTATATAGTAGAAAGTGTGGCTATGATATATATTATAATCAGCTAAATACATACGTAAAAAAAAATTATCTCCATATTAAAGTATTAAATCAAAGTTCAAATAATGCAGAGAAATTCATAGCAACCAATAGTTGATTATTCAAGTTCAACTTAACAAACATTAAAAGCACTCAAAATGCCTGGACCAGAATTTTTATTCTAACAATTTATTTCATTTGAAAAAGATTTTTTTTTTTTTTGTATATGCACCAACAGTTTGAATCAATCCAACTAAATACTTCATATTACATTAGTTTTTACATGTATAAACATAGGAATATACAGATATTTTATTGAGCAGGGACAAAAATTCTAACATTGCCTTTCATACAAAACAAATATAGCTGGTATCAAAATAACAGTATTTTCTTTTTTTTTTCAAAACATCAAACAAGAACAAAACAAAAGAAATTGAAAATAAATTGATTTCTTTAAAAATGGAAACATTTTTGTGTTGTTTTTCATTCAACAATTTTGGTCCATCAGTTTATTCACACATTTGTGTGCAACTATTCTTAATTTATTTTTCTTGATCAACTCTTTAAACTGTAAATGTCTGTGTATTCTGACATAATGTAATTACTTATTTATAAATACATATGATTTTATTATTCTTGTTTTTTTTTAGTTTTATTCTTGAAGTTGATCCCCACACTGATTTTTCAAGTCCATTTGTTCCTTTATATTTTCCATTGCACTCTCATCATCACACCATTGCCAATCCTTTTCAGCAACACCTTCTATTTTCTTCTTAAGAGCATCTTTGCTGCTAGCGATTAACATTTTCTGTTTTACCTTACATGTGTCTGGGCACCTGTTAAACATGACAGATATTACATAATCATATATACATAGAGAATTAAATCTCTCTACCAATATAACAGAAAAATATCTGCATTGTAAAAATTGAACTATTATATTGATCATATTTAATGATTCTCTCCCAGAATACAGAGACATTAAAAGATATATATTGTTTGCCTAGCTAAAAGGAAGTGGATGTCTAGGCTATTATACATTAAAAGGCTTCAAATTTACTTTCTGTACAAGCATTTTTTATGTTTTAACAATTTAAAGCTGCATTAAGTTTTCCAAAGAAAAAAAATAAAACGGTGCTAATCTAATAAATGATGTTCCTAATGAACAATGTTACATTTGGTTCAATGATAAAAGCTCGAATAAATACAGAAATTACAGTATTTACCCAGCGAGATGCAGCATTTGGGATCTAGGTTACGTCATCAAAACCCGGGTCATTTAAACTTTCAAAACGGTTAAATACGATAAATTAAACACAGAACTTCGTCGAATTTGTCATTTGTGACTTAGTAAGGGGAAAATAACACCATTTCAAATACATCTGGATATTAATGAAGGACAATTAATGCAATCTGTCATGTTTCACTTTCGATTCTAGGCTTTTCCGTACATATATTTTATTGATAATACTTTTTGAACTGTTTTAATACAGTTAAGTTGCATTTATTGAACTTTTATAAGTTTAATTTGATTACCTTGTACTCAAAAATTATGAACTGCAAAATCATTTGACGCAAGATTTTAAGTCAAATAAAAAAAATTCCACATGCTACTAAAAAGTTCACTTAGATTATTCATGATATTATCTTGATATCAAGTGTTAACGCAAATGGAGTTTTAAGGTTTTTTGATATCTAAAACAATCCAGTTTGTATTAACTCGTATTGTTTATTTAAATCGCGAGGACTAAAACAATTCATATGAAAGAGTTTATCATCCTTCTTTTCTATAGTGCTTCTATACATTAAAGCTGCATTAAGTTTTCCAAAGAAAAAAAATAAAACGGTGCTAATCTAATAAATGATGTTCCTATTTAACAATGTTACATTTGGTTCAACGATAAAGCTCGAATAAATACAGAAATTACAGTATTTACCTAGCGAGATGCAGCATTTGAAATCTAATATTAGAACATGGTTACGTCATCAAAACCCGGGTCATTTAAATACAACTTTCAAAATGTTGAAATACGATATATTAAACACAGAACTTCTTGAATTTGTCATTTGTGACTTAGTAAGGGAAAAATAACACCATTTCAAATACATCTGGATATTAATGAAGGGCAATTAATGCAATTTGTCATGTTTCACTTTCGATTCTAGGCTTTTCCTTACATCCGTGCACATGCTCCAAGCTCATAATTACCATCGTAGAACACTGACCAACTGGTCAGAGGACTCTGTTTATTTACAGCTAAAAGAACTGAAATTTTAGAAAATGAATATCACGGATCATGGTTAGAACATATCTACTTTTAAAAGAAACATATTTTTAGAAAATCAAAAAAAATTCAGAAATTTGGTAAACTTAATGCAGCTTTAAAGTACCTGTAATTGGCTAATGTCAGCTGTTTTAGATGTTTTGATATTGTTGATACACTGAATAAACAATTTGATCTACCTCACCCAGGGTTCGCCCCAATCACATACAGATCTGATACAGACCCAGTCCTGTTTTTTAGAGAATATAAAGATCACCTCAAAATGGTAAATGCTTGTTATAAAACAAATGGCTACCTGTATACTTTTTTCTATATACTAGATGTATAAAATAAGTTTCATTTTACTCGGGTGAGCTAAAAAAAAAAAAAACAAACAAACAAACAAACAAAATATCTCAAACCCTTCTTCTTTAAAAATTCTTAAATTTTGAAAACCAAGTCTAAAACTGTAAAGAAAATATGGTTATACAAAACAATTTCATAGTTAATTCGGGCTAAGTCTGAAATGGTTAAGAAATCTAATATATAGAAACAAGAGGCCCATGGGCCTTAATGATCACCCGAGGATATCCCCAAAATTGTTTGCAATGATTGTGAATACAGAAACTTTCCAAGTTTTTGTCAGTTTGGAGCTACCACAAAACTAAATCAGAAATATTAAGTAACAGTTCATTTATAAATAGCTGAGCATGAGTAACTAAAGTGCAATGGATAATTTCCAGATAATTAACCATTTCAGTATACTTTTGCAGCTATGACTGTGACCTTTAAACATATGACCTTGAACTTGTATCAAAATGATCATCATATCAATATCTACAATATTCTAATATACATGCCTATACAAAAACCTAATAGTTTTCAAGATAATTAACAATTTTAGTCTTTTTATGCATCTTTGACTTTGTACTTTAAACATGGCCTTGGACCATATATCAAAATGATCGTCATATTAATAACTATTATTATCTAATATACATGCCTATACAAAAACTTAATAGTTTTCAAGTTAATTAACAAGTTAAGGCTTCTAATGCAGCTATGACCTTGACCTTTAAACATATGACCTTGAATCATATATCAGAATGATTGACATATCAATACCTACAACATTAAAATAAACATGCCTATACAATAACTTAAAGTTTTCAAGATAATTATCAATTTAAGTCTTCTAATGCAGCTATGACCTTGACCTTTTAATATATGTTCATGAACTTGATTTGTGACATTACAAGAAAAAGTCAAAACTAAAAACCCATATTCAAATATTCAAGTTTATAACAATTTGAAGCCATCTTTCAATTTTTTTTAAAATAAACCAAAAAACATGTAACCCATTTTTGGACCTAAATTTATGCAATGAACAAACTACAGGCTTAAGACCCTTGAGAAGCCAAATATCACATCAGATTTTTTAACTCCCATCCATTGGTTTTGGAGAAGAAGATTTTTCAAGATTTAAGGATTCATAGGTCACCTCAACCTAGTTTTGGTCACCATGGCAAAGCCACGAACAAATCTTAATTGCACAGGCCAATGATGCTCCTGACCAAGTACCAATGAAATCTGTCCAGCATTCTAATAAGGGGAAGTCGAAAATAGGTGTTAATGACACACACACATGCACGCACATACACACACCAGGTTATGTCATATGCTCACATGATCCTTTTTCAGGTGAGCTAAAAACCAATAATAATTGGCAAGCAAATTGACAAAATTCATTACATTAAGACCTACTGTAATCCTTCTATGTTTTCGGACCCTCTAGGTTTTTGGACACCCTAATTTTTAAGTTTTAATGATTTTTAAATTTCCTAAATTTAAGACGTTTTTGCTGAAACTCAGTTGCAGCATGTGATGCAGAGCGCTTGAAATAAAGATTTAATAAAATCAAGAAGAAACTTTGTTGTTTTCAATTATTTTAACTATAAATGTTTTCATATGTTTATTTCATTGTGTATTGGCACTATTGCATCGTAGCGTGAAACAGGTATGTGCAATGTATTAATGTTTTTATGTAAACTCAATAATAAAGTCATACCTTTAATAAGTGCTTTTAGTTTCTATGAAAGTGAAATTTGATTAAAATTAATGTCTACTGCCAAGAAAATTGTGTAAGACAGAATCTTGTCGGTACACTAGTTCAACATCAAAGACATTTTTTCTGATGAAAACAGGAAGTGATGTTTTTCACTTACTGAATTTACTCTCATTTAGTGTTTGTTATGGGAATTCCCAAACTGACCATGTGATTGTTTAAGCTGACAGACGCGATAAAAGAACTGTTTTCCAAGATGAGAATTACATTAAAATATGTCTGAAATATGATTTAAAATAATTTAATTTTTAACCTTTTATTTGCGGAAGATGGGACTTGTTCCATCTTTGCATTGCCATTTCTTCAAATGTACACACATACGCATGGTAAAATATTGAATATTTGATAAAAATGAAATTTTCTGAACTTGATCCACAAATAATGCAACACACAATGAACAATAATAATTTGATTGCAGACAATAACAAATAGAAAGCTGCATGTTGGTGCCCCTCAAATGTTGGGGGTTAATGAAAAAAGTCATGTTGTTTACTTGATGGCGACCTAAATGTGTTTACTTACAGAATCATGATTATTGATCAATAAACACTTTAAAAAATAATAATCAATGAAATAAACAACACAAAAGGTAACTTTTACTTGTATTGTATTTGATATTTTACTTTATTTTTTATATATGCGTGGATATCGCTGTTGATAATGTCTTAAAATACCAAGAGGGAACTGGGACCCAAAATTGGCTCCAAAAAGTCTCTTATTTTTCAGAACACTCTAAATATTCGGACACCCCCAATTTTCAAGATATTTAATTTTCAAATTTCCTCTAAATTCCCGGACACTTGAAATGAAATTATTAAAATCTGTCCGAAAACATAGGATTACCGTATTCAAAGTGGTAATCCAAGTGTAAGGAGCAATAGGAGGTCATAATCTGCAAGGTAAGCTAACCCATCCACAAAAGATTAGAACTTCAAAGTGACTTAAGTTTCATTACCATACAATAAGCTGCAACTTCCTTTTTGCCATTGAATCAACTTTCTGCCTGTGATAACTGTCGTATAGAATGTACGCTGGAGTATCATTTTTAAGGTAATCCCGTTTGATGTCTTCTAAGGTTTTATCTACAATAAAATTTAATAATATGAATTTATATACATGTACAAATTCAATATTTAAGACATTGAAAAGGTCATTCCAAGATAAGTTAAATGTGTACATGTGTAAAGGTACAGCTATTTAGGTCAAAATTGAGAGGAGTTAGTCAAGCTTTTATTTAATGCATTATTTATAAGCAATTTACCTTGTATATCCAATCAGTTCTGAAATAGTGGAGGAAACCAGAGTGCCCATAGAAAAACCAACCAACCTTTGGTAAGAAGATATACAAACTTTCCAGCACTGTGACATATTAGAGAGGTATTTAAACCAAGGCAACAAAAAGCATTGTGATATATAAGCCAGCAATTTAGACTATCTTGTCATCAAAGTGGAATTTAAAAAACACTATGCGATACAAAAGTATTCAAGAAAATTAAGACTTCCAATTAAACATTTTCTATTACAATTTCTCAATAATTTTGGACAATGAGCTGCGAGAATTATACTTCACAAAATTTCTCTTTAACAAATATCTATCTATTTGCAAGATCTATCTAAAGAATACTTAAATGCCAGGATCTGTTTTTCATAGTTTTCACTGTATGTATGCTGATACCTAAAACTCCACAGAAGAATCAAAATTTTCAAATGATGCTGTCCTCATTCTAATTTACAGGGAAAAAAATTGCCCATTAAAAATGAAATAAACCTGAATTTACTTGCACTATTTTAATAAAACAAACAAGAGGTCCAAAAAGGCCTGTGGAGCTCAACTGACAAAAATGGTTCTTGTGCCTCCATTTATATAAACTCAGTACAGGGACTTGAGCTGATGTAAAATGCTAAATATAAAAGCTGTAGGCCTTACAGTTTCAGAAAAGAATATTTTTAAATTTGACTTCCCATATAAGTATATATAGATATATGCGCCCCTGGGTGGGACCAAAAATGGCCCAGAGGCCTTTATTTGTATAAACCTGGTAAAGGGACTTTAACTTATTGTGAAAGCTTTAAGCCTTACAGTTTCAGAGAAGAAGATTTTTAAATTTGATTTCCCATATATGCATATGTAGATATATTGGCCCTTGGGGGTGAGACCAAAAATGGCGCATGGGCCACCATTTGTACAAACCTGGTAAAGGGACTTGAGCTGATATTAAATGCCAAATACATTAAAAAAGCATTATGCCTTACAGTTTCAGAGAGGAAAATTTTAAAACTTGATTTCCAATATATGCATATGCAGATATATGGACCCCTGGGGTGGGGCCAAAAATGGACCAGGGGCCACCATTTGTACAAACTTGGTAAAGGGCCTCAAGCTGATATTAACTGCCAAATATGAAAGCTTAAGGCTTCATGATTTCAGAGAAGAAGATTTTCAAAGTTGATATCTCATTTTAAGCCATATATGCATATGCAGATATATAGACCCCTGGGGTGGGGCCGAAAATAGACTGAGGGCCACCATTTGTAAAAACTTGGTAAAGGGGCTCAAGCTGATATTAACTTCCAAAAATGAAAGCTTAAAGCTTCATGGTTTCAGAGAAGAAGATTTTCAAAGTTGATTTTCCACTATAAGCCATATATGCATATGCAGATATATGGACCCCTGGGGTGGGGCCAAAAATGGACCGGGGGCCACTATTTGTATAAACTTGGAAAAAAGCCTCAAGCTGATATTAACTGCCAAATATGAAAGCTTAAAGCTTCATGGTTTCAGAGAAGAAGATTTTCAAAGTTGATATCCCATTATAAGCCATATATGCATATGCAGATATATGGACCCCTGGGGTGGGGCCGAAAATGAACCAAGGGCCACCATTTGTACAAACTTGGTAAAGGGCCTCAAGCTGATATTAACTGCCAAATATGAAAGCTTAAAGCTTCATGGTTTCAGAGAAGAAGATTTTCAAAGTTGATATCCCATTATAAGCCATATATGCATATGCAGATATATGGACCCCTGGGGTGGGGCCGAAAATGAACCAAGGGCCACCATTTGTACAAACTTGGTAAAGGGCCTCAAGCTGATATTAACTGCCAAATATGAAAGCTTAAGGCTTCATGATTTCAGAGAAGAAGATTTTCAAAGTTGATATCTCATTTTAAGCCATATATGCATATGCAGATATATAGACCCCTGGGGTGGGGCCGAAAATAGACTGAGGGCCACCATTTGTAAAAACTTGGTAAAGGGGCTCAAGCTGATATTAACTTCCAAAAATGAAAGCTTAAAGCTTCATGGTTTCAGAGAAGAAGATTTTCAAAGTTGATTTTCCACTATAAGCCATATATGCATATGCAGATATATGGACCCCTGGGGTGGGGCCAAAAATGGACCGGGGGCCACTATTTGTATAAACTTGGAAAAAAGCCTCAAGCTGATATTAACTGCCAAATATGAAAGCTTAAAGCTTCATGGTTTCAGAGAAGAAGATTTTCAAAGTTGATATCCCATTATAAGCCATATATGCATATGCAGATATATGGACCCCTGGGGTGGGGCCGAAAATGAACCAAGGGCCACCATTTGTACAAACTTGGTAAAGGGCCTCAAGCTGATATTAACTGCCAAATATGAAAGCTTAAGGCTTCATGATTTCAGAGAAGAAGATTTTCAAAGTTGATATCTCATTTTAAGCCATATATGCATATGCAGATATATAGACCCCTGGGGTGGGGCCGAAAATAGACTGAGGGCCACCATTTGTAAAAACTTGGTAAAGGGGCTCAAGCTGATATTAACTTCCAAAAATGAAAGCTTAAAGCTTCATGGTTTCAGAGAAGAAGATTTTCAAAGTTGATTTTCCACTATAAGCCATATATGCATATGCAGATATATGGACCCCTGGGGTGGGGCCAAAAATGGACCGGGGGCCACTATTTGTATAAACTTGGAAAAAAGCCTCAAGCTGATATTAACTGCCAAATATGAAAGCTTAAAGCTTCATGGTTGCAGAGAAGAAGATTTTCAAAGTTGATATCCCATTATAAGCCATATATGCATATGCAGATATATGGACCCCTGGGGTGGGGCCGAAAATGAACCAAGGGCCACCATTTGTACAAACTTGGTAAAGGGGCTCAAGCTGATATTAACTGCCAAATATGAAAGCTTAAAGCTTCATGGTTTCAGAGAAGAAGATTTTCAAAAATGATATCTCATTATAAGCCATATATGCATATGCAGATATATGGACCCCTGGGGTGGGGCCGAAAATGGACCGAGGGCCACCATTTGTACAAACTTGGTAAAGGGGCTCAAGATGATATTAACTGCCAAATATGAAGCTTAAAGCTTCATGGTTTCAGAGAAGTATGACAGAAAAACGCTAAAAACGCATAACCTAGTTTTTGACAGAATTTCACGAAATGTACAACCTATATATGTTTAAGGGTGTATAGAAGCTAAATATCACATCAGATTTTGCATATAACCCATGGTTTCAGAGAAGAAGCTTATTTAAGGTTTTTTGCATTCTAGATCGCTGTGACCTACTTTTGGTTGCCATGGAAACCAATTGTAAAAATTTTCATCTACTTCTTCTAGGGGTCATTCCTGCAAAGTTTTGTTAAAATTTGCCCAATAGTTTCTGCTGTTAACGGACGGACAGACGCACGCATGCACGCATCATGCCATAAGCTCATCTGGCTTTAGCCAGTTGAGCTAAAAAACAAGGTTTCTTAACATAAAACTTGAATTCTTGAGACTAACTATAAGTAAATTTAATGGACAATGTAAAAGTAACTACAGCTCACTTCAAGTCCTGTTATGTTTAATGGACAATGTAAAAGTAACTACAGCTCACTTCAAGTCCTGTTATGTTTAATGGACAATGTAAAAGTAACTACAGCTCACTTCAAAGTTATGCAAGCACATGTGGTTGTAAAATCAACACAGACCTTAAAAATTGACTGGTCCCAAAATCAAAACTAATAGTCCAGTAAGCACTTATTGCCAATATTTAGAGAAAATACTGGTAAAATTAATAAAAGGTTTATTGGTCCAAACTAGTAAGATTTCAGTTTTGACCAATACAAGATTTTTCTACCGTTGTAGACACTAGACAGAGCAAACACTTACCTAAACCACATTCTTGATCCACTACAATTTCTCTATTATCATCTGATAACTTCATAATAAGAGCAGTAAGTGGATTTTTTCCTCTCTTCATTTCATTTATCTTCTGTATACAACTATCCTGTACTGTTACTCCTGATGCCTAAAATTTAAAAAAAATCACTTAACAGTTCTACTGGTATTTCCACTGGATCGTAAAATTTATACTCAAAGAAACCTTCAACAGTCCTACATGCTTTCTGTCATACCTGTATAGTGTTTGCTTACACACAAAAGAACTACACTTCTTAAACTAGGACACAATACTTTAACACCATAGTCATTATAACAAAATTTCTGATAAATTTAAGAGAAGTTTATACTGTTCACAGCCAAGCACCAAGAAAACTGATTCTTCGATGCACATTTTTTAAGGCAAATAAACCACAATTGACCATAAATCGTTCAGTTCTCTTAAAATGCTACCATTTTCTACCATCCATTTCATACCATATCAAAAACCATTTTGTACCATAGTGTGCTGCTTACATTTAGTATGATGTTGTGATGCTGTCACTTCATACCATAAATTTTACCATTTTTCCCGATGTTAAAGAATATGTACCCTCTTCTCTTGCTACTATAGGTGTGCTTTGCTTTAGGTCTTCACATGTAAGAAACCAACAGGACAATGACAATAGTGATAATTATTATACCGGTAGTTAAAACAACACTCTGAAAGATGATATCCACCGATTTAAAAATCACAAGTTTAAAAAATCATAGGTGGTGTTTTTTATGTTTAAAGTTGGAACTTTCTTAATCAAACTAAGACTCTAAAAAAGAAGATGTACAATTTTTTATGTCGGAAGTAAATGGTATGAAATAGAAGTATCACTGAAGTGAGCATTATACTATATGGTACAAAATGGCTTTGACATAGTACATGGTACTTGAACCAATTTGGATACGAAATTTAAAACTGAGTATGAAATTGTCATGGTACAAATTAGTGATGTCGCGATTATTGCCGATGATCGATTGTCGGTCGTTGTCAGGACAGCGATCCTAATAATCGATCACAAGATAAATAATCAGTCATCGCCGACGTCGGGAGTAGTTTCCGGATTGTAGTAAAGTCTGTTTTCTTTCTGGTTCTTGCTACTAAACACAACAATGGCGGACAAGGATCCGATAATATATTGTATCCAGACACTTTTTACACAGTGCGATGCTTTGGCCACTATCAGTCTATCAGGGCAAGGAGCTATCTGGCCTTTAACTTACAATCACAAAGCAAGAACACTTGGCTTTTACAATTAATGTATTTATATTAGCCTTATTTGTTTGTGAATACTGTATTTATATTCAGCTTTATTTGTTTCTGAATACTGATGTACAGTTACTAAGTAATTCCGATTATTATCGATTAATTGATTGATTATGCCTCTCGGATTATAGATTATGATTTTATGTCCGATTGGACATCACTAGTACAAATTGGTTATGATAGGACTTGACTAATTCCCCCACAAAGAATCTTATTTAGAAATATATTTTAAAAACCTGCCTTCATAATCAGGTATAAACAAGTAAAGAGTTTCTGAAAAATGAGTCAGGTTTACAGACAGGTTATAACTGTAGTATGACTAACAGTATTTCTTACACTAATAACTCATCGACAGTATTGGTAAATCTGCCTTCAAAAATTTAAATAATTTGTTAATGTAGCTTTCCAGTTTTCTTATTCTTTACTCTGTTATATTCCCACCCTAACTCCCTCTCTTTCCAAAAGATATTTGGATGGTCAGATTAATTTGCATTTGAAGTTATGCTTTTCACTTTGTTTTAGACAAGCTATTGTATTATATTGAAAAAAATTCACCAGTTGTATTCAGTAATCAATAAATTAAGGGGTTAGGGGGAAACAGAAGTAAAATTTTATAATTTTATTCATTTATAAAGTTCAAATGTTTTGAAAGTAAAACAGCTAAATATTACAAATATTATATGCATTTTGGCCCATCTCCCACAGGCGCTTGTTTCGATATTTAAAAAAAAATAAAAATAAAATCCCTGGACCCTAACATATAGATTGATGATCATGTATGTCATCATCGGTTTTAAATAGAAATGTTGTAAGGCATTATAAATCACTAGTTTCGATCAATATAATTTAAATACGATAAATAATAATTCTTATATGTTACATTGTCAGCACGTGTTTAACAAGAAGAAATATTTCCTTCGATGACAAAAACATTGCTTATGGTACGTCAGAAATAGGGGCGTGTCCAAAGTTAAAGCTATGCCCAAAGAAGGAAATTCAAATGTCTTCATGTCTTCGGCGAGAGGGTAAAAAAAGTTTCGATAATAGGCATCAAAAACACAATAAACAGCATGTAATTTTAAATTAAAAGTCAATATGAAACACACAAACCCTTAAATTTTCCGACTAAAATATAAACTGCTAGATAATGAAGTTCAAATATTTGCCTCGAGCATGTGGGAGTGGCTTGGCAAGAAGTAAGAAATAAAAAACAATTATGGACAATTACTACAGCTTTTGACCTCAATATCTTGAGTTTCAGATACAGAAGACATTAAACAATCTATTTACAATGTCGTTTCTAAAAATACCTTACCATTTTGTCGTTACTGACTGTATAATTTGAAACAGGAACGAAATTTAGTGCCGGTGTGGGTCAGTCCTCCGCAAGCTCGTGGTGACCATTACGAAATTGCAAAATCGGTAAGAAAAACGAACAAATCAAAATATGTAATTACTTAACATTAGAAAAAAAATCTTCGAATCTCTCATTATATTTCAAAATCATTTTAATTTTTAAAAGATTTTCATACTATTCTGTTGTCAATAAACAACTTTTTAATTTAAACTACCAGAAATTTAACGAAACGAACACTGACAAAGGGAACTGACTCATTTTTCATTGATGTTGGGGTACAATGTGGGGGAATTGAATTTCGTGATTTCAACAAGAAATCCGTAATTACTGTGTAAATATTGTAATATTTCTGAGTTCACGGACTTTTGATTTTATACATAATATCCCTGTTATTATTAACAAAATGCGAAAAAGTACGAAGTAGAACCTCGCAACTCAAAGATGAAAAATGAACTTCGGTCTTTGTGTGCCACTTCAGATTCAAGAGAGATAACTCATTCAGCGCTGAAACAGACATGAGAGGCCTATATATAATCTACCTGGCATACAAATGATTACTACAACATGCAACTTGCGTTATATTATGCACAACCATTTGGTCTTGACTTCACGAATAAAAAGATTATGCTTCTATGTCTATATTGAAATTTCTAAAGAATTGAATAAGATTTTGAAAAAATTCTTATATGGTTGCAATCTTTTATAAATTGACAATTATAGAGTGGACTTTATATACAGGGTGAGAAGTCCTTTGGGACTGAACTGACGGGTGGTCTTTATCAGTCACATTTGGCAGTAGGACTTCACATAGAGGTCATTATATAGTAAAATCCATAGGGATACTTAAAATAGATCGGTTGTTATAGACAGGTAGACTTTATAGCAGGTTATTCTGTATATAGTTCGTACAAATCTTTTAATTAAAGCGAAACTTTGGGTTACGCTTATTTTTTCCCCGTAAAATTATGTCAAACTAATTATTTCAGCAGATACATTGAAACGGGGTTTAGTTTATGTATTTATTTATTTATTATTATTATTATTATTATTATTATTATTATATTTTAGATTTAAGTAATATTTTAACTCGCGAGGGAAATAACTAACTATGTGTTCTTGAACAATATATGTTGGTGAATTTCGCGGCTTGCCATTTTAATGGATGTGAAGTAACACTCCTCTTGGACACCTCATTATCTTCTTATTACATTTTGATTGCATTGGGGTGAATGTTCTTAATTGAAACAATTAACCGAAACAAATGTAAAGTTTTCTATACAAACTTAAGTTAAGCAAAACATGCAGTTTGAAAACATAGAAAATTGGAAAAATATCCACTCTTAATTTTCTAAACAATTCTTCATCAAAACTTTTTTACAATGACTCTATGTATTGACAAAATGACTGAGTTCAAATGAAAGAATAAATGGATGGATTGGGTTATATCAAATCAAGCCTTATTACTTGCGGTCGACGCTATATGGACTAACAGAGGAACCGGCGGTGATAGTAACTGTTTTTCCATATACATGTATTTCATCTTTTGACGCAAGGTGAGTACTCTTTTACTACATATTGTAATTAATGTAAAATATTTATAGAAGAAAACGGAAGGAATAGAAAAAAATGAAAAAAAGAACGCATCAAAACAGTTTGTATCAAGCTAAGGAAGCACAAGTTTTAGGGGAGATTTTCATTATTAAGTCAACGACTACGGTCTGTTGCTCAAAAAAAGAGCGACATATATGTTTCTACGAAGCTGAAAGCCTTAGTGACCTCTTGTGGAATGAGACGGACAAAACACATTTCGATAAACACAAATTTGAAAGGTCTAAAAGACCATTATAGTCCACAGGGGATGCAGTTTTAAAAATAATTTAATAAGAGGAATAATGAATTATTTAATGAGGTATTTTTGTTAGATATTAAAAACTAAACAACTAATGATTAAATACTTCTCTCTTTTATAAAAATATGTTAACTAGATTCTAAAGTCACCTAACATTCAAAACAAAGAAAACCATAAAACAAAATGCAATGTATTGTTCTAGTATATGTAAGGCGAATATGGTATGATTAACATGTATAGCCAATATCTGTATAAAGTTATATATTTCTGCTTATACCCTTTTTACGGATCCAGCTTTTTTTTTTTTTTTTTTTTTTTTTTTTTTTTTTTTTTTTTTTTTTTTTTTTTTTTTTTTTTTTTTTTTGAGAGAGAGAGAGAGAGAGAGAGAGAGAGAGAGAGAGAGAGAGAGAGAGAGAGATTTAAATGATAAATATTGAAAATCTATCATTTAAAAAAGTCTTTTAGTTTAAACAGTATTTATTTTGTTAAGCAATTATACAAAACAAGTTTACATTACACAAGTAAGGGATTCCAGAACAAGAGTAAGACTAGTCTCCCTGAAAATAACATATGATAAATACATAAATAAACATGAAGTTACAACAGTTATATATGTATATAGTTCTTACTTAATAAGTGGATAATCTAAAAATAATTAATCAATTAATTTATAAGTAAATAAATAAATAGTTGAGTAAATAAATGAATAAATGAGTAAATAAATAAATAAATGTAAGTTGCAAATGATTTAATATAACGGAAAAAAAACAGAGAAGGGGAAGGGGAAAAGTATAAGTGGGTGTTTGTCGGGGGAATATAAATATGATTTTGTAATTATGTCTTAAAACGTTTAGATTGTATAATAAATTCTTGTACTGATAAAAAATTTTCTGTATTTTGTTGTGATAACATAGGGTCGCCATACAGCAATTTGTTGATACTTAAAACGTATGGAAGTAAATAAATGGTTCTTAAACGTATATGACTGTAGATCTTACAAAATAAAAGAAAGTGTTTTGCATTTTCAACAAGTCCACATCGACAATATGGATTGTTAACTAAATTTCTATTAAATAAATGACATTGTAAAGAGCTACATTCTAGTCTTAATCTTGCATGAAGTATTTGCCCAAGTCGAGATCCACAATTGTAATAAAAAGGTACTTTGCAACTTGTAGATATTGAATTTTTAAAAGCAGATAAAGAATTATTTTTAACATCATTTGGAACATCATTCCAATTTCTTATGACAGAAGGTAAAAATGAATTGAAATAAAAAGATGTTCTGCACAATATGCTTTGGAAATTTTGAGAACCTCGTGTATTGAGAGAATGAATTTCATGGTGAGGTAGGGGAACGAGGTTGCATAAGTAAGGAGGAGATAAATCGTTTTTCATTTTGTAAAATTGAACTAATTTATGATTTTTTCTTCGTGTAGCTAGGGTTTCCCATCCTGTTTCAAGATATGAGACGAAAACTTGTAAGTTTTGTAGCTCCACAAACAATGCGGGCGGCTTCAATATTAATATTTTCTACTCTTTGTTTAACATTTTCTGACATAATTACCATATTCAAGCAGAGGTCTGATAAAACTAAAACATATTTTTTTCTAAGATATCACGTGATAAAAAAGTCTTTTAAATATATGTATCATAACTTCGAAAAGATTAACTTACACTGACTAACGATCGGATCGTTACAGTAAAGAAGACACCTGAAAGAAAGAGAGAAAACATACTATCATGCATATATATATATATATATATATTGTGTGTGTGTGTGTGTGAGAGAGAGAGAGAGAGAGAGAGAGAAATACTTTAATATACATTTTTTTCATTACAGAAAAAATTCCACAACTTTGAACCACTTATGTACGTGAATATATACAAATATTATTTGATAAATCTTCCAACTTAAATCGTTACAACAACTGAAAACGCTGTAGTTCTAAAAATAAAGTTGATAAAATAAGTTAATTTTAACTAAAATTGCTTTATATTTACCTATCCACTGTGAACATGTCGTTTGTTCTTAAGCTTCCTTCAAATAAATACCGAGTTCTTCCAATACCTAAAACCTTTTACTCAATTTTCTTTGCTTAAGTTTAACCCGGGTAAAGAAATATTAACTGCATGTCTATAATGACAATCAAAAATAGATTTGTGCCACAGATTTGATCATTTACATCCTGGGAGTTAATAGTTATTTACAAAGATAACAAAGCTAAAAAATAAATAAAAAAATAAAAAATAAAAAAAACAAATATAGTTACATTTTTACAATAACCGTTTAATTCTTCGTCAATTTCGTGTCAAATTTCGTATAATTTTTTTCAGGGACGGATCCAAAATTTTATGACAGGGGTGGGGGATTCTGAGAAGCCCCCAGCGGCGAGGGGGTCTTGGGATAGCAAAAGACCCTCAGCATGTCTAGTGCAGTGCTCTGATGTGGGTATTCGCCGCATTTTTCTCTTTTTCTTTTTTAAATTTTTCATTGAATCCATCGATGCTTTTTTATTCAGTTGCATAAAAAGGCACGTCAAAAAAGGCACGACAAAATTATGTTAAAACACATTGTTCACTATATCGGACGGACAATTTAAATATGACAGGTTAAAATCACACCCAAAATAAGACACTGCTTAAATAAAAATAAAATGTGTTAAAACACATCATTTATCATATCTGGGATTCAAAATGAGGCACTGGTTAAACAACAAATTCAAAATCAGGCACTGGTGAAACAACAAATCGTGTTTAAAACACAATTTATCATATTTGGGGTTCAAAATAAAACACTGGTGCAACAACAAAATCGTGTTTAAACACATCATTAATCATAACGGAGGCTCAAAATGAGGCATGCGATAACTAACAAAAATTTTTTTAGATGTGTCATGTACTTTTATGATTTTTATGAAATAATGCATTCAAAAGTTACACATGAAAATAATTGTCTTGTGCTACTTTTGAATGCGTTATTTCAAGAAATTTAAATGCAACACAGGAAAAAACTATTGAAATATATATAGAAGTTTTTGTGTACGTCCTCATTTAACGTCGTGTCGCAACAACGACTAAAAAATTCCACTAAATTTTGCAAAATTTATTTTCTTGAAGAAATAGTTTCTGATACATAAATTTTATGCGGTTACAAAGGTAATGGGTGTAATATTCATTATCCGTTCACTGTATGAGCCACACACATTATGCAGAAAGAATACTCTCTACTTAATTTAGACACTTTTTGAAAATTGAAATAAATAAACGGTTTCAGAAATACAAAAAAAGAAGTATATGTCTTTTTATCTTTTGATATTTGTTGATAATTTACACCAACAAAAAATTAATTCGGCCAATCACAGAAGTCTGTAAAAATTGTTTTTTAGTCAATTATTTTTATCAACAAATTATATTTGCATGGCTAATGAAATGTTAGTATTTATAATATGATTTTTTCTTGTTCATCTGTCTAACCAGCGAGGTTCCCGGATGAAAACAAGTTATGTTTTCTCTCATTTAAGTGACTTTGTATCTATTTTCTGTTGTATAACATTTAGTTCTAAATCTTCCATATCACTAGTTTGAATACACGCACCAATACCATTGAATTTCTTTTTAATAGCATCAAAACTGGCTGCATAAAGCATTCTATCACGTACTGCGGCATCTTCTGGGTTCCTACAGAAATAATTAAGAAATAATTCAGAAAAAAAGTTTTAAAAAATGTTTTATAAACAATCATAAAAGAAAAAGTAACCAATTAAATATTTTCCACGATGAGATAACTTAGTTAGTCGGTTACTATGGAATTCTTAATACACAAATATGCAACCAATAGTAAGCGACCGAATAACCTAAACCATTATAATCATTGTAATCAAAAGTAAATGTCTGAAAGATTATTTTAACAACTATATTATGTCACCAGTAAACTTACACATGGTAGAAACGCCTGTTTACCAAATGATTTCTAACATGTTGAAAAGCTTGTTTAAAATGTAATCAAGCGATTTGTTGCTAAAACTTACTTAAGTATGCAGTCGAAATTCAAAGAAAAGTGAAAAAAAAATCAACAAACCGAGTGGCCGATAGTCTACTAGTATGGAATCTTAGGTATCACATCGGGGCCACGTTTTGTTAATTAAACTTCTGTTAGGAATCTGATAAAATTAAGTTTTCGACGTTAATATGAAAAGATGAACAATATTTTTCTATAGAAGCATTGTGGGGTATCGGTCACGCGGTTTGTTGGCAAACCTCCTTATTGGAATCATGCGAGATTACTGAATTATGAATTATATTATTCAGTTATTATCATACGTGAAACAGAGGCGTTCTTATATTGATTTATATAAAGATTCAACACCCAAATGATAAAAATGTTTTTACTTACCAAAACATTAAGACTGGTTTCGATCCAAAGTCGTAAACTGCATATCTACATGATTTGGTCGCCCTTATAATTTCTTTAAATGCAGTATACTCGTCTTTTCAAAATAAGAATAAAACAACGTCATTAATAAAAAATAACCTGTTCAAAATTGAAATTTAAAATGAAAACTGTTTAAATGTTTAGCAATGCGAATGGAATATAAATAATGTATTCACTGAAGGAACTCAAATTAGTCGAAAGTGTACTAGTGTTGTCACTATTAGTTTTCAAGGCATGGATTGTGGGTTTAAACCTTAGTGGGCTGGAATTTTCCGAGGTAATTTTCTCCCCTCTGACAACAATTTGGAATTTACGACTCGAAGGACCGTGTCATTTCATGTGAAGAGCTCATTGTCATAAACTAGCTGTTTTTAACCTCTCAAATCTAATATCGTCCTATTTAAGAGAAATAATATTTATTATTTTTATTCGGGGGTATAAAGGCCTTTCATGTCACTAGACACTAACACGCATAATTTTATGTGCATATTGAATGCCCGGTTTCTATTATTATTATTATTATTATTATTATTATTATTATTATTATTATTATTATTATTATTATTATTTTAAATAATCAATTGATCAAAGTTATGTATTTATGATGCTTCGGGGACAAATAAATGTCGGAATCATAATCTGATGAGGGAGGATATCGGGTGATTGTATTTTTACCTTCGGTTGGATCACGCTCTCCTTTTACTTGCCGATTCTCTTGTCTATCAATAACGATTTCTGGGTCTTCGATCTTAAATATGATATACCTCAAAATTTCTTTATCACCTGTTCCTGGTCGTTGTAGTCGGTTATATTCATTTAAAGCATGGTCGTTCAACTTAATGCCAGATGCCTGCAAATAATGCATACATAAATAATATACATGTAACACTAAATATGTGGACTGCATTGTTCGTGAGTTACAGAAGAAATATCTGTAATCGGGTTGAACAAAAGTCTAATTTCACCATTTGATTTAATATACAAAGACTTGCATTTGCTATTTATAATGAACAAAATCCTTTAGATACAAGTGTTAAACGCAATGGGATAGAACTGATAATAATAAAATAATAATAACGGGTAGGAAAAGTTACTGACAAGCAAAGTATATAAAATGACAAAAACACACTAATTCATACATCTAGTTTACTATTTTTTGTAAGTAACAAGTTCCAAAATTATCTGTCAAGCATTTAGGGAAAAATAGTTGTTTAATAAAAATGATTTAGAGGGAGCACTAAATCCCAGCAATATAGCTCTTGCAGCCATTTTGAAAATGAAAATCAAACACACCATAACACTAAATCCGCATTACTCTTATTAAGTCTCGAAAATATCTGACATTCTATCTCTGAGATATCGAACAGTAGTTGCGGTAGAAAAAACGAAAAACAGCAAGACGCATATGTTAAACATCTTTAAAATCTCCAACCCGACTTTATTTGGGGTCATAATGTAATGTTAAATCTTTATTGAGCTAAAAAGTTTCACTTTAATTTATTTTATTTCATTTCATTTCATTTCATTTCATTTCATTTTATTTTATTTTATTTTATTTTATTTTATTTTATTTTATTTTTTGTGGCTATATAAAATGGGCACAATATGCTTTTGTATCCAACACCTTTTTGTGCAACGAATGGATTTTCAAATAATTGCTTGCAGTTAAGTTCATAACAATTAATCTGTTCTGTTTTAATTATTTTCCATCACATTTTTATATCACTATTTTGAATTCTGTTTAAAGTTCTATACAAGATGATGTGAGACTATTAATCTTCTTTGCTGTCCACTTGCCAATCTAGGATGCTAACCAGGGGCAATTTCTTAAGATCAAGGATACAAATTCTAAATAGAACCATTGTCTACAAAAATTTATACTCCATAAAAAAACTCATTTAAGAGTATTATATATATATATATATATATATATATATATATATATATATATATATATATATATATATATATATATATATATATATATATATTATTTTTTACCCATAAGTCACAACTTGATACAAAGCAGTAAAGTCAAACCGAGGCCTAAGAATGTCCAAAAAGAGTAAATCAATGTTAAAATAAATTTTAAATTACATTGCCAGAAGCAATGAAATGAGGCGTGGGTTGACTAGGACAGATTTTAGAAAAGCAACATATTTAATGTTTAAGAAGCATTTCGTAGTAAAAGTTGGTAACATACTTCCTTAACTTAATATGAGGGTGCTAAATTCGAATTTAGTGGATACCAAGCTGAGTTTTGAGTTTTAAGGCCCATAATTCTAAAAACAAAATGGCGACTGGAAAATTGCCATTTTATATAGTTATACAACATATCAATTAGTACTTTTTAATTTAAAGATTAATAAAGACTTGATATGTGATTTTAAGTAAATTGCTTGCATTCTTAGCTATTCTAGAAACAACTTGATTGATTTTTTTTATCAAATTAAGTACAACTGAAGCATTTGTGAACAAATATCTTATAACAATAAAAAGGTATTAATCAGGTCTACCAGGCAGAAAGCAGATATCAGTTAAGAGAGCAGAAGCAAACGATATTGCTTTCCATTTACTTAGAAACAAATCAGTCATTACAGTGAGTTGGACAATTTTCAATGAAACTTTGACGGATAACAATCCAGAAAGGACAGCAGTTGGTTATTTGCCAATAATACAGGCACCAGCACATGAATACGATACGTTAAATGCTGTTGTCCAGCGCTGTTTACAGGTCTGTGATAGATTAGGTCAAAAGTATGTGGTTATTACTGTTGATCAAGCTTTGTATTGTAAGCTTATGGAACTGAAATGGAGCAATCGTCTATATACAGAAAGAGTCATTCCTAGGTTAGGTGGCTTTTATATAGCACTGAATTTCTTAAAAGTCATAGGAAAGCATATGCAAGGTTCAGGATTATCAGAGGTTTGGATTGAAGCAGGATTACTTGGATCAAATACAGCTGACATGGTTTTGGAAGGAAAGAAGTTCAAGAAGAGTGTCAGGTCACACAAAATAACAATGCAGGCTTTGTGGAAACTATTAATGCCAAAATTTTTGGCATTTCTTTCTGGTAGTAATGAGTATCTCTACAATGAAGTCTCAGATTGCACCAAGACTATTGATGATGTTAAAGTTTTGATAGATCTGATAATGAGTGACAGGTTTCTGGGAGCTCTCACTCAGTTCATCGAAAGTAAAAAGGAAGAGAATGTTAATTTTAAATTTTGGTGGGAATACATGGAAATGATTTCAGTTTTGTTGATGTTTATTAGAGCTCAAAGAAATGGAATATGGGACTAACATTTGCAGTCTTAGAATGGTGTTACCTTACTACTTCAGATATGATCACTAAAACTATGGAAGGTGGGGTCCTGTGTATTTAGCAGAGATGAATATGTTACTAGATGAAGTTGCAACAGAATTTTAGAGGGAAACTTTGTAGTTAAACGATCAGATAGAAAATTTAATCAAGTTGACCCAGACCAAGCACAGGAATGGCTAAATGGAACTGGAAAAAGGTGTGGGGGTATTGTTGGTATTACCAAAACTTCATCAGCCCTTTCTCGATGGGCTCTCTCTTACAACCTAAGGTCACAGATTGCAGAGGATACCAGGAAAATGTTCAAAGCACAATCAAATGATGAAAATCACAGCGAGTTAAAACCTGGTCGAAACGAAAGAGATAATCACGACGAGGAGATGATAATTTCAATGCTCCAGCAATTCCAAGTCTTTTAAAGTGACCTTCATGTATGTAACCTGCAAAATATCGTAACAAAGGATATGTCTACAAAGAATATTCAAGATTCTCTGTTACTTGCTAACTCAAAGGGCCAGTCTCAAATGGAGGACTTTGTAGAAGAAAGGTTAATTATATCTGATACAGGTGGTACTAAATATTCTATCTATGAACCAATAAAGAGAAACAGCTCATCCACGTTTGAAACTCTTTATGAGGTTGTACAGAAAAATAAGAGTAAAGCAACGGGTACCATCTTGAAGGCTGATCGAAACTTTTTACGAAGGATTGTTACAGCTTATGCAGCTGGACGCGATATTGACCTTAAAACTCCACTGGCACATGAGCTTATGCCCGTTCCATTATCTCTTTCAGACCTAAATGGTAATCTATGAACCGGAAACAAGGCAATGTTGGCTGACATACTTACCAAAGACATTGAATGGCCAAACACTGTTTGTGTTGACAAAGAGTCCTCGTCGTGCCTTATTCTCGATGGACAAGTTTGATCTATTGGAAATCCAACCCATGTAAAGACTTTTAGAGACTTTGCTGATGTTTTTGTTAATTCGGTATACCAGTCTGGTGCCAAGTTTAAGCGAATAGATGTCATTTTTGACAGATACATGCAAGAGTCTATAAAACAAACAACCCGACAAAGAAGAACTAAAACTGTTAAACCATTCCGCCGTGTCATTAAAAGTGGAGATGTTCCTTTTCCAAAGTCTTGGTAAAATTTCATTGCCCTTAATGAAAACAAAGCAGATCTTGCCCGGTTTTTATCAGAGGAACTCCTTATACATGCACCTTCTGAGAAAGAAATTGTTGTTGCTGGAGGATTTGACAATGAGCAAGAAGTTAGATTGTCAGTTCCGACAAGAGATCTATCTGAGCTTTCTGCTTCCCATGAAGAAGCTGATACGCGCATTATTCTCCAAGCAATCAATGCTCAGACCAATTCTGTTGTAGTGTGTGCCACGGATACAGATGTTTTCATTCTCTTGGTAGCTCATTTAAGTGAGATAAAGTCTGATCATGTGTGGATGATGACAGGAACCTGCACTAAAATGAGATACCTACCCATTTAAGATGTTTTCCAAAGTATACCTCCGCATTTCCTTGCGTTCCATGCCCTAACAGGGTGTGACACAACATCCTTTTTCTATGGACATTCCAAAAAATCATCTTGGTCGGTGTTCCTTGAGCATTATGATTTGCTCAAAGATGTTGGAAATGGCGACATTAACCAAGCAACCAAGCAATGCTCGATTCCATGGAAAAGTTTGTTTGTAAGCTATATTCTGTGGAACAATTCAATTCTGTTGATGAGGTCAGATCATTTATGTTTTCAAAATCCAGTAAGCAGGAGAATCTTCCACCAACGTCTGATGCAGTATATTTTCATTTCAAGAGAGCTCATTATCAAACCTGTGTGTGGAAACAGGCAGGTGTTGTTGTACTATTGGTTGGAAAAGAGACAATACTGGATTAAGTCTGGTTTTAATGGCAAAGGAACCCATTCCGAAAGTATGTAGTGAACTGGTGACATGTTCCTGTCGAACTGGATGCCAAAGTTTAAGATGCACATGTAGAAAGGCGAAGTTACCATGTTTGCCATATTGTTATTGCAAATCCAGGGCTGGTCGAGGACAATGCTTTAATATATAAGGAAAAATATGTTCCAAGCTGACATTTTTTCATTTATCCAATGGGTTTGCATCCTGATATGTTTTGTTTAAATCAACAATATTATGATTAAAAATACATAAAAACAACACATATAAGTTGTAGTTTGCTTTTAATTTGACGTAAAGTTATTATATCCCGTACAATAATGCTAGATTTTGACCGCCATTTTGTTTTTGGAATTATGGGCTTTAAACTTATTTTTCAGCTTGGTATCCACCACTTTTGAATTCAGCACACCTTAATTAGGTATAAGACATATGTTACCAACTTTTACTATAAAATGCCTATAAAAGTCACATTTTCTGAAATTTGTCCTAGTCTAGGGCGAAGCTAACCGTCTTTCCAGATGAACAGGGTCCGAGCAGATAAATTATAGTCTTAATAAACCTAAAACACCAGCCATCTTTCGTCAGCATCGAAGAATTTATTGCATGACAAACGAAATGGCCTGTTTCAATCGCCTTTTTCAAACATTTGATTTTAAGTGTCTATTTAACCTCGGTACCCAACAGGGGACAAGTATTGGTAAAGTTTTTACTCTAGTCAATTGAGTTTAATATATAATTATGGAACGCAATAGCTGTCTTATATAGTACAAAAATAGTATATGGATTCATTTTATCATATTTATTTGCTTTCATCGTTATGTTTTGGTTTTACTAAAACCAAATCATATAATGATGAAGTGAAAACATATACTAGAAAAACCCAATCATATAATGATGAAGTGAAAACATATACTAGAAAAACACAATCATATAATGATGAAGTGAAAACATATACTAGAAAAACACAATCATATAATGATGAAGTGAAAACATATAATAGAAAAACACAATCATATAATGATGAAGTGAAAACATAAAATAGAAAAACACAATCATATAATGATGAAGTGAAAACATATAATAGAAAAAACACAATCATATAATGATGAAGTGAAAACATAGAATAGAAAAAACACAATCATATAATGATGAAGTAAAAACATATAATAGAAAAAACACAATCATATAATGATGAAGTGAAAACATAAAATAGAAAAACACAATCATATAATGATGAAGTGAAAACATATAATAGAAAAACACAATCATATAATGATGAAGTGAAAACATATAATAGAAAAACACAATCATATAATGATGAAGTGAAAACATATAATAGAAAAACACAATCATATAATGATGAAGTGAAAACATATAATAGAAAAACACAATCATATTATCATGAAGTGACAACATAAAATAGAAAAACACAATCATATAATGATGAAGTGAAAACATATAATAGAAAAACACAATCATATAATGATGGAGTGAAAACAACAGAAAAACACAATCATATAATGATCAGACCAAACAAACCATACCATATAATGATAAAACAAAAATTTATAATTTTAAAACCAAAACTATAACGATGAAAGCAAATAATATTATGATTAAATGAATTTATATACCATTTTTGTACCATATAAGATGGTAAGTGTTCCATATATAATGCATTCCTTCTTGTGGTATGGTGTTCTATATATAATGTATTCTTTCGAGTTTTTTTTCTTTTTCGTCGTCGTTTTCTTGTTGTTTTGTAATTTTTTGTAAGTATTGCTTTTAAATAAATTTATCTTTATGTCTTAACTCTTAAAGTTAGTTACTAATGAAACCTGTTAGCAAGTTAATTAGTTTCAAATTACTATAATTTCTTAATTATACCACACATTATATCACACAGGCTTCAGAAATGATGGTTTGCAGCAATAGTGTGTGTGTGTGTGTGTGTGTGTGTGTGTGTGTGTGTGTGGTTAAGTCAACCTTTTTAAGTAAAAGTTTTTATACAATTATATTCCATATGAAATTCTTAAAAAATCTCGTACTGTCTATTTTATTCACGCTTCATTTTAACATTGTAGCTTGTAACAAGTTCCAACATTATAACTTGTAAAGTGACTCATCTGTATTCCATTCATAAAATCACAGAAGAAAATTCGGAGATCTAATAGCCAGCGACATTCCATATATAGATCGGTAAATATGAACATGCATATATATATGTATAAAACCGTATAAGGATTTAAAGTTTTAAAGCACTGATACTAATTTGCATATTATTTCCTTCCTTCCTTACTATCAATTGTATAGTTGTTGTGTGTATAACTTAAAGATAAAAGATGTTTACAATACAGGAACCACTTGATTTACAGTTAAGATAGTGAAAGGGTTTTCATTTGTAACCAACCCCCGCCCCTTAAAATGACAAAAATACTTTTTGTAACCAATGTTTAAAATAAATTTACATCGAATGGTATTCTTGGTGGCATAAAGGGAAGGTCTATCAAAGTATTCAGCAGATTTTTCTAGTAAATTTTAAAATGTGGTTTATAATTGTTTTTAAATCCGCGTTTATTTTGCATCGGCCTTTCATTATTTCAGATGTTTAAAATTATTTTACTAAATACATGTAGATATTTTTGTCAGATTTTCTTGTTTTAATGCAAATACATTCAAAAACTGTATTATTGACATATACCTTTTTTTAAAAAAAAAAATGTATCCAGTGATAAAATTAAAAAAATGGTATTTACACAAACTTAACGTACCTCATGTGCAACTAAGAACAAACTACAACTAATTGAGAAATTTTTATGTTTTAAAGATAAAACAACAACTCACTATTTGAGCGTTTTAACTAGAATACCAAACTATTAATAAAGAAATTTTCACCAGACCGCGTGACTTTTATACAACAAATGCATTCTGGTATCAGAGGCACCTCACAAGTTAGTGAGGTAATTATGTTATACGCCCCAGTCAAGATTTTAAAGCATTAAACCAAGTATTTTATAAATCTTCTTACCATTTTGGGTATTCGTTAAAAACTAAAAACTTCCTCGTTGGTCAACAAAAATGACGCTCAATAAGTCATTTAACTTCAGACATGCGCAATTGCAGTACCTATGTTTATGCAAATTTTATCAGATATATCCGAAACGCTTAATAATACCTTGTATGTAATACATGTTTACATCCTCTATATCTGATGGAAAAAAATGCTTTACAGTAAAATAAGATTGTTGATTATATTTTTTTTAAAAATGGTATTGTGAACTGAATAAGGATTACTCAGTATTTAAAGTCCGTTTATTTTCCAACTCTAAATCTGTTTTTTTAACTGACGTCATGTTAAATTTAACAATATGCGTTGACATGCGCTTTAAATGACTACCCACTTCCTAGTTAGGGGATAAGGGTTGTTGCAGATGGGGTCAAGGATTTATGTAACAAAACTCTGGATGACGTAACTTCTATACTTATTAAAGTGTGACAAATAAATAACTTGTAAATAAGGCTGATCTTATGTAGTATTGTCATGTACAACTTTTGAATTTTATATAATAATGGTACTTTTGAGTGTAATATTTTATAAAATTTAAAAGTCGTTTATTTATTGAAAAAAATACTGTTAAATAGTGTAAAACAACATACACGGATTAAACGGAACGGGTAACGCTCTCTCTCTCTCTCTCTCTCTCTCTCTCTCTCTCTCTCTCTCTCTGAGTGCTGTAAACTCATTGTAATTATAGTACTTGTTAACTTCCGCCTACAATATGACCAGTTAAGGTGTCTAGCTATGGCCTGTTTTTATTTATTAATTGAATTCAGATGCACATAATTACTACAATTATTATCTTAATCGTTTTATATAAGATCCAAGTGCAATTAAATTATTATGCATTTAAAAAAAGACTATATTTCTTTGAAAAAAATGAATTAATTAAGATTTTTTTTTTAAATTCAAAAAAGGTGGAAAATTCTGGGATAGTCCATTCAGCTGTAGGTACGATCGCTGTTGTTTGAACCACAGTATATATTTCTTTTGCTGTCATGCTAGCAGACAATATTACCTGGCCAGCGAAAATGAGAAAGTCGGTCATGCGCAATTCTATTTTTTTTTAACCCGCATGATTTTTCAGCGATGTATTTCCGGAATGAGTGTTTGAGTGTTTTACCATATTAAATCCCCTAAGGATTTTAAAAAGCTCTGCATTTTATACTCCAGCTAAGATGGCATTTATTTTGGTGTCAGTTAATTACGACATAATGCATACGTCATAACGATATGTGACATGCTACAATTTTTTTTTGATATCTCTTCTAAAGCCTTGAAAAACTAGTGCTACGGCAGACGTGAATCAGACAGTAGTTTTGATTGCAGAACTAGCAAAAATCAATCTGTCGTTAAAAATCATTCTGTTGTTGGATTTAATTTTATTATTTACTAAATAAACCTCTTCAACAACAGAAATACTTGAAATATAAAATGATTCAACTTATAAACAAAAGACCTGTAGATCCTGTATGAAATTTACCTTCATTTAAAACAATTGAACATTAAACTTATAAGTTTCCGTTGTAAAGGTCAAGGTCATGCAATTTGTTGAGGATTAGTGACGTGGATTTGTTTGTTTAAGGGAGGTCTGAATTTCCTGGGTCGTTTTAATAAGACCAGGCAACAATTGTTATCCTTTAAAAGTCTTCTGTGAAGTTCTCTAAAGGTATAAATTTGACATTCTCGGTTTGAAAAGAAACATACGACTTCAGAGGTTTATATTTTGATTCTGTTTAAAAGCACGAATTACATAAGGCGACGATGATACCTTTCTTTTCAATTATTCCCTTTTGTGTTTTTTATTTCAGACAATTCTTTTAATTCCTAATTTTAATGGATTTTACCAAATAAAAAGGCAAAATATAAGAATTTTTTAACTTAAAATTTAAATTAACGATTTAAAACCATTGTCTGTAAGTATCCAACAAATATAGTGATGAAAAAAGTAGTATCTATTTTTTAAACAAAATAGGTTTATAAGGCAATAAAAAATGTGTTTCAAAAACTGGTGTTTAGTTTTCGTGCTACATTATCTTTATTCAATCATTATACACTTCATTTAATCATTGTTATTTTACATACAGAGTCTTTGAAAATATTTTTTCTGATTGCAAACGGATGAAATAAGATATAATGTACATTAAGGTCTCTAATTATAACACACCAGATTTCCAGTCGGAATTATCTTTTGCAAAGTGTTTTCATTCCACAGTCATTTGAGGGACTATAGTGACATAGCCGTCTTATTCAAAGACTCGTTCTCGCGGATGACAGCTGCTTCAAAAAGATATATATGTAAAGTCTTCGGTTTGTATAGGCATACAAATTATAAAATACAAAATGCAATTTTAACAAGAGAACTATACACACACTTATAAACTGTAATATTTATACAATAATAATTATGTAGAGATCTGAAAAATGAATAATTATCTCCCTTGCATCGAGCAAAAAAGTACAAGTAATAATATGTATAATACAAACGTATACAAATGATACATAATGATGATAAAGTATATTATAGAACTACAGCACAGCATGTATAAAGGACACATACACAGCAAGTGATCGTGAATTGACAATTGGTATTTATAAACTAAACTGTTGTGCAATATTGCTGATTTAGTGTAAATTAAGGATTAATCAACACACTGAGGAAAAAGAAGGACCTATTTGAGATTCTTTATTCTCTAAACAACCGGAGGTGGTACATGAGGTACTTTGTATACAATAAATTGTACAATGGGCGACATACTTTTTCAGAAAAACTACTACATCAAGCATATACATTTTAATATGCATATATATATGAACGACACATGCATAATACCTATTAATACACATATACAAATGTACACAATTACGTATAAACACACACACACACACACACACGCACGCACGCACGCACACACACACACACACACACACACATCTATTTATATAAACATGCAACTGCTTCTTTGAATGACAAATAGCACAGGAATCCCAGTGGTTGTGACAATTCCCATCAACAAGCACCAGTTAAACACAGCGTGTAGCTTATGGTGTTCTTCGTGTATAATTATACATTATGTATTTGACAAAATTAAAATTAACAGTGATTTTTACCTATAAGATACGACTGCTTTATTGAATATTACACCATGTAGGTACACAAAGAATTGAGATAATTCCCGGCAACAAGTTAAGTTTCTTCTAAGAAGATCCCTTTCAAATAATTTACATTCAAATATGTAATGAAATTAATCTCCTTCAGCTCGGCTGTCACATAAATTGCATATTTGCTTACTGCGTTCAACATTTTCCCACCTTTTTTCTATACGTAAACGATGGTTGCAAGTTCTTAACTTTACAAATATGTTTTTGATGTTTTCATTTAAAATAGTTGATAATTTTCAAAAACAAATTTATTTTTGTATATTCTAAAATTAATTATTAAAATTAATTAAACCAGTCTGACATTTCTTAATTAAGTTTGTGTTTTTAGCGTAATTTTTTAGTCTATTATTCAAAATAGATATAAATAAGTTGCTAAAAAACCAAAACTGTAATTGATCTGTAGTTATCAGGGTTTTTTTTTTCACTTCCTTTGTTTTTTTATAAATTTGTCTTATTTGACCTACCAACCACACAGTTTGGAATATAACGGTGTCAAAGATAATATTGCATAGCAACAAATATATTGGTAAAAATGCAAAAATGAATGCTTTGTTATATTCATTAACAAAACCATCCATACCCGAAGGTTTGGTTTTTTTTTCAAATAAGTAACGGCTTGAATAATTCCATTTACCGTAATAGGACCATTAATATCATTATTCACTGAATCATCACTGTGCGACAAATTTAGAAAATCAATCTCGTTTCCATTTACAAATACAAGAGTTAAAATTACTGAAACTAGAATAAAAAGCATTAAAGCTGCATTAAGTTTTCCAAAGAAAAAATTCAAACGGTGTTAATCTAATAAATGATGTTCCTAATGAACAATGTTACATTTGGTTCAACGATAAAAGCTCGAATAAATACAGAAATTACAGTATTTACCCAGCGAGATGCAGCATTTGAGATCTAATATTAGAAACATGGTTACGTCATCAAAACCCGGGTCATTTAAACACAACTTTCAAAATGTTGAAATACGATATATTAAACACAGAACTTCGTTGAATTTGTCATTTGTGACTTAGTAAGAGACAAAAAACACCATTTCAAATACATCTGGATATTAATGAAGGACAATCAATGCAATCTGTCATGTTTCACTTTCGATTCTAGGCTTTTCCGTACATCCGTGCGCATGTTCCAAGCTCATAATTACCATCGTAGAACACTGACCAACCGGTCAGAGGATTCCGTTTATTTACAGCTAAAAGAAATGAAATTTTAGAAAATGAATGTCACGGATCGTAGTTAGAAGATATCTACTTTTAAAAAAACATATTTTTAGAAAATCAAAAAAAATCAGAAAATTGGTAAACTTAATGCAGCTTTAAGGTCAAAGTCTTCATTATCATTTTTGACAAACTGCTTTTTAGATATTACCGACGATATTGATTTTGTTTATCGTTTTGGGAGGCATTTTGATGTTAGACAACGCTTAATTGTTGCTCGTTTTAACCGATTCAAACAAAGAAAACTAGTGCGGAAAAACGCAAAAAATCTTGCCGGTACAAGGTATAGGATCAGTGAGCAATTCCCACTAGAAATCTAAAATAAACGTAAGGAACTTTACCCTGTTCTCCGTAAAGCAAGGGATTGGACAATAAAGCGTTCCTAAAAATTGATAAGCTTTACATTAATGGCAAGCTTTACGTGGATCCTGAGCTACAACATGAGAGACCAGGTGAAATAGCAAACGTAGAGGACGGCAGGACCATCTCTTTTGTCCCTAATAACAGAATGCATAGACGCATGGACCGTTACCAACCAACGGGATCATGACCAGGCTAGTATCAGAGCGTCAAAGAGGCAACGGGTGTACTCTAACGAGAATAACAACGTAGATGGAAAATCCTACCCAGAGGCTGTTTCGACCAACACAGCTACGGATATCCCTGATTGCAATCAAGCCATAGCTAGGATGAGGCAGGGGGTGGTTCTACTCAAAGTACTTATAATATTGATGCTAATTTAAACACTCAGATACAAACTTTAGACAAGGGAACTTTAAAATTATGTGAGCTAAATGTCTGCGGACTAAGAACAAAATTGTTGATTCCAGAATTTGTTGAAATTCTTAATACATATGATGTTTTGTTTACAATTGAAACAAAACTTATTAATGTAGATAAAATTGAAGTAAACAATTTACCTTTTTTCATAATGTAACCAACCTAGACGCAGAGGGCTGGGTATTTTTGTCAAAAATAAAGTTGTAAGTAATTTTAGTGAAATACAATCTGATAGTAACTTGGTTCTCTGTTTCAAACGTAAACATTAAATAAGAGACAAAGATGTTATTTTTGGGGTGGTTTATTTTCCTCCAGTGGACTCGGTATACTCCGATATAGATTGTTTTGAAGAACTAGAAAATGAAATAATTAAAATTTCAAATATTTGCTCTAATGTATGTTTAATTGGAGATTTTAATGCTAGATAAGGAAATCTAAAAGGTTACACTGCCATAAATACAAATTTTTTCTGAATTTATAGACATAGACGAATCTGCAATTTGACCAATTATCTGGGATAAATACACTTAAAAATCTTTGGGTTTCTTTGGATAGCTATAACATGGTTGTAAGCAAACCTGTTTTTCTTTAGTGTTATTGAAGACGTTTGTATACTAGAGTTTGATAATCTTTTGTCCGATATACACTGTCCTGTTATAACCATGTTATAGCTATCCAAAGAAACCCAAAGATTTTTTAAGTGTATTTATCCCAGATAATTGGTCAAATTGCAGATTCGTCTAAAGGTAAATGATAAAATGGTCTCTACTACTAAGCCTATTAAATGGTGTGGAAAATGCTAACTTTTTTATTGAGAGTATATTAGATGAAGATATTGTAAATATAATGAATGATTTTGTAAATTTTGATGTAAATAGAGACAAAAAAGATTTTATTAATGACAAGTTTAGAAAAATATGTTACCTTTTCTTAAAAATCTGCCAAAAAGTCTTTTGGTTTTAAGAAATGTATAAATAATAAAACCTCAAAGCCGTTGTTTGGTAAAGAATGTAAGGAGAAGAGAAAACTGTTAAATAATGCAAAACCAACTTTTTTAAAATTAAAATCAATATTGCAAAAGCAAATGTAAGAGTAGCAAATAAATCGTATAAAAAGTACTATGTAAGCATTATAAACTTATCAGAGAAAACTAGAAATAAAATTACAAAATATCCGCACTTCAAACCCAAAAGACTATTGGAAGGTTCTTAATAGAAAAGTTTCTAGAAAGAAAGAAAATAACTTTGATTTAGACAGATTTTATGAAGATTTTAAAGGGTTGAATTCTTTTGAAGAAAACGACAGTAGGAAAAAAAATAGATTGTAACTGTTTTGAAAATAATGTTAATGCTGAAATAAATGGTCCCACCACAGAAACTGAAATAACAACTGCGGTTAAAAATCTTAAAAACAATAAATCGCCAGGGGTAGATAACGCCCTAAATGAATATTTAAAATCCACTTTAAGTAAAATGTTACCAGTTTATGTATTATTGTTTAACTTTATTTTTAACACTGGACTTATAACTGATGATTTGATTGTTGGAACTATTAAACCTCTGTATAAAAATAAAGGTGGCTACAAAGAACCTGACAATTATAGAGCTATAACGATATTAAGTTGTTTCGGCAAGCTTTTTACAGCTATCCTTAATCATCGTTTAAAAATATATGCAGAGAGTGAAGAAATCCTGACGAAATCTCAAGCTGGTTTTGAGCAAAACTACTCTACAGTAGATGATATCTTTATATTATACAGTATTGTTGAATGTTTATTCTCATCAAAAAGAAAGTTATTTTGTGTTTTTATCGATTTTAAAAAGGCTTTTGATAAAGTTTGGAGAAACGGGTATAAGCTCAGAAAATGTAACATAAATGGTAAATGTTTTAATGTCAAAAATATATTAATGATAGTATTAAATCATATGTTGTTAAAGGAAGATTGAAATCTAATTACTATTTAAGCGAGATTGGTGTTCGCCAAGGAGAAAACTTGTCAACTTTTCTTTTTTTCTATTTATGTTAATGGTTTAGAAGAGTTTCTGGCTCAAAATAACAAAGCAGGTCTAAAATGTTTAACGGAAATGGGAAATGCTACACCAGTACGTAAATTTTTACTTCTTCTCTATGCAGATGATACTGTAATATTTTCGGAAAATGAAATTGATATGCAGAATACTTTAAATGTTTTTTACCATTATTGTAATATGTGAAAACTAGAGGTCAATATAGATTAAACAAAAGTGATGTTGTTAAGTAAGAGTAAACTAATCATATACCTGTATTAAAAGTTTGGTAGTGCTACTCTTGATTACGTCGATAGCTATTGTTATTTGGGTATAGTCTTCAATGGAAATGGTAAATTTTATACAGCTAGAAAAAACCTGTATGAGCAAGCATGTAAGGCTTTATTCAGTGTATATAGAAGTTTAGAAAATAATAAATTGTCAGTCGAATGTCAACTAGATTTGTTTGATAAATTGATATCACAAATATTATTTTAAGGTTTCGAAAAGTAAAATTGTTTGAAAAAATAAATAAACAATACTGTAAAAAAAATTCTAAAGCTTAAAACTACTACACCTACGTTTATGGTATATGGTGAACTTGGAAGGCTCCCATTACAGGCACAAATATATAAAAAAATTGTTTCATTTTGGTATAATACGGTGTTTTCTAAAAATAAGTTAACAAACTATTGTTATAGGTTATTACTATGTCATCATAACGAGGGGAAAAATATAGCCTGGGTTTGCAAAATAAAAAATTTATTGGATTTGGTAGGTTTAAGCAATATCTGGAATTCTCAAGGGAGTCAAGTCAACAAAACCTTGTTAAGTTAAATCAATCGAACAAAAGCTGAAAGACCAGTTCGGTCAAAATTGGTAAAAACAAATAGAGCGGTCTTCCAGGACTCTAATATATAGAATTTATAAGGATTAGTTTGGTTTTTAAAAATACCTTAATTTTTTACCTGTTAATTTTAGATTAATATTTGTTAAATTTAGGACCACTTATCATTGTTTACCTATAGAAAAGAGGAGGTGGGAAAAAAATGACAGAACTGAACGGAAATGTTAACTTTGTGACAAATCATGCATTTTGAACGAATACCATTTTTGTTAGAGTGTGAAAAATTCAAAGTCCTAAGAAAAAATATATTAAAGAAAAATATTATATCAGACCGAACACATTAAAATTAGCATGTTTATTAGAAAGTAGAAACAGTAAAGAAATCATTGATTTGTTTAAATTTATTAAAGAAGGTCTAAAATGTTATAGTTAATTTAAAAGTTATTTACTTTTTGCTTCCTTTAAACTTGTTCTGTATAATAAGCATTACAGCTCAGTACTTTTTGGTTGGGGTTAGGTTGCTTAGTTTTGGTAGTAGGCATTGTAGATCTGGATTTGTAGGTAGGGGACTTTCCCAATCACTTGTCGCTCTACTCTGCTTATTACTCAAATAAGCACATTTATTTTAGTTAAGTTATTGACGACCATAATATGATACGTATGCTATGTGTTTACTGTATCTATGGTATAGTGATATATATTGTCAAATCGTAATGTATTATGTTTATATTATATATCAATCGCCGTAATATGTAATATATTTTTTTTGTATATTAACCTCACATACCACCCCCAGTGGTTTTGAGAGTAATAAAGACTTTAAACTTGAACTTCAAATAGACATACATGTTAAGTCTTCGGTTTGTATTGGATACAAATTATAAAATACACTATTTTAACAAGTAAACTATACAAACACATACAAACTATAATATTTATACAATAATAATTATGTAGAGATCTGAAAAATGAATAATTATCTCCCTTGCATCGAGCAAAAAAGTACAAGTAATAATATGTATAATACAAACGTATACGAATGATACATAATGATGATAAAGTATATTATAGAACTACAGCACAGCATGTATAAAGGACACATACACAACAAGTGATCATGAATTGAAAATTGGTATTTATAAACTAAACAGTTGTACAATATTGCGGATATAGTGTAAGTTAAGATTTAATCAACACATTGAGGAAAAAGAAGAACCTTTTTCAAATTCTTTATTCTCTAAACCACCGGAGGTGGTACATGAGGTACTGCGTATACAATAAATTTTTACAATTGGCGACATACATTTTCAGAAAAACTACTACATCAAGCATATAAATTTTAATATATATGAACGACAAATGTATAATACCTATTAATACACATATACAAATGTACACAATTACGTATAAACACACACACACACACACACACACACACACACACACACACACATATATATTTATATAAACATGCAGCTGCTTCTTTAAATGACAAATGGCATAGGAATCCAAGTGATTAGGCCAAATTCCATCAACAAGCACCAGTTAAACACAGCGTGTAGCTTATCGTGTTCTTCGTGTATATTTATTTTTAACAAAATTAAAAATAAGTGATTTTTACCTATAAGATACGACTGCTTTATTACACCATGCAGGTACACAAAGGATTGAGATAACAAGACCGTTGAATAAATAATTAAGTAAATTTAACAATATTGAGTTTCAAGAATTAAGTTTCTTCTCAGAAGATCCCTTTTAAAAAATTTACATTCAAATATGTAATGAAATTAATCTCCTTCAGCTCGGCTGTCACATAAATTGCATATTTGCTTACTTCGTTCAACATTTTCCCACCTTTTTTCTATACGTAAACGATGGTTGCAAGTTCTTAACTTTACAAATATGTTTTTGATGTTTTCATTTAAAATAGTTGATAATTTTCAAAAACAAATTTATTTTTGTATATTCTAAAATTAATTATTAAAATTAATTAAACCAGTCTGACATTTCTTAATTAAGTTTGTGTTTTCAGCGTAATTTCTTAGTCTATTATTCAAAAATAGATGTAAATAAGTTGCTAAAAAACCAAAACTGTAATTGCTCTGTAGTTATCAGGTTTTTTTTTCACTTCCTTTGTTCTTATAAATTTGTCTTATTTGACCTACCAAACACACAGTCAAAGATAATATTACATAGCAACAAATATATTGCTAAAAATGCAAAAATGAATGCTTTGATATATTCATTAACAAAACCATCCATACCCAAAGATTTGTTATTTTTCAAATTAGTAACGGCTTGAATAATTTCATTTACCGTAACAGAATCATTAATATCATTGTTCACAGAATCATTACTGTGCGACAAATGTAGAAAATCAATCTCGTTTCCACTTACAAATACAAGAATTAAAATTACTGCAACTAGAAAAAAAAGCATTGAGGTCAAAGTCTTCATTATCATTTTTGACAAATTGTTTTCTATTGAGTATTTTCCAACAATCCCTTTGGTTTGTATTTCTGATATTTATTTATTTATTTAAAAATAAGGTTTGTTCCCTCATGCACAGCATTCCTTAGCTGGATTTGGATTTATATAATTTTGAAACTTTAGATTCATTATTTTCAACTGTTTGGCTTATATTTTTTATGTATCAAACTTTTCGTTCTTAGTGTCACTGGTGAGGAATGAATTTCCGAAATGTGCACATCTGGCACATCAAAATTTAACTGGTATTTGTATTATATATTTCTAAGTTTGTCTTCAATTCTTTTCTTGTGCATACTAGAATTTTCCGAAAAGTTTTTTTCTAAATGTTATAATTACTAGCTTTTTAAGATTTTGTTGCAGGATTCCAGACCTATGTTTCTTTAAGGCTTTTTACCTTTATAAAATTTTTTTTCTTTTATGTCTGCATTCATTTGTAAACCAGGAACGGCTTACTAAATATTTTAATTTGTTTTGGATCACAACTATGTTTAGAAGTTGAATAAAAAATTACTGTTAAAGATTCGTCTGTAGGAAACCGTGTTTTTTCCTTTCTTATACTCCCTTTCATTTCAACAGTTTTTGTACCATTTGGTCAGTGTTTTTTTTCACCCGAATTCTTAAGAGATGTTACCTTGCTTTCAGTTTAAGCCATTTTCTTGGCTAATTTAAAACTAAGGTTTTTTCCCTCATGCAAAGCATTCCTTAGCTGGATTGAGATTTATATAATTTTGGAACTTTAGATTCATTAATCTTAAACTGTTTGACTTATGTTTTTCATATATCAAACTTTTTGGTCTTAGTGTTACTGATGAGGAATGAATTTCCGAAATATGCACATCTGGCACAGCATTTAACACATTTTGTGTTTTTGTCAATTTATCTCATTCACAATCATTGCAGCTATGGACTTTTCAACATGAACTACTCTTTCTGACACAAGATTTATTTCTATCTTATCAAGCCTATTTTCTTCAGATTTTTTCGCTTTGTTTTGTGCTTCTAATAAGTCTAGTCTGCGAACAATATGCTGCAAATTATGGTTAAAATGCGGAAATTTTGCAGGTGTATGTCATGCAAAAGGTTGCATAACTTGTGTCTGAGTATGCACATGTAAAAAATCTTGCCGGGACTTTACTATGTGATCCGTGACATTAAAAAGAGAGCAGAATGTTCGCCGACAATTACACTAGTGATTTGCAATTGAATAGGAGTAGAATTTTAAAGATAATAAAAAAAATACACCAATTTTGTCACAAATACATATACGTATATATTAAACAGTTATGTTTCAAATTATACACAGGTTAACAGCGTGTAAGTCTATTACCAATCAATAATTACGGGTAACACATATAAGTGAGAAAGATAGTACATGATTTATATATACGAGGGCTATTCGATATGTTATGTGTATTGTAGCACAGCTCGATAACGCTTTGTCGATTTCGTTCATGATGATACGCTTGAATAGCTTGAGAAAATTGAAGAAATTGGAACCTAAAAGTTCGCACAAAATTCGGTCATACAGATTTTACTGAATTGAGGGAAGTTTATGGTCTGATAAGGTATGTTATGAGATAGTTTGTAGGTGGAAAAAGAAATTTTTGACTGGAACAGAGTCCGTCAAAGATGCAGCAACATCTGAACGATCTGTGACAGTAACAGGCAAAGCACATTATTCAAAAGTCAAGCAATAAATTGAAAGTGATGGCAGATATTCAATTTATGATATTGCCAAAGCTGTTGGCATATCACTATCGCGGAAGCATTTCATTTTGAAGTGTATTTTGAAAGTACGAAAAATTTCTGCCAGATAGATCCCGCATATGTTGACAGAAAAAATCCCGCTTATATTGACAGAAAAAAGGGGACGAGCTAAATAATTGCTAAAATGTCTCCCAAATCAATCAAAGACAATCGGTGACAATTGCAGATGACGAAACATGGATTCACTATTTCAAACAGTTAAGAAAAATGGGAAACAAAATATGGTTAACTAAACACGGTGAAAGGCCTTTAGTTGCCAGAAGAAGCATAAGCACAAAGAATGTTATTTATTGTTTTTACTTTTCATGTGATTGTAAAGCTGTACAAAATCCGGTGCCGAAGGACAAAAGTGTTACAAGTCGGTATTACCGAGATGTTTTACCAAAAAAGCTTAAGTAATATTATCTGAAACGACATCGTGTTTATATTTCTTTCGTTGTTCAAGAGAAAATTACAAAATTCTACACTTAAGTAAATAGAAAAAAAAAATTCATCATAAGCAATTTATCCTATTATATTCTCAAACTTACAATCTTCGGTTTAGTTGAAACTATTAAAACTTTACATTTTACTGGCCTGTGTTACATGGCCTCCACCTTCAAGACTAAGGCTTCTTAAGCAGGAATTACATGCATTTACTAAATTTTGTAATTACCTGTAATTTCCATTGGAGTTTGTTATTACGTGTTTATCCTAAAAAGTTCTAATAAATACAGGTAGGTACAGATTTTCTTTATTATTTTTTAACTTATTTCCTGACCACAAGAGTTGAGTTGAGTAATGGTGTTTAACGTCCCAGTCAAGAATATTTCACTTATATCGATACGTCGCCAGCTATAGGCGAAAGAGCGGAAATTTTGCCTGTGCGTTGCGCATTATCACATTAACTGCCACTACTCACTTTCAAATCTTGAGTCAGACCTGGCCGGGGTTCGAACCCCCGTCTTCCCACTTACGGAGCGAGCACTCTACCAACTGAGCTGCCGCAGTGGTCTGACCACAAGAGGTACATTTTATCTATTACAAGATATAAGAATATTTAAAACAGATTAACATAAGCTCTGTAGAGCATTTCTACAAACATAGGTAAATTGTAAAAACAAAATAAAAATAAAATAACAGAATCACAAAGGCATGCATAAATCATGATTGCAAATATAAAGAATAAGAAGAAGAGTAATGCAGAAAAACATAAAAAACATCATTTCAAATAAAATAAAACGAAACCAAATTAAAATAAAAAATAAGAGGTTTGTAGTTTACTTAAAGAAGGTAGAAAGAAAAGATATTATTTATCATAAAAATTTAGCTTACAAAATAAATGAATAATGAAATAAATCAATAAACATAATAATAATTTGGCAAAAAATAAAAATTTGCAAATAATAAAATTAATAAAATTATTTTATTTTACTTTGGTTAATAAAATTATTTTATTATACTTTGCCGCTTAAAGTACATTAACAGTATGATAAATCCCAATTGCGCAACAGTCTCTGAAAATCCCTGAAGGATTCAGCTGATCGAATATCATTTTGTTACCATGTGGGTTGATTGTGATATTGAACAACAATTTAGCAGTCGATGTTTGAATTGGATTATTGGATATCTAATACTATAATACTGATATTATTCGTTTTGATTTTATGATAAAATCCTGAACACATAAAAATATATCTTTGTTTTGGTCACATGTGAGTGCATTTGAGCCGTATTAAGAAAATTTTGTTTATATGGAAAGGAAGTCTGTCAATTGTCGTATGTCGTACATGGCTATAGAGGGGCATTCTAGTAGAAAATGATATGTGGTTTCTGTTGTTTCACAACTGCAGTTAGGCGTTTCAGAAAGATTTGTGTTGAAGAGATGTAGTTTGAGAGGACTGCATTCTAGACGTAATTGACAATGAAGAATTTGAGATTTACGAGTTGAAATATTTTGAAACTTTGATTCTTTTATTTAAATATTTCTTCAATGTGAAAAGAGAAGCGTTTTGTATAGCTGTTGGCAAGTCATCCTCTTCTCTGACTGTAGAAGGTAAAAAGGAATTGTAAAGAAAATTTGTTCTGCTCAGAAAAATTTCCAAGTTTTCACTAAATCTAGCATTATGTAAATCAATTTTAAAATTACTTCTTGGAACTAAGTCTGATAAGAATGAAGGAGTTAGACCGTGAAACATCTATAAAAAAGTACAAGTCTGTGTTTCTTTCTTCTGTATTTTAATGATTCTTAACCGCATTTTTGAAATAACAGGTATATACTACTTAATTTTGTTGCTCCAGTAACTATGCGGGCTGCTTCAATGTTTATTTCAAGTCTATGTCGTAAATTGTTTGTCATGTTGTCCCATATAACGTCACCGTATTCTACACGTGTTCGTATGAAGGTAAAATATATGTTTTCAATAGAAGAGCGGTCAAGTTTGTGTTTGAGTCCCCTTAGTATAGAAAGTCTATTATTAGACTTAGAGAGAATATTTTAATGTGAGTTTTCCATGAACCATCTACAGAAAGAGTAATACCGAGATGCCTATGGAATTCAACCTCTTGCAAAAGTGTATCGTTCATATATAGGCTTGGGTGAAAAGGTTTGTGTAGTTTCCTTGAGATAATCATAGTTTTAGTTTTTTGGGGCTTAAAAGAAACCGACCACTTCTGTATGTATAGTTTGTAAGTCAGAATTGAGAACACGAGAAGCATCAATAGGATTATCAACAACTAAATATAGAAACATTTCATCTGAAAATAAACGCATATTGCTTTGGATGCCATCTACTATGTCACTTATATATATAATGAACAAAATAGCGCCTAATATAGATCCTTGAGGAACGCCTGCTGTAACGGATTTCCAGTTAGAAAAATTAGTCTGAAGTGCAACTCTCTGCTTCCGATTAGAAAAATAATCTTTGAACCAATAAAGAAGTTTATTAATAGATTCAAGCTTGTGAATCAATCCCTTGTGCCAAAAAACGGTCGAATGACTTGCTAATATCACAAAATATAGCTTCGAATCCCTTACTTGAATCTAGAGCAAAAGCAATTTCATTCGAAATAGATACTAGCTGGTTGATGGTAGAATCACCACTCCTAAGCCCGACTGTATAGAAGTAATTATGTTATGGTTATGAAAATTACATCATGAAGGGGCATTTATCTTTTTTGTGTTTTTATCATGTTAATCTTTATTCCTTTTTTAATTTGTGAAAAACTGCATTTTATTTTTTTTTTAAATTTAAACACAAAAATGAAAATTTAATTCTTCTTACGTAGACATCTATAAAGCAGCCAGTCGCCTTTTGACCCCCCTACTGCGACAAGTAGATTTCTTGTGTGTCCAAGTATAAAGAACACTAAAAAAAAAAAAAAAAAAAGCTGTATCCAATGACAAAGTATAACAAGTAGATTACTTTATGTAATAAAACGATATACCTGTTTATCTAGTCATTGCGGCTGTCTGCTTTTATAAATACGCCTGCAAATTTTCTACTTGACGTCAATTAACATGGACATACTAAATAGTATTGTTATTCATTACACTAATATGATGGCTCTCGGAGGTAAGACATTAATTATTTTATCGGCATATTTATTATGATTCGAAGCATTGCAAATATAAGAAAAATTTTGTTTTCGATCTGTCTTGGCATGTGACAAATATGACGGTCTTATGCTTCAGTGTGTGTGTGTGTTTATGTGTGTGTGTGTGTGTTGGGATAATATTTTTAAGAATATTTTTGTTTAGATAACATTCTAAGCCAACAGGGATACTTGTATTATACCGTCTTCAATGTCGTCATTGTAGTGTTATTTATTTAATGAAGCTTCCGTTTAAGGAATAACAGATATCTCTATATCTGTGATATTACTAAATGCGGAAATCCAATATATATATAGGTTTGCAATGATACTGTCAATTTTTTTTTTTAAATTATTTTATCTTTTATTTATTTTTTTACCTTTTTTCTAATTTTTTTTTTTTTTTTTTTTTTGACATGACAGAGTTTATTTTGATTAAAATATGAAGCAATGCAACATAAAACACCGGTTTTAATGGACAATTGGTACTTATATAGAAGCGAATGGTGTAGTATATTTAGTTATAAAAGCCATGTTTTAATGATTTTCATAAAACTTCACCCTCATATGACTAACTGTAGGCCAGACGGACACATAACTACCAAGTACACTAATACTGGTCGTATAAATTACCATGTGAGGCGTACAGAAATAAATATTTTTCTACCTTTAAATTCTTTTCGTCCATTACTTTATTACTATCACAAAAAATACAAGTATGCCTAATTGCCTTCAGGATATATAGAGTATAGTACATCTATACCACCTTCTAAATATTATATACAAATGTTGTAAAAGTGAATTATCACGTGATTCGGCTACTTTTTTCCTTATGTTTCTCTTTAAACGATCAGTTACAGTTTTATTAAATATCTGTATAATGTGTAGGCGATATAAAATATTTATGAATTACATTTTGGCCTATGGTTGTAAAATAAGTACATGTGTAGGTAGTTAGCAACAACTTAAATGGATGCAATTTTTTTGTCATTTTATCCAGTCCCCATCCAAAATCGGAATTTGTCTTAATGTGCCTTATCAACCCCTCTTTTTCTTCAGACTCAAGCCACAAGTGAAAGATTTTCTTATTTCATTTTAAATGTTACAGCCGTATTTACCTTTTTCAGACACTTGATTATTTATTAAACCTGGTGAAAATTTATTTTGCTTATAAGTTTAATCAACGGTTTGTGTACTTGTACCTTTAATTTTGTTTATATGGTAAATTGTGTAAATGGTGTTTTTCGCCCCAGTCAAGAATCTTTCACTTATTTCGAAGCGGTCAGTTCTTGGATGGTGAAGGAAACCGGAGTGCCCGGAGAAAAACACCGACCTTCGACCTTCGGTGAGAGGCACTGTGATCCGTAAGCGCACGCTTTAGACCACTCGGCCACCGAGGCCCAGCAAACAAGACGAGAAACATGCAATGATTTTAAAACCAGCTGTTATGTTTTATTGTTTTGAGTGTTTATGTAGGCATACGTATAGAAAGAACAGAAAACTAACGCTTTCCTATTTAACTGTACAACACATCATACCGTGTTTCATAGTTGTTTGCTAAAGGTCACGACATCGAAGAGTTGTTAAATATTGGAGTGGTTGGGGTGGGTAAATTTAAATTATTTTTTGGAAAGTGTTCAATTTGCACTTTGTAGTAAGATTTTTATTTTTACTGAAAAAAAATCCAAAAAACTGCGGACACATTGAACCGGTCGATTTAGTTTTGTTCTTAACTTTGATAGAGTCAAGTCATAAGATTATACTCCAACAATCGTGATCAGATAGATAATTTTCCAAGGAGCAGGAAACTATATAACTCTGCAGTGAATTTCTATTGATAAATATTCATACCATTTTTTCAGACCCTCGTGTGGAGTCATGGGCCTTCATGGGATCACCATTTCCAACACTGATGACTTTAACAGCATACTTTATATTTGTATACAATGGACCAGGAATTATGAAAGACAGAAAACCATTTGATCTAAAATTTATACTTATTATATACAATTTTTTCATGGTTTTTCTATCATTCTACATCTTTGTAGAGGTGAGTATTATTAGAATTATGTACACATGAAACTTTTTGTAGGAAACGGTTATTGGGAGAAAATTCCGGCGCTTGATATTGGGAAAAAATGCCGGCGCTTTGTCAATATTTCAGATATAAAGCCTTTAGCATCAATGGTCTAAAATATAAAGTTTTTATATGGTTATGTAATGTAAACATAATTATTTGTCTTGACAAATAGCGTAAAACTTATTTATTTCAATATTCTTGATAATCACATTAATTATTTTCTACTTAATGATAATTTGCACCCTGTATCTAAAATCTAACCACAGAAAAGGTAATAATTATGGCGTGATTAGTAAGTGAATTATCCCCAAAATCGATCGGTTTTATGAAGACAAAAACAGAAAACTGTGTTTTATTTTGTGAAGTTTTGACTTTAGATGAAAATGTAGAAATATGTTATGATTAATCATGGAATTTGAAGACAAAAATTGCCAAACACGAAAATATATGTATTGTCATGTGCTACTTTTGAATGCGTTATTTCATTTAAAAATTCAAACGTAAATATGACAATATTACTCCGGTTTCCTCCACCATCCCGAAATTAAATGCTTTGATATAAGTGAAAGAAACTTGCCTGGGCGTAAAGCACCATTACTCAACTCCATTTAACTGTTGTTGTAATGATTGCCTTATTTTTCAACAAAAGATAGCGTCATTTGGTATAATTTAAATTATAACTTTTATCATATATACTTTTAATGACGTCACAACAAAATTTACATGACAATGGACCTACACGGGCTCAACTCTATTAATCTCAAATACAATGAAATAAAAGTATTCAAAGAATCAGTTTTCTGATTTTTTGTTTCCTAATATTTTGTCATTTTGTTGTTTTCAAGAACTTCTGTTCTGGTTTTGAAATTTTCCGTAATTTTTTATTCAAAGCAAAATTATTTTATAGTGATTGATCTGTACGTCTGTCTGCCCGTTATACATTGTTTTTTCTACTATAACTTCAATTCACTTTAAAGAAATTTCAATAAAACTGTATACATCGAATGATAATTTTTTCAAACCTATTGAATTTAGGAGTTCAGAATCCAAATGTAAAGCTCACTGTAAGTATAAAACACCAAGAGTCGTTTCTTACAACATATAGCGTAGTTACTACTTATTGTGTAGTTACTACATATAGGAGTTCGGCAACTATCGGTTCTATAAATGTTTTTACCCACTTTACAAAATTTATAAAAGATTTGTTTTACAAACATTTTTCTTGTTTCTATTTTTTGTTTGTTTTAACACAGATTGGATTAGGTGGGTGGTTTACAGACTACAGCTTAGGATGTCAACCTGTTGATTATTCTAACTCGCCAAAAGCTATAAGGGTAAGCTATTTGTCGCTATGAAAGGTATGGATGAAGTGATATGTTCTGTTCTTTGGATTATAATTTAATTAATGCAAAAAAAAATAATAATAAGATAAAAAAAAAAAAAAAAAAAAAAAAAAAAAAAAAAAAAAAAAAAAAAAAAAAAAAACCAGTATCCGACATCTTGATACTTTTTATTTTTATAGACTAATATATAAGATATAAATAAGATATAAATAAGGATTACTTCCGTCATTCGTTCTTTGATTTGAAGTATGGTAGTAGAAATATTAGACTAACACATCTGTACGCTGGACATACCAGCAAAATGGTATTCATCCTCTACTATAGCTATTGTACAACCTTGAAAATTTGATCTCATACTGTCCTTGGTTGCCTACTACTCTTCTTATAGGTTTCAGTTTTTAATTTATAAACGGCTTTAAACTTATTTTTATTTAATTCTTTATAAGTTCGCTTAAATTGCATTGTAAATAAGTTATATTTGTGAAATACTTCGTGTTTAATGTTTATATAAGATTTCAATTTTTTCTGCACGTTATGTTAAGCTTATTTTAGAACCTTTTTTTTTTCCTTATTTATTGTTTTTTCAGTTTTTTCAAAGCAATATAATATTTTTAATACCAATATCTGATATGTTTAGTTCGTTTACTTTTTTCCAATACAAAGAGGTATTTTTCACATAATTCAAGTTCTGATTTCTTTATTTTATTCCAAAACAATTAAGATTGTTGTTTTCATTTATTTTTGTATTTATTAATTATTATTAATTTTTATTTTTTATTTATTTTTTTTATTACACGTGATGGCAATCCTAATACTTCTGGTCTTTTGTTTTCTTTCAAAAGCAAAAATTATTTTTACGCATGTTGCCGATTCTGATATTTATAAGTCATTTAGTTTTTCCAAAGCGTTAGGCGTAAAGAGTAATTATTACGCATGTTACCAATTCTGAGTCTTTGAAAGTGGAGATTCGGAGGCAATTTGTCATCTTTTAAATTTGAGGATTGAGTAAAATGTAATCGTTTTTGTTAAACGTTATAGATTGTAATATGTTTTTTTTTATTTTGAAGATGGCGAGAGCAATTTGGCTGTTTTTGATAACCAAATATATAGAGTTGTCTGATACAGTGAGTACTGAATAGTGCAGGGACAATGTTCTCGTGTTTTGTTTCAATTAAGTTAACAAAACAATCATAAATTTATGGCTTTATCATTTATTCAATTTAGACGGTTATATTCGTGGATAAAAAAGGTTGTTTTTTTCTCAAATAAATAGAGTAAAAGGTCATTATTAACTTAAAACGTGTACATTAAACCTAGAAAATCCACTGCAATCATGAACGCGGCACAAACAAGAAAACGAACAAACAAGGTTTTTGTAGACTTTATAAAAGCGCTTATGTAAATGAAATGAAAAAATAAATGTTCAGTTTTGTTATTTGCTATTTCATGACCAACATAATCTCAGTAATTTTGCACTTCTGAAGTTGAACACTGAACACTATTATTATTTTGATTTTTTTAAAAAGTTTTTTGATTAATTTTTTATTTTGTATTTTTTACCTTGCTGAGAGGTAAATATTTCACGTGTAATTCATGTTTAGAACCAGTAGAAAACAACTATAATTGAGGTAAATGTTAACAAAATGAAAAGATGCTAAGTGACATCTTACAGTATCATATATTTAGTACAAACGACTGTTTCGTTAGAAAAATATTAATACAAGCCAGAAACTTTCGCGGCGCATTTAATATTGTATTGATATAATTCTATACGGTATAGGTATCTGTCACTATTTATTTCGTTTAAGTTTATTTTTTATGTATTCATTTTTTAGGTCTTTTTTGTACTCAGAAAGAAACAGAATCAACTTACGTTTTTACACGTTTATCATCATGGTTGGTTGCCATTCAGCTGGTGGCTAGGTGTCAAATTTGTACCGGGTACGTCTTCTTTACTATCCTATCTTCACAAATAAAAGAAGAACTGTCTTATAGGCACAAATTAGTCTCTCTCTCTCTCTCTCTCTCTCTCTCTCTCTCTCTCTCTCTCTCTCTCTCTCTCTCTCGTCTTGTGACCTTATACTTTTTACTTGCACATTAGTCCGAATTTCCTCTGATCCTAAACACTTTATGCCTGACGGCTATGCGTAATGTGTTAACTGAGTAATTTTCCTCTCTTTCGTTGGTTAATTAAAAATTGCAAAAACCTATGTAAGACAATGCATGCAAATTGTTGGCAAAACAGATAATGCTGTATCGATTTGTCTTTTAACTCCGCGTTAGCAATCTCAATCTCATCAATTCCTGGTTATATATATATATATATATATATATATATATATATATATATATATATATATATATATGGAATTTTGATTTATTTAAAAAGTGGAGTTGTTTGATTGTTTGATTTAAGATTTCATATATAAAAGACTTATATATAAAACACACAGTCGTTTCTTTATTTCTATATTTCTTTTATACACATATTGTTTTTTAATTTCCCTTTGTTTTGGTTTCTTTAGCATTTTTTCACTTTTTTTATTTGTAGGGGGTTTTGGTACCTTCCACGCCTGGATAAATGCGTTTGTTCACACAGTTATGTATTTATATTACGGGCTAGCGGCTCTCGGGCCTTCAGTACAAAAATACTTGTGGTGGAAAAAATACATAACAACTTTACAACTTGTATGTATGAACAAGAACATGATAAACATCTTCTAATTTTATTTATTTGCAATCAGAAACTTAACGATTCATTTATAGGGGCCGAGGGGTCTGAAGCCCTGGCTTGAGGATCACAATGACTTTTCTAGGGCAGATCATAAAGTGAAAAAGTTTGCCTGTTAGCTTACCAATGATAAGTGTTTTTTTCTGTACACTCTGGTTTCTTCCACAATCCCTAAACTGACCGCCTTGATATAAATAAAGTAATTTTGACTGGGGTGTAAAACACAACTGTAAACCATCTTCACATATATTTGTATCAAGAGACTTGTTTTACATGACATTGTATCAAGAGACTTGTTTTACATGACAGTGTATCAATAGACGTATTTTACATGACATTGTATCAATAGATTTATTTTACATGACATTGTATCAATAGACTTATTTTACATGACATTGTATCAAGAGACTTGTTTTACATGACAGTGTATCAATAGACTTATTTTACATGACATTGTATCAATAGACTTATTTTACATGACAGTGTATCAATAGACTTATTTTACATGACAGTGTATCAATAGACTTATTTTACATGACATTGTATCAATAGACGTATTTTACATGACATTGTATCAATAGACTTATTTTACATGACATTGTATCAATAGACTTATTTTACATGACATTGTATCAATAGACGTATTTTACATGACATTGTATCAATAGACTTATTTTACATGACATTGTATCAATAGACTTATTTTACATGACATTGTATCAATAGACGTATTTTACATGACATTGTATCAATAGACTTGTTTTACATGACATTGTATCAATAGACTTATTTTACATGACATTGTATCAATAGACGTATTTTACATGACATTGTATCAATAGACTTATTTTACATGACATTGTATCAATAGACTTATTTTACATGACATTGTATCAATAGACTTATTTTACATGACAGTGTTCTTTCTAGTTTTTTCTTCAAATTATGGTATTTGTCTGTTTATCTCATCACTTCTTGTAAAGTTAGTTAAACGCCAAAAGTTTATAACCCATATTTTGTTTTGTTGCTATCACTATCTACTTGTTGCTATCAGTATCTACTACCTGTCCAAAGTATGTTTTAAATGACCTAAGTCATCAATATACGTTTCTATTATATAGCAATACATGTATATGTTTCACATGAAAATAAAAGAATAAATTCCGAGGTGTTAGTGTGCAATATATACGGTTCCGATTCGAGGTTTTTCGAATCAATCGATAAATAGGACATTTTTCCAAAAATGATACTGCACTAGTTCTTATATCTATATATAATAATTAGTGCAATATTTGTGTTTTTAGATGAATCACAAGCGGGAAGCGAATGAAATATATTTTGCTATGTAATAAATGGGTTATTGAACTGATATTGTGAAACATTGTCCCTCGTTGACTCGACATTTGCACGATTGTGTGTGTGTGTGTGTGTGTGTGTGTGTGTGTGTGTGTGTGTGTGTGTGTGGAGGGGGGGCTTTCCCATCATCCTAGGACTGACCACCTCGATGTGACTAAAACAATATTGACTAGTTCATAAAAATCCATTACCACTTCGCTCTTCTCTTTTCAGGCGCAGTTTGTGATAGTAATTACTCACACGTCCCAGATCATTTTCCTCCGAGACTGTGATTATCCTCCACCTTTTGCGTATGCCATTCTTATATACACATTATCTTTCTTCTTTTTATTTATGAAATTCTATCGCAAAACGTATCGTAAAACTACCTCGGTACAGGAAGAAGGGAAACCGTCAACTTTTTATAAGAATGGATTGGTTCGAAACGGACAAAGTAATGGATTTAAACCCAAAAACAACTAATAATGATAATAAAGATTTTTATACGGTTTTCATTATTTGGAATAAACATTTATAAATATATGTGCCAGTGCTACAATATTCAATCGGTTTAAGATAATAATATTGAACTTTTTTATGTATTTATTTATTTATTTATCTATTTATTTATTTATTTATTTTTCTTGGTCGTTCACAATCTGATGGCAGAATGGTGAGTCTAAATTACACGAACATGCGAAGAACATCACAGTGTGTGCACATTCACACCTTTTTTATTTTTCATTTTATTTTCATTTGTTGCAACCACTCTAATATTAGTCCATAGTGAACTGTGCTTCGGTGGCGTGTTCAACAATGCGAACAATTGTTGTGTTAATTGTTTCGCGAACAGTTTATGTGTCTTAGACGGAAGCGTGCAATAACTTTGAACCTATGTCATCGGAATCCTCAAGATACTATATATCAATAATCTCACGTAGTTTTGGACACAGACGCTGGGTGGGGATTTGCTAAATACTAAAAGAATTAAGTCGGGTATCTGTACACGAGTTTTGATTTTTATTATTCAAATCCCTTCTAGAAAACCATACAAATGCACTAAAAGTACATATAATTTTAATATAAAACTCCATTTCTCAATATAATTGTCGCTAGATATATTACTGAATAATAAAAACCATTAATGTGTAAAACTTTAAAAACAAAATGTTAGACCAGAAACATACATATTGTGTAATGAAAATCTCTGGTGAGACATTATGAATTTTTATTGACTTGTATAGGTCCTACACGGCAAAATAGATTTTATTGTGAGGGCTAAACAAGAATTAAAATAAAAATAATTTAAGAATCAATCTCGAGTTAATGAAACAATTATGCGCTTTGGAAAAATTGGACAACTCAATGTTGAGGTTTTCTATGATTTAATTACGTTTTAAATTTGAGATGCCATGATAAAATATTATTCTATAGGAATTAATGTTATTATTGTGCACTTTGAACAATGATAGACCTTAAACAACAACGATTTGTCCAAAAATAGATAATGAATGAATTCTTCTATTCTGGGTGGCTTTATAATAAGTTTACACTTGGGTAACATTTTTAGAAGACAAAGCAATCGTAAGTGACCTCGCCTCGGTCATAAATTGTTCAATTTTTCTCATTCTTTTTAAAAAAACTGAAACCCCCATATGTACTGAAGTAATCTTTTGTCCACTGATTGGTTAAAACCATGAACTTCAATTCATGATGATCATTACTTAAAATATATATATTTTTTAATTATTACTAAGTTATGTTACTCTATCATTTAACAGCAATTTCTAGGGGCATTAAAATTCAAAACAATATTACGTAATATCTCCTTCCGCCGATACCTACTTTAATCCAACTTAATATACATTGTCATCATATTGTGAACGTTCTTATAACAAGTCACGATAAAATATTCAGTGTGTGTGTGTGTGTGTGTGTGTGTGTGTGTGTGTGTGTGTGTTGAACTCACGAATAAATTATCTCAAAGAAATTGTCGTTTTTATTTTAGATTTAAAGAATTCAAATTCGATTAATAATTGAGTATTTATGAGACGCATTTACATAAACAGCATAAGGTCTATAAATTTGGTTGGAGTTGAGTTGTGGTGTTTTACGAACTAGACAAGAATTTTTTCACTTATGTAGAAGCGATCGGTTCTAGAAAGGTTGGGGAAACTGTGGTGCCTGGCAAAAATAAATAAAAAATAAACATAAATAAAAAAACTAAATAAAAATAAATAAATAAATAAATAAATAAATAAATAAATAAATAAATAAATAAAAACCCAAACACCATTGACCTTTGACAAAGAGAACCAACTAACTTTTTCACACTAGACTGATACAATGATCAAGCCAACATTGGTTATATCAGTGTATACAACTCAAACATAGATCAAGTCACAATTGGTTATATCAGTGCATAGATCAAGCCAACATTGGTTATATCAGTGTACACGACCGATACATTGATCAAGCCAACATTGGTTATATCAGTGTACACGGCTGATACCTAGACCAAGCCAACACTGGTTATATCAGTATACACGACTGATACATAGATCCAGTCAACATTGGTTATATCAGTGTACACGACTGATACATAGATCAAGCCAACATTGGTTATATCAGTATACACGACTGATACATAGATCTAGCCAACATTGGTTATATCAGTATACACGACTGATACATAGACCAAGCCAACATTGGTTATATCAGTATACACGACTTATACATAGATCAAGTCAACATTGGTTATATCAGTGTACACGACTGATACATAGATCAAGCCAACATTGGTTATATCAGTATACACGACTGATACATAGATCTAGCCAACATTGGTTATATCAGTGTACACGGCTGATACATAGACCAAGCCAACATTGGTTATATCAGTATACACGACTGATACATAGATCAAGTCAACATTGGTTATATCAGTGTACACGACTGATACATAGATCCAGCCAACATTGGTTATATCAGTATACACGACTGATACATAGATCTAGCCAACATTGGTTATATCAGTATACACGACTGAAACATAGATCAAATCAACATTGGTTATATCAGCATACACGACTGATACATAGATCAAGCCAACATTGGTTATATCAGTGTACACGACTGATACAATGATCAAGCCAATATTGGTTATATCAGTGTACACGACTGATACATAGATCAAACAATCATTGGTTATATCAGTGTACACGACTGATACATTGATCAAGCCAACATTGGTTATATCAGTATGCACGACTGATACATAGATCAAGCCAACATTGGTTATAAGTATTGGGTTTTTCAATAGAAAAATTAATACAGTTGACCATTAATTCAGTGTAATGGTTAGATTATTTCTCTTGAAGTGACCAGTTCATTAATAAAAGGAGAAAATCACCAAACATTATTTTATATTTTTCATAACTGAACCGACAAGCTCTCCCCATATTATGTCAGAGTGGGGTTCATACTATAAGCTAATACATTTTTTTGTACTATACTGTATTTTTATTCATAGCCAGAGTCTGGGATCACTTCTATCCATCAAGCTCTAGGTCCTTCAATTGATCCACTTAAGCGTCTTTCATTATATAAGGTTAATCCACTTCAAATATAACACCGAAGTCCATATTTCTTCAGGAAATGACATTTATTTATACATTAACATATAACAAAATACAATCTTCAGTAATCATTGTTTTGTTTTGGTTCTGATGGTTTAACATGACATTATATTTAACCGATGGTGATATATAAATGTAGTTTGTACATGATCAAATAAAAAGCTTTAGTTATTACTTCCTGTCATCAAAATTATAGTGAAGTGTTCGTCTAAATATGGAAAATGTACCACTGTACTATATATACTACCAATGTACTATATACACTAGTAGATCCCCAAGGAGAAACAACAACTAAAAACAATGATAGACAATATGTTAATAATGAATGTTAAGAGAAATAACATAAATTTTCATTTGATATGCAATAAAAGTACTTCATTATTTTATTTTTTCGCATAAAAAAGCAAAACAAAATTGTTTTTCTAAAATCATCAGGCCTGCTGTTAGAATCGTATATGATAATGAAAAGCTAAGCTGGTTTTTAAACCAATTGATACCCTTGTTATAAATTTGAATATGTCCATGTTTATACCACAACCTCATCACAAAATTATTGTAAAATTGTTAATGTGCTTACATAATTCTACGTTTTCATTTACGTGTAAAGAATATATCACGAAAAAGTCAATATATCATGTACACTATGTCTGCTCCAAATACCTTGAACACTGAACACAATTAGAATCCTGTATTGATACACAGACATTTAATCTAATATATTGGTCAACAATGCAATACCATTTCCTTTTTGCTTTCATGCAATCAGAAAATTTTTTAGTGACTTTTACTGTATTTTTGAAATTATATATACTAGTATCAAATCATCAAAAAGTTATTATTTTAATGTTTTATCTAAAAAGATAGGTGTGTGTGTGTGTGTGCGTATGTGTGTGTGTGTGTGTGTTTTCTTTTTAAAACAGTACAGTCAGAAGCACACAGACCTGTCTGAATGTCTAGTTCATCTAAAACAAGAAAAATATATCACCAGATTTTGCTGGAGATAAAAATTCTTCTGTATTTACTACCAGCAAACTAAAATTGACCAGGTCACTGCAAAGAGATTTAAAACCTATAATATCTTGTTATACAACATGATTTTAGTTCTACAATATATATATCTATATAAAGTATAATAATCTCTAAATGACATACAAAAATAACAATATATCTAAACATTAACAATGTGTATACATAATAATGATAGATAAGACAATCACCACTTTTATATTCAGTCAAGCACTAACATCAAAGAAAGCAACAAAAAACAAGAGCCTTAAGAAATCAATGTCTTGTCCAGCTTTTATAATTATTATGTGTTGGCTGTGTAACTAAATGCCTATATAATACAAACATGCTCCAGGTATACATTACTGTAAAGACAGATTGAGGTTACTCAGGCCAAGACGGGTTTCTATTTACTTAAGCATAACAAATTTCATAAAACTGATGTGCCAATCTACCCTTCCATCATTAGGATAAGTAAAATCTGAAATCCCACAAAAATAACTGTAATTCACAGGCAAGGCCATTAAATTCTAGGTATTAAAGTGTGTGCGATGATGTTGGACAAACCTGTAAATTCATTTCTAAAATTTATAATGGATTTGGTATATAAAGAAACCATTTGATTCAATGATCATTCATTTCATTCGGTGTATTAATATCTATTTAATTAAATGATCAATCATTTCATTTTTTCCTGCAATCAAAAATAAAAAAATCAATTAACTATATATCAGTAAACAGTTCTGATATAACTAAAGACAACCAAAATCAAATTATGCAAAAACTAGTTCATCTTCATACATAAAAATATTTGAATATTAAGAAGTGAAATAAAATCACAACATACACAATATAGAAATAGTATGAAACTTGTAAAACTTAGTTTCAAAGTAATTACTTTAAACCAAAAAAATGTTTCAAAAACTCTTTCGGAAATCATTTGTAAAGTACTACTATCTTAAAAATTGCAAGTAAAATAATTGAAATTATTATTACTTGTAGCAAACAATATGTTTATACTATGATGTCACCAGCTATTGGTAAAGATGAAAGATATTTTCAAAATTAAAATATTGCAAATTTAATTTAGATACTTTAATATCGTGTAAAGCTCAATCTTTTAAACTTCATTCCCATAAAATTTTAATTTTAACTAAAATTCTATCAGGCTAACAGGTTAAAACAAATCTATTTACCACCTGTTTATACTTAAAGAGATTTGATTTGTTAATTTATCCAAATATATTCTACGTTAACATACTATTTTCTTTGAATGTTGTTTAATAACATATCCATGAGAAGTAATGCTTACCAAACCTTACCACTGGAAAGAGAGACAGAAAAGACAATCAGGCTGCCATATACAGCTTATTCATTAATTTTTGTCTATCAAAAATCATTATCATTGATCTTTTACAACATTTATGCCTGCCAGGGGCTTGGCACAAACTCTTCAGTACTTAGTATATAGATGATCAAGCATTTGGCACAGGATTTTACAGAATATGACATATCAGTACCGCTTATAGTTTGTGAAGTTTTGGAAAATATTTAAGTCAAATGTTCTTGGAATAATGTCATTTTTAAATCATTCCTGCCAACTTTTTATGATGAAAAACTGTTATCCAAAATATACATGATAAAGGGATGCCACACTGTATAGGGGTCAAGGTCATATTCGCCATAATGTATGTCATTTAATTGTTATGTTAAACACAAATAAATACTGTATGTATTGTAAAAGTGTGACTAACAGGCAAAAATGCAACTGATAAAGAAATAAATCTGAATCTATTTGCATGAAATAGGAAGGCAGAAAATCAGTTATAAATTTGGAATGACTACCAAAATCAGAATAGTTGGCAGGTACATGTGTGTTAACTGTTCAACACAAATATTATGGGTTTTACGTGGTAAGCTAGTGAATCCTGATGAACATTACCTTGACTGTGTTTAAATATGGATATCAGATAAACATGTCATTGTATAAGTGACCCTTTTACATAACCAATACAATAAACTTTGTTTCAATACAATATTACAGTACACTGATAAAAATTTGATTTACAACATCTATGATGTGTGACACACAAACAGTCATGAGGGTTGACTTATGAGAACAATTACACATGGAATACATCTAACAACAGACATTCACATTTTATGTACAACCTATCAAATCAAAACATTAAATTCATTAAAAAAAATTCTATACACATATACATTACAAATGTATACAGGTACCTTTATTATGACAACTTATATTTCATCTATTATTTAAATCCAACCAAATAAAACATTTTAAGACAACATATCTTGTTTTCAGATGTCTTAGTAAATCATTTTACTTTTAAATACTACCCCGAATTTACAAGTGTGAAATTTTGACAGTAAAGTTATATTAACACTAGGTCATAATAATTTTTTATTTGTTTTGTGGTTAGATTTGACATTGTAGCCAATTTGTTTAATTTAAATACCCAACAGTAATAATAAGTGTATCTGAAAATTAAAGTAAATTATGTTTCCTGTCATAATTTTTCAAAATCTAAAAAATTGTATATTATTGCCTTCTCTTTTTTTTAAGAGAATTTTTCATGGGAAAAGTTGCTACATTAAATTAAAAATTTACCTATGCATGAGTTATCTCCCTCTTTCAAATGACAACATCAAGACCCCATTTAATGAAGGTATTTATAGCTGCGCAGAAAAATGGTGTGTGTGTGTGTGTGTGTGTGTGTGTGTGTGATATATCAATGTGTTTTAAAAGAGTACAATCTTCTAAATACAGACTAATGTGGTCTATTGTCATAGGAATATGGCGACAAGTGCAAGATTGTTATTTTCTACATCAAAATCATTCAAACTTATAATTTCCCTCATTTGTCTGTTCATGATTTTTCTTACTTTTTTCAAGCTCTACACATAAAGTCATTAAAATGAATCATTTCATTTATAATTACCTTTTTTCATTGTTGGTCTCCAGACTTAATTATACAGATTCAAGTGAAGCTAGTTATTTACAGTACTTCCATCTCTATTCCCTTAAAAATGGAATATCTGAACGCAAATAAAAGTATTGTAGTGACATTGATTAAAACTAAATGGTTGCTCCATTTTTAACCATTAATTAGTTCATATTATTATACCAATGTCACATCTGGCATTAACTGTCATACACATATTATATCAAATATAACCCATTCTCACTAGAGTTTCTGTCAAACCCATTTTCACTACAGTTCCTGTCGACATACATATGAGATTATGACAAATGATTCTCACTAAGTTACAGTCATTATAACTATCATACAAACTGTATGAGATAGCGCAGACAGATCTGAGATGTATTTTGGATAATGTATTCATTATGCTGGGGCCTGAATATGAATGTATCTTTCTTGGTTTGAGGAACTTTCTTCAGCTGACCAATAGGCAAAGCTGCACCTGTTTAAGCAAAAACACATAGATGTAAAATATTTTGTCAATACAAAACTTAAACCATTTTTAAGTTATAAAACAATATCAATCTACCGTCTGATTTACAGTATGTCTATAGGATAGTCCTTTGTCTATTTGTCCTGTTCTTATCTGTGTTTGATTTATGTAAAGTAACGAAAAGTACAAGACACCAGCCCAACTCAAAGTTAAATCAAATTTTTGCTACTGAGATTTTTCTTTCAATGATTTAGAAGTTGAAATCAGGCTAGATAAAAATATAATAATAATGATAATAATAATAATAAAAGATAGAGAGTTAACATAATGTACTCACCATATGGAAGCGACACATCAAATTCTGGATCTGGCTCTTGTGAGGCAACAACTTTTCTGCTTTGAAAGTCGGTATCAAATAAATCACTGAACATAGATTCATTATCAAGTGTCTGACTTTCACCAAGAGCAACCTAATGAAAAACATCATGATTACAATTATAACTTTCTGTCAACTATTCATATACACACATATTATATAAAATTATTTATTATAACTGTATGATAGTTCTGTTACAAAAAAGCAAACAAAACTGAAAGTTCAATGTTTCATAATGGATACACACCAAGTGTCATATAACATGAAGCAAGTTACACAAAAATGGGCAATTCTGGTAAAATCTCACTGTAACAGTAAAATAAATTTTAACTTCAGACTCTGATTATTATTGTACAATATTAAAATCTTTATCATTACAATGCTTCTATAAAACAGAAATTACATCATTAAAATCCAACATACCATAAACTTGGAATCTAGGACCTTTAAATCTTTTCTAATAGTGTCAATAACCATGACATTTGATTAATAAATGCCAATTTAAATACTATTTGCACTTTAGGAATAAATTTTTGTGTTTAAAGTCTGATGACATTCCATAAAAGAAAACTTCAATTCATGTGATAAAACCCCTAAAACTACATGTATTTATAGTAAAGGTTTTCTTTACCTTTTCAGAATATCTATCAATGTATCAAGTTCTATAGAATAACATTAAAGCAAAGGTATTGCATTTTAAATCCTAAATCTTATTTACAGAAAGTAGCAATTGCTTCCACCTTTGAACCCCAAAACAATACATATTTTCTTTTTAAAAATATCTATCAGTGTATTAAGTTTGATGAGATAACATAATAAAAATCTTAGTAACATGTATTTAGCAAAAACCCCTTTATCTTTCAACAGTAATTGACCTTGGCCTTTGACCTCAAAAATCAACAAATAATTGTGATAAAATTTTATCAAAGCAGATAAACAAACTGAAGGGTAGACCAAACATTACACACTGTATGCCTCCCACATATACATGTATTTTCTGATGGCATAAAAATCTTTTACAATTGTTTATAAAAAGTAACAGTTAATTGGGTGGCGTAAGTTATAAAATCCTACCTCAGACAATGTCATCAGCTTTACTTTTGAATCACTACCATAATTTGAGCAATACATTGCACTTTTCTCAAACGTATCAGCAAAATATACACCCTGAAATATGAGACAAAGCATATTATAAATGAGTCTTTAATACTTCCTGTACATCAAAACAACGTTGCATATCAACAGATAATGTCAGAATAAATATTAATTTGAAACAATATTTGATTTAAAGAATTTAAATTGACTGGATGTATACAATTAAGTGTGTGTGTGTGTGTGTGTGTGTGTGTTTTAATTACAAGTAATTACTAATTACTTTTTAAAATGATATGATTGGAGCAGTAAGTTCTTGAAATAATAGAGAAAAATATTACCAAGCAAAATTAAAATTTGCATATACATGTACTAGGATCTGTGGAGAGGGATTAATATCAATATAGTGAAAGGTGCTGTGATTAATGAACCTGTATTAATCACATACCCAATCACATACCCATTTAATCTTACTATAGCGATACATTACATTTTTTGGCTATGTGATACAATGGTCCGTATCGCACATGTGCGATACAACATTCCATATCACCATAGTAGCCATGAACTACTTTTAGTGGAATTCCCTTTTCCAACAACAATAACATTACGTCATCAATACGTAAAAACCTTTTTATGTGACGTCATCATTCAGTTGGGAGAATTTTGTCAAGTTGAGAGAATGCTGGACGATGTTAACAAATTTTGATATATCAATGTTTGTTTTATAAAGTTTAACCTGTGTTTACAACAGTAGTATTAAAATGTTAACAAATGAGGTTTAAACAAAAGATTATCTGTTGTTTTTAATTACTTTTTAGCAGTTTTTTACGTTTTCCCAATCAGATATCAGTTTTTCCCATCAGATAAAAAATCAATATAAAAAAGCTAATTGTGAATTTATTGGCAAATTTAGTAAGAAAGAAAACTTTGTATTCAGATTGGTAGGGTATGTGATAAATACAAAACCACACATGGTTTTTTGACGTTGCTGATCGCACTCATTTATTGTGCGGACAGTTACGTCAGAAAAACCACATGTGTGGTTTTGCATAATTATCCTTCAGATGAGTTTGAATTCAAAATAAATAAATAAATGATTGAAAACCTATTGCCAGGACAAATCTTTTACCAAACTTTTCAAGACAGGTTTTACTGAATGTTAAGATTTTCATGAAAGGACAACATTGATTATAAGACACAGTTATATACTTACATCTCCAAATAAATTTCCTGTTATGGGGACCTCTGGTGGAGACATCAACAAACCACGGTGAAGGATGCTAATGAAGTTTGATACACTACTACCATGCCATAATAATTTGTGATTAGTTATCCCTAAACTTCTCAAGGATTCTTCTTCTTTTGGTCTTGCAATCTTGAAAATTGCTTGAACTTTTGACTTTTTACCTATAAAAAAAGATAAAACAAAATTAAACACAACAGGATTATTAAAAGATCTGCTAAACATGTCAATCTCCATTAAAGAAGGTGATGAAGTGGTTGAATTTGCAAACTAATGATGCCTCTCACACCTAAATATGAGTCCCAGTTAGTCAGTTCATTTACTGTTGACTGGTGGATTTCTCTGAATACTCCGGTTATCTCAATCATTCCAGAACTAACTTCTCCTATATGAATGAATAACCTTAAATAGGACACAAAACATTCAACCACCACCTTGTAAAGTGTAAATAGGAGTCATTCTTATCATTCATAATATACTAAACCTTAAGATAATCAAAAGTGCACTGAATCTGAAGGGATGTCCAAAAAAACTGCTGTAGGGACAAGCTTATGATTCTGAATTACCAATGATTTCAAGTAAAATGATAATTGGATTATCAAAATGTCAATAATGGTCAATTATATTCTCTATAGCAAGATATTGTTTCAGAAGTTTCAAAATTCTAGACTTTTCATTTCATTTTTTTTAATTTTTATTTTATTTTTTCTGAAGCAGTGACTGTTGTTGATTGTGGAAACATTTAGTTCAGATTAATCTATAACATAAGACTGTGAATGATATAGGCATGATTCCAATACTGATTTGTATACTACATCTTCATTGTTTAACAGTAAAGGTGTTCACTATTGAATCAATGTAAATTTTATTGCTTTGATAGACGATATCTGCAAATGTACATATTTTTGGACACAAGTATCATCACATGAATCATCATATGACTCTTTGTTTTTCAATACCCACCCCAACTTAAATGTTTGAATCAGTTAGATGGATCACAAACAAGAAATTTCTTTGAAATTTTTTCTAATTAATTAAACTGATAATGACACATGTGGCTTTTATTTCTGGCAGCAGCTTTAAGAGCTCAGACACCAATGTACACACCTGTACCAGTACTACATACTCTACGTATGTACTTACTTGATGCATAAACATATTTAAGGATATATTGTGCTTCTGCACTGTCTTCATTGAGCAACTGTATCTTACATCCAATAGCATGGTAAACATAATCAAGTGGATTCATCTCTGTAAAAAGGACAAAACAAATTAGATGGACAGACGTCTCAATGCAAAACGGTTAAAAAGTTACTGATCAAATATTTTGTTTAATTCATAAAATTAAAATGTAAGGTAAAGTCACCCAGTTAGGAAAATTAGTACTGCATTTAATTTTTCAACAATTTAAATTTTCTTGTTTAGCTTATTCTAGCTATAAACACAAGAGTGATAAAAAAGCTGTTTGGTGAAAAATTATTAGCTGGTCAGTTTTTTAGAGAAACTATATTATCATTTTTATTTGCCAATAATGGACACAAAAGCAAATTAATAAAATATTTATGAAATTCTGTGGTTCTATATACATGAATATTTACATTACTTTACTCTTAATTTGGTTATACTTACGGGACAATTTGCATTCAGCACCAAGCAGAATCTTGCTAGCACATTCTAAATCTAATAAATCCGCCAATAATCTTGATTGTTCAATAAGTTTTTTATGATCAGAGATGGGATTGATTTTTTCATGTGCATAACCTTTACAAGGCAACAAGTGATAATATTCATTGGTAAGTTTGGAAATCTGTAAAGAGAAAAAGCAATATACTAAAATAATAATTTCTTTCAATGTTATCAACAATAAACATGTGATTTTTAAGAAGTGGAGATCTGGCCCCGGTTTCACAATCATTCCTTAACTAAGATTTTTCTTAACTTAAATTTAGCAAATTTTCACCATCTCTCTTTTAATTACAAATAAACTTTTTTTATATAAAACTAAAGCAGATGTTATCAGCTTGAAGTGATCTTTAAAATGACACCTTAAATTACAAAATATCTCGATAATTAACAAAATTATGAAGATTACAAATTCGTCAGATTTAAGTTAAGGAAAATCTTAGTTAAGGAATGATTGTGAAACCGGAGCCAGTACCTTTCTTTTAAGCAGTAGTTAAGGTTCTTCCACTAATACTGAAGCAGTCAGCTTTGAAATGGAAGAAGAAACCAGCAGGTCCAGAGAAAACCAATAACCTTTATCGAGCAAACTGAGTGTTAGAGAAAAACAACATTAAACCATCAGTATGCAAACTGGGAAACTTTTCTTTTACATTTGGGTATGTCTGGATTCAGATTTTAACCTGCTCTTGATGTAATTTTGAAAGTAAATACATCAGCACTAAAAGTATGACATTATATTTAAGAGATTGTTATTGTGGCTTCTGTTAAGACCCTCTTTTTATTTTGGGCAGTAAATAGAATATCGGCTCTACTAAAAACAATCCTTCAGTAGAAACAATTGCTGATTATTATTATTTAGGGCTGCAAACAAACCACAAAGAGTTATACCAGAGAAAGTGTTCTTAACAACAAACTTCCAAAGATACACATGTAAATTCCTATCAAAACACTTAGTGAATAAAATGTGATTTAATTTAAGGTCTTTTAACTTATATCAAGACGTTATCAGCTAAAGTTGAAGTTGAAGAAATTTCTTCCTCTATATCCCACTTACAATGAGAAATTAACACTGATGATTCTTTTTAATGCTATGCCTACTACAGGCACCTTTACGTTCTTCATACTATGTTTATGTCAGGCATTTTTGTAAAGTCCCTAAAAATACAAACACCCTTTACTCTTACCTCTTCATATCTTGTCTGATACAGTTCTGTTTCTTCTTTTGTCATCACACGTTTTTTCATATCTTCTACCAATTTGATCACTTCACTAGAAATAAATAAATAAATAAATAAATAAATACATAAATTTGTTATTATTTGAGAATTCCAATTTTAAACAATTTTGAAATAGAGAATAATTTTTCAAATTTTTTAATATGAGAAACTTTTAAGATATTTTAAGTTTGGTTAACAAAATGTTTAGGTATTCATCCAACAGTTTCGACCTTTGAGTGAGAAAAACTACTACTATTGTTGTATAATGTTTACCATAAATGGAATGATCTGTTGTAAAAATATCTCGTACAACAGAAATAAATCATAGCATAATTAACTGATAGTCATTAATACAATTAATCTTGAAGACTGTTAGGAGTAACAAAATGAAATGGATTTTAGTAAATGTTTTACTTCAGTAAAGATTATTTCACTTACACCTAGACATCACCAAGTAGAAGTAAAGTTGCAAAATTTATACTATACCAGTGTAAGGCGCTTAAGGCAATAATATACAGTTAGAGTTTATTTCCATCTCTTATCTATTATATGTAACTCAAGGCATCAGCTAAAGCTCAGTGTTGACAGGAGATGAATATCAGAACATGTCCAAGTAATGCTTAGTTTTAACCAATAACCTTTCCCTTGAAATTCATTGGAAATGTCAACCTGTTTATCTGAGAACTGTTTAAATCATTTTGATGGATATTTCATCTATATGAAACTATAATGTAATTGTATATCTGACATTAAGATATATAAAATTATGCTTTTAAGACCATTCATGTATGTGTAATATACACTTACCCTATTTCATTCAACAATTTTTTGGCCTCTATTAAAGACTTCCTCTTTATACGACCAAATGGCATTATATCAGTGTCTAACCCTGCCTTGTTTACTGCTGCTGTTAACATGTTAACTCTGGTCTAAAAAATGTGCAATTAATAGAATAAATACCTTTGTTTAGGTTCTGGTCAAATAAAATCTTTAATAAAAAAATTTCCACTTTCAAAAGGGAGAAATCACAAATTGAATCAGTAATGACATATAATAAGATACTGTTTAAAACCAACCATATTAAATAAATCAATTGATATCATTTCTACATCATTCATGTATATGTTAAAAAAACAACTCAATGACAGCAAAATAAAATTTTTATTTACACAAAGAATTAGTAAGCATAGATTAATCAAAGCAACAATGCTAATGGTATTTTACAATAAAGCAGTTCAATTTAGACAGGTTTCCCGTTTACTCTGTATTAATTTTCATCAAAAGGTTTCTGGTATAGTTAGGTTTCCTGTTTACATTCAGTTTTCACAGATTCAACTAAATAATTCTTAGTCCAAAAAAAATTTGATAAAGAGCGGTGGTACTGTTTATACACTTGGACATGTTACTAAATATACAATAATTATTTTTGTTATCAAATTTAAGAGTAAACTTACCATTTCTTTCATGAGGTCTTGGACAGGTGGGCTAAGTTTGGAAGGAATTTCACTCTTTAGACTAAAGTCTATTTTGTGTACTTTTTGTGGTTTGTTTTCTCTTGGGACTAGACGATACTTTTTAGGCTGATTTTTAAAACTACATGTATAAATAAAATAAAGATAAAACATTATACCGGTAATTCCAGTGTTTACATGCATCTATAACTCAGAAGTCCATGAATTACTTGAAGTGTGTAAGCGATATGGGTCTTAATATCGCAATGCTTACCTTAGCGTGGCCGCTACTATAAATAAAATGTGACGTCACATACTTGTATCCAGCATCTTTTCAGAATGAACTGTTGCATTCTGGGTATATCAGTAATTTCAAAATGGCGACCGGGACTATTACAATGATTTCACTGCCGAGAAAATCGTGTAAGACAGAATCTTGTCAGTACACAAATTCAACATCAAACACATTTTTTTCTGATGAAAACAGGCAGTGACGTTTTTCACTTACTCTCATTTTGTGTTTGTTATGGGAATTTCCGAAACGACCATGTAAAAAACGGTTTTCCAAGATGAGAATTACATTAAAATATGTTTGAAATATGATTTAAAATAATTTAATTTGTGACATTTTATTTGCGGGAAGTCGGGACTTTTTCCATCTTTGCATTGCCATTTCTTAAAAAGTACACACATACACGGAGGCCTACGCGTGGTAAAATATTGAGTGTTTGATTGGAACGAAATTCTCTGAACTTGATCCACAATTATTGCAACACACGATGAATAATAATAATTTGACTGCAGACAATTACAAATAGAAAGCGGCATGTTGGTGCACCTCAAACGGTGGGATTTCATAAAAAAAAAAAAATCACGTTGTTTACTTGTAAACTCGATGTGTATTACTTACAGAATCATGATTATTGATCAACAAACACTTTAAAAAATAATAATTAATAAAGTAAACAACACAAAAGTAACTTTTTCTTGTATTTTATTTAAAATTTTACTTTATTATTGATTTATGCGTGGATATCACTGTTGGTATTGTGTTAAATTACCGAGAGGTAACCGGGACCCAAAATCGGCTCCAAAATGTCTCTAATTTTTCGGACACTCTAAATATTTGGACACCCTCAATTTTCAAGATATTTAATTTTCAAATTTTCTCTAAATTCCCGGACACTTGAAAATGAAATTATTAAAATCTGTCCGAATACATAGAAGAATAACGGTAATTTCAACTGTTAATGTGACGAATTGTGGCATAATGGCACAAGCCTTTGTATTATACCAGGTTTTGTATAAATTATGGATATTCATCGTTATCAGCTGATTTTCTCGATGACTGTACCAGTTCATTGTTAAAGACTTTTAATATTGTAAATTAAAAAGTTATCACTTGTAATTGGTAAAAATACCGGTGGGGTAGGTCGATTGAGATTGAAAGTCTAATAAAACAACTTCCTTTTGTATGCTAGATGTGAAAATAATATCAGTATGTAAATGTAATTATAAGTTGCAAATTCCCAGAGAAAACTAATCACCCAAATATACACCTGATCAACATAATCTAGAAAAGATGTAAATTCAAAGGTGCCAACTTTTTACCTGAGAATTTATTAAAATCAAATATATGAATTCCTTACTGACTAGGAGTTTATGAACTTCAAAGGTGTCAACTTACAACCAGAATTTGTTAAATATATAACTAATTAACTAAGAATTCATTTTAACAACTTCACTAATAAAAAAAGAACTTAAGTTTTCTTTACCACTGCCATACTGTTATTGATATTATTGGGATTAAAAAAAATTTTAAAAAAAATTATAAATATAAATAAAGTATAAAAAATAAAGAAAAAGGGATGGTCTGCATTTGTTTTTGTTAGCAAATAACAAGATCTCCCTCTCTCTCTCTCTCTCTCTCTCTCTCTCTCTCTCTCAACTTTTTGGCAAAGACAAATAACCCAATAAATAAACTCAAAATTTATTGTGAGAACAATAATTTAGTCATTTGAGTTTTAATAAAAAAAAAAAAAAAGAAAAGAAAAAAAAGAAATACGTTTGCAAAAAATTTAAATGAATATAATTCGACCTAATCACACTGAAAAGGTATGAATTTCTGTCACTCCACATCTTAAAATATTAAGAAAGAAAAACTGCTTCAGATTAACAACTTTTATTTTAATATGAAATTGTGGTTAATGATTTTTTATATAAGTGAAAAAATCATGACTGGTACTTAAAACCCAGTTCAAACAATTGATTTTTGATAATTTTTGTATTTGGTGAGAGAGAGCAGTGAAGATGAGATTTTTTAAAATAAAACAAAATTTATCAATTTGCAAATAATCTAAATAAATATTATTGAACTGAACAATGACCATGCAAGGAAATTTCAATATCTAATTTCTTGTTAAAAATTGCAATGTTAAATTAAGAGACATTTCAACTTTAGAATGTATCTCAAAACTTGAATTACTACTTCTTTTTTTATAAAGCGATTTTTTCTTTATTTAATTTGTTCTTTTTTACTATGATAACAAAAAGAAAAATACATTACAAAATCATAAACAAAGTAACATATAGACATAATACGCCTCAATAAATAAATAAATAAATAAATAAATTGTGTTCACAATAAACAGGGAAATATTGACAATATGAGATTGAGAAAGAACAGGGGATCAGTTTGTGACCATTACTAACATTTTATTCTCAACCGATTTGAGAGAAAAATTTGCATGTTTCTGGTCAGAAAAACCACCGCATTGAGTTCCAACATTTGAACATCTTCCCGTTTTGTTTTCAAGTTATTTGTCAGGGTACAATTAACTCCCTTTTCTTTCAACTTTGTTCGGTTGAGAAGAAATAAATTACACCGTGTGCTTCTAGTCAATTTTTCAATTTTGAAAAGTACGTCTAAATTACTCTAATTGTAGTATATTTGACAGTTTACAGCTAATATGGACACCCGGAACTTCTTTGGAGTTTTTCCTAGGTATTTAAATGCCCGAGGCGTTCAGAATATATTTGAATTACCCATAATGCAGTTCTCCAGTGAAGAAAATTAGTTCAGAAATTAGCCGTGGGAGGGCGCTATCTAGATACCCTATACGTCACATCATTCTAAAATAGACCCAAAAAGGAAGCAACGCGATGTAAAGGGGTATATAGAGACTTACACACTTCAAGTAATTAATGGACTTCTGATAACTACATTAAGATTAAGATCTACAGACATAGCAATCTTAGCAATCTTGGTGGGCTTTCATGGACAACATGTAACTTATCACATAAAAAGGACCGAAAACAAACAAGATAATACAATTTTTGTCATTTAAAAAGAAGGCAAGAATGACCATCAAAGTTGTAATTTAAAAAATTGTAAAGATGACTATCTAAAAAGGTTGACTATACATGTAGATACATAAATTATGTCACCTAAATTTAGTTATTATATGTGGTTGGTTACCATAAAAACAGCATTCATAACTCCTAAAATTATTTTTGTTAAGTACACTCAACAATAATTTGTACAATTATACACAAATCTGTGAATTTCAGGTTAGATGAGTCCTTATAGAAAATAACTCAAATAAATCATGGATAAAATAACAAATTTGGGATATAACCATGAAAAATATGGCTACTTATTAATCACTAAAATGTTGCTCTTAAAAGTAACTTAAAAATATTATTATTAATAATGCTAAAAACTTACGATCCTATATTAGACCAATAATTTCCTGTCTTTGATCTAAATATTTTGCCAAATTCCGTAATAGCCTCAGCCTTCTTTGGAAATGGAGTATGTTGGAACTGTCCTCTATCACCTATTCTTCCCCATCTTGTAAATAACACATACATATCTACTGCTTTCTGGTATACTATCTGTTAAAATAAAAAGAAATCAGTGCTCTTATGCCAAATTCAAAAGAAGCAATATCATGATTTCAGTGGAGAAAACTTAAGTTTATGGATGCACAAACCCATGGACACAAGTATGCATGTTTTATTATTCCATAAGCTTAACCTGACCTTGCTTTTTATATACAGTACAACTTACAGTTGATAAACATGTATACATGTATGGAGTCTTGCTCTAATTATTAACTTATCTGATCCTGAAGTGGCAGACAGATCACATTGTTATCTCACTGCTAAGTTTGATTCCAACTCTGACAAATTAAAATGAAAGAATCTTGGCCAGGGTGCAACTCCAACTCACTCCCTCATTACAACAACTTTAAGTTTGTCATATTAAAGATTTGAACTACAATAAAACTTTACCATGCCCCTCAATTATTCTGTTAACTTGCTTTTAACAGCATTTAAAGCACTAATGTCAATTTCTTTGGTTTTATCTCTCTTGAAAAGCCATTGATAATTCTCAAAAACTGACAGCACAAAAAAATGTAGCTGTTCAATCAAGGTTTTCTCATACCTGTTATGATTTTTAATTTAATAGCTAAATTACTTCCATAGTTAGGTTTCAAACTGTAAAACAGAGAAAGGTTACATAATACATAACAGATGGTCTCACCTGCATCTTATAGAAGTTATACATTCCCCAAGTACCACAGCTGACATCAACCTTTGACAACAGAACATCATATGGTATTCCCTGAGATACATCAGTTACAACTTCTCTGTAAAAATATTAACTGTATTATTAATCTATAACAAAACTACTGATGTAAAATAAAACATATCTTAGTTAACTTAGCTCGGTAAGTTTAATTGCTTCTATTTTTAAGCATCCTGGTGAACAATTTTATTTCAAAGTCTATGGTAGTGCAATTAGCAAGCAAGGGGATGAAAAACCTCAAATTCAAATCTCATCTGAAATAGTTGAAAATTTACAAGCATTTAGCAGCTCTAGTACTGACAGAAAATCAGAAGCGTCCCTGAAATTTTTTAAAGTCAAAAATGTTGAATCCATAACTCTTAACTTAGTATTTGGATGAAAGTTGCAACTAAATGATAAGTATGGTAGCCTAGAAACACATGCCACAAGGATAAGGAAGAAATAAAAAAAACACACAAGACCATTGATCAAAAAGTGCAAAAATGCAGGCAATTACTATGATATATGAACAGTAATCATTATCAAATTATTTCATTTTGAGGAATAAGGATTTAAAACAGGGACAGTTTTCTGCAAGTAAATTGTTCCATAGAAATTTAGATTAAAAAAATTTCTTTCTTTGAATATTTCTGGTTATATTGTACATGTAGCAATGATTTCATCATGTACAACAAAGTTATAATAGCAATTATAGTTATTATAATAGAGATTGTGGGTCTTGTTATGTGATTAGGGCAAATTTAAAATTTTCCAAGTGCCAGAAAAATAGCTATGATTAGAAACTAGGTAAAACCAGTTAATAATTTTATGTAAATGATGATAATGCCTGTTTCTAAACGTCTGATTGCAGGCATATCTTTAATATAATGATACAAAATCTTAGAATTCACACCAGACTTACAGAACATATTTTTGCTTATCCTGCAAGAGCTGCTTAGTATGAGATGAACAGTATACTGAAGATCCCATAGTGACCAAATAGATTAAATGAATACCTTCAATAACACCAGAGATGAAAAGCAAGCTTTTGGGATAGCATAGATTTTTATCAGAACCATTATATTTCAATATTTACCCCATATCTTTAATCTGACAGTTCTCGTCTACACTAGCTTTACACTGGTTGGCATCTTCATCATTAGTGTCCATTTGTTTTTCGTTCAGTTGTTTCAACATTTCTTGTGAATCAGTTTGGTAATCTACACTTGCTGTTTTCATGGCACTGTCTTCTACTTCAAATGAGGCAAATGTTGGCTTTTCCTAACAAAAATATTGATAAATATACATGAATTTACCAAAATCATATTTTTCTTCAGATTTATCAATACTAGAGTGGTCTGTTAAGAGAGAGATTACTGAACACACTTCATACATAACACAAAGTATATCCAAATTTGACGAGCATATTAATCATCACAAGAATGTAAAGAATGTACATAAACTGAAAAAGACCGACTAACTTATTACAGAAAAAAAAAAAAAAAAAAAAATACCATCTAGATTATATTTACTTACCATTTTTTCACTTTCTACACCACTAATTTTTTGTAATCTTTGAGCTAATTTAGTTGCTCCCCTGATGAGAGCATGGTCTAAGGGAGATAACCCTGCCTTGTCTTTAGTTTGTGTATCAGCACCACATCTAGATAACACATATAATATTTCCTCATTATCAAATGTTCCATATTCTAAAGGTGACACTAAATGATGAATAACAGTCCATCCCTGAGTATCCGTATCACTTAAATTTACTGGACTAGTTTTTTCCACAACATCGAATTCATCTGAAAACATAAATACCCAATATTATTGAAACTGGACAAAAATCATATGGGATATAATCTCCCTGAAGAAAAAAAAAACTTTTATAAAGAGTTCTTTTAGTAAATTGTCTTAAGTTCTTAAGCACTTTGGTTCATACGGCTTTACAAAATTTACCTCAGAGTTCAGTGTCTTTTACTAACACTGGGTAGGGTTTCATGCCCTCCCTAATGCAACAATCTTTTGAAGATTTTTAACTTATGACAATACAATATTTAATAAAGCTCCACTTTGGTTTTGACCTAGAGTTGTATGTTAGTTGCAGCATAATCCTTCTACTCCCACTTTTGAAAATCCAGATAAAATTTATTTTTTTTAGAGGGAATGAAATATAACCTTGAAAGAAAAATTGAAAAAACACAAGCTGACAAGTATGAGGTTAATAAAAGTATCATTAAGACCAACTTAAAATGATTTATAATTAAAAATTTACATGTATGAATTTATTGTAAAGTTTTTCATCAAATAAGTCATTTCAAATTTTGTAATTTGGAAAATATGTACATGTATATTGCCAAACTCCATACTCAATCAGCCACGAATAGCTGCAAAATTGCTGATGCGGCTTAAAACAATAACACTATTTCTCTCTCTCTGTCCATACTCAATTATCAAAATTAATCAATTATGCTCTAAATGAAAACAACAAAAAGATTATTTTCAAATGTACATATTTTGAAAGATTTTATACTGATCAACAAGAGACACTTCAGAGGATTAGCTAATTAAAGATTGGTGATTCTAAGCTGTTTTAAAGGTTCCAAATACTTAACTCCTGTTATTCAGAAAGTTTTCCTTACAATAAAGTTACCATGCCCTGTATAATGGTTTTGATCTATCAACATTTTTCAGAACAATTTTTATGTACCAAGAAACAAAATTTAAAATCTAACCTTTGATTAAACTGCTGCTGCCTTGTCGAAGTAAAGATGGCTGTTTAGATCCTAGTCGTACAATAGATGGGAATTTTACTGGTTCTTTGTTTTCTTCTTCATCATCTTCATCCATCACATCAGTATCATGATCACTGTCCTCATTCTCTTCCTCCTGGTCTTCATCACCTTCATCAAGAATTTCCTCATCTGCAAAATGTTTATATGAGCTAAAATCAATGGAAAATACCTTAACAAAAAGGTAACCTGCTTTCAAATCAAAATTTCATCTGCGGTATTCATAGTTCTATCACCACATGAATTAAGATGCATTCAAATCACACATTTGATCAGAAATATAAGAAAATTAAACATTTACAAACTTTTTTGTAACCTGCATAAAAATGCAGTCAATGAGGATAATTTTTGTTATCCATAAACATACAACCTCCCTGACTTTGCGATATATGGATAAGATATGACCTAAATTCAAAATCAAGACACTTGAACCATGGGGATAATTGGGGTGAGATGGGTGTGGGGTTTATAAAATCTGAAACCTAGGTAACAAAACAAATTTTTAAGGATAAGGTACTTGGTCTTTATTAGATAGTAAACTGAATTGTCTTCTACTGAACTCTTTTCACATGTCAAAGATTGTCTATGTTTTGATACAATGTATAACAAATTTTTATCCCTATTAGACTCAATGTTTATCAGAGGAAATTCTAAGTCGTATTGATTTTTTTAAATCCCTTAATCTTATGATACAATGTATATCAATCTGCCTGAAACAGAAAGTCAACCTTGCAAATACTGTAAAACCTACTTTAGAAGCCATCTCTGAATAAAAAACCACCTGTCCTCAAACAAGAATTCCATGGATTTAAATGTCTTGCCTGGTTAGTTTTTGATTGAGTAGAAAATACATTACTTTAACAAACTTTCACATTTTGACACGCCCCCGCTGCCGACAAGACCGCAAAAGTAATACTTAAGTATGGCCTTATGGCAATGCTAGGCTCTACCAAAATTACCTTCTTCAGGCTGTTCTTCATCCTCTTCTTGATAGTCATCATCATCATCCATGTCATCATCCTGGTCTTCCTCTACATCATCATCCTGATCATCATCATCATCATCACCTGCTTCATCCTCCTCTTCCTCTGTTATACTTGTTATTGGCTTTATAACAAACACTTGCCTTGATAGCTTCTTACTCAGTTTGGGTTTATCCTCTGAGGATTTTGTCCCCTCATCAGGATCATAAGAGTAGTTCAATAAAGTCTTAACTGTACACAGATCATTCTAAAACAAACATAAAATTCATAAAATCAATGAAAAATAGAAAAGCAAACAATCACTGTGTCTAAAACTAATTTTTTTAATACATGAACATATCCAGTTTTGAAATGAATCTTAAAATTTCGATGTTTTTTTTTTTTTTTTTTTCAAAACATAAATATATATGCGAATTTACAAAAACCACAAGATATTAGTCTGTGAAGATTAAACTTAAACCTTGAACATAAAATGTAATAACAACAGCAATCATAGTTAAAGATCTATAATCTGGATCTGTATGGGCCTAACTACTTGTAAGGGTTTTAAATGAATTTCTACTTCTTAACTTTTTTCTAAAAAAGTTATAATTAGTATTCTAAATGTAATTAAATTATATACAACCGAATTATTCATAAAATATGCAAGAAAATTTTCACAGAACAATAAATTATGCTATTCAATAAGACTACTGAAAAATATTTCTATCCAGTTTTACAATCCAATTCCTTCATGAAGCCACCATTTTGTGTACTAAACTCACCTTTTTAACAGCATGCATCAATGGTGTAAGTCCAGATGTATCCTTAACGTTGGGTGAAGCATTGTGTTGTAATAAATATTTTGTAAGTCCCAATTTAAAAAAGTTTATTGAGAATATTAATGGGGATATTCTATATTCACTAGCAGTTGTGAAATAATCTGGCACTTCAGATGTCACTGTATCAAACATTGGAACATCAGAGAGAGGAAAGTCATATAAAATGTCTAAATTTGCACCTTTTGATAATAATAATGTTAACCATTTTCTGAAATGAAAATAAAAAAAATGAAATTAATAATCTTATTTTTTCACAAGAATGCACAATGTTACTGTAAATAAAACAACTTTTTCAATTTTAAAATATGTACAACTATTTTATTAATTATGAAATTACTTCATTAGATTGCACAGCGGAGTCATGATATTTTACACCCCTATTAACATTAATGCAGCTATAATGAATTGGTCTGTTTCTGTTTATTATTAAATAAAATACAAATGTAAATTTTAATTTACTAATGTATTACTCACTGGCTTTCATCTGTTGACTCATCTACAAGTTTATGATTCCATAAAAACGCTGCTAAAACTGTTCTATCAAATTTATCTTTCTTAGATAAATCTAAATTGCTGTCTTTTTCTGAAGCAAAAAGAATCAAGACAATTTAATTTTTAAAAAATGTTGAAAAAAATTCTTATTAAAATTTGTAACAGGCAATGGTAGATTATGAAAAAATAACTGACAGATTTTGTGTAGATATACATATGTACATGTATATATATATATACAATGTTTTCCAGAGAAACATAAAACAAATGAAGACTTTGTGACAAGTTACTTACACATGAATTGCTTAGAATTTATATGTCTTCCAATGGTCACAAGGGTTAACTTTGGTTTTAACTCTGATCAGAAGTCAGGGTCATCATCTTACATGTAAAGTCTACAAAAGTATTTGTATTTTCCCTCTATCATTGACTAATTGACTCTTGAAAGGAGATGCATGCAACTTGTCAATCTCTTGTTAAAATGAGATTTTCTATTCCACATACAACTTTCACAATGCTATACATGCCACCAGCCATAATGCTGATTCTACATGATATTCATTTTTTTTACGTTGAACTAATTAAATAATTTTGCCTCACCTATAAAAAGTTTTGCCAGTTGAGATGGCTGATGTTTTAGTGCAGCATAATGTAAAGGTGTACAGCCATTTTCATCTGTAGTATTCAGTGATAATCCTCGCTCTAGTAAAACATTGGCAACCTAATATGTTATAACAGAACAAAACGTATGATTATGTAAATTTTATTACATACATGTATTACCCAAATATAAAGCTGATCAAAATAGCTGTCTCTATTCTAGACTACTTGGAAACTTATACATTTCACTAAACTTTTAACCAAAAGTAGCTTTTAATTACTATTGTTCAACCATTATAGATTTGAGTGACATCAATGCATGTTTATCTTCACTGCTCAGAATCGTACTTTACAAACTGCATTTTGGCAACAAACAAATTATTCTATTTCTGTATCTGTTCCAAATACACTCTTGACTATTACTGTATAACCAAATCTTCCAAATGGAAGTAAGAAATTATAGTTATTAATTAAGCTATCAACAGTTTAGCTTAGCTGTCATTAAAACATTAGTTAATCAGTGAAATCGTTTGGTTTCCTATGCAAGAAATAATAATTAGTGGATTAGCGGTAAGTTAGAGGCCAGTTAAAAGTAAAATGATGACTGCAGTGATTATACAAACATGCTACCTTCAAACAGTTTATAACAAATTTGATCATGTTTTGAAGATCACTAAATTCAATCTATCATAGAATTTTAGCATGGGTTGACTAAATACTTTAAGTCAACAAAGATTATTTTTTACTGAATTATCAATTTGGACGTAAAAAATATTTGACTTAAAATAGTAATGTCAGAGCTTGAGATAACTAGACTTATTGGGGTTAAATAAAAAATAACTTGTTTTACACTATAAAAAAGTTTCAATTTTCCCGATAACAGAGTGTGACAAAGCTCTTTGTACTAAATGCAATACTAGCACAGTTATCTTTCCAAGTATATGTCTATTGGCATCATTATGAAGTATCCAAGATTTTACTCATACTGTCTAACAGCTGTGCTACAGATTTTTACATAAGGCCTACCAAATAATGTCAGGTCACACGCTGTTCTGCTTTGCAGCAGATACATTTCATTAACCAAGTACAAGTATATGGAACTTTCCTGTAGGCAGTCCCTTGTTTCTATGTTAGAAAAATTTAGAGGTAGCTCACTTGCACATCAAGTCTATCAAAATAAATCATGATATTTATCCTCCAACAAACTTGAACATTGGTCATTAACCCTGATGCTTACACTGGTGGTATGAATTTGCATGCAAAACAAAACCTAGCTGGTAAGGTTGTAATAGAAAACAGTATTACCTTCATCTGAAGTTCAGAACTAGAACCAGGTGTTGTGTGCAAAGCCAGAATATGAAGAAGATTCTGTCGTTTATCATTTGTAGATAACAATCTTCCATTATCCTTGATTTTCTTCAACAGGCGTAATACAACATTATACTGACTGACTCTTAATGCTGCCTAAAAATATTTTATACAATATAACTTTCTCAATGCTACATGAAAATTTAATATAAAGATTTTCTTTCTTATAAACTTATTTTTCAAATAATTAATTTTATCATTTTTTCACATTTTTGTCAACCTGTTTGAGAAATTTACAGATGAAAATGTTATTTGCAGCAGATAACTGTTTTAATTTTCTCACTATTAACCCTAAAGAACAACAACAAACACAACACTGTATGCTATTGAAGCATGTTCAGCAGAATTGACAATTTGGTATACATGTATACCCTACCTCCACAGAACTGCTATCTATTTCTGTTGCATCCAAAACCATATGGGCCACACCTTGAAGTTCATGCAATGTTGCACCCTGTAAATGAATACATAATATCAAGCCAAAAACAACTAAATATGTGATACAACAATATGTTTACAATATCAAACTACTCATTATTTTAATTTTCTGATAGATTTTCCAAATATACCAAGCAAAGATATCGCATATTAATATAAATTAACTTTGACATGATCCTCTTGAAAGATTTTTTGAACTTTTTTTTTTTTTTTTTAAAGATTTTTAGAGAACAGTTTTTGTTTGCCTATCATAAATATGCCACTACACAGTAGATTGTAAATTTTGGCAATCCTTTTTACATTTCTGGTATGTAATTTGTTAATTAAGTATCCATTTAATTGCACCTCATTTACATGTGGCAGGTGCCCCCCAAAAACTTTATATATGTATAAGATGCTACATTAAAACAATTACAGTTTACTGTGGATCTCTAGGTATGAATTGAATGAGTAACCTTAAATATGAATAAGTCAAAGTAGATTTTTAAGACTATTTTAATTTGAAGACCAGAAATACAAATATCATGCTTCAACAACAGGAGGGCTTAAGATGGAAAGTCAAATATAGTTTGGGCATTTACAAGACACAAATACAACTTAAGGGTATCTAGCTACCTAGATCCACTTTAAACATTTTTATTTTGTATAGCAAGAATATGAATCAAATACTGTTCATTTATTATTTCAAAATCTGCAGTAATGAGACAGTAGCAACCGATTTGAGATTTTACTCTATTGTCCTCTCGATCCAAGTTTATGTACAGCATGAACTAAATAAAGTGGTGATGTTACCTACCTGAAAAATGGAATGAACTTTATGCTCTTCTCGTTCACAGGCTTTTACACCTTTCCATATCCACACTGGTTTAGTGTCTTTCTTTTCAACTGCTTTCCCAGGTGCAGGTAGTGAGGGTTTATTAACAATAGACTCCCGAACATTTGCACCTTTCTGTATTAACATCATTGCACAACTAAAATATAAAAAAATATCAATGTTTTTCTAAGTAGAATTAAAAATGTACACTAGGGCAATATACTATGGTATAATAATGATGATCAAATAACCTTTTTCTATACTTTATTTAAAGGCTGGTATGGATTTTACTTAAATTCAGTCATTTTTGAGTTGGTGAAGAAATGCCAGTAATCATAAAGCCTGAAACCTTCAGCCAGCCCATTGTCAAATCTACGAGAAGGCTCATGTGCCTTAATGCTGTCGGTTTGATTCCAAACCAGTGCATTAGTTTCTTTGTTAAGAACTCAAAAAAAAAACTGACACCTTTTATCACAGTTGGAACAACATATTCAAAGAAACTGTCACAGCTACATTGGATTGCAATAAATGCATTGCATGGGTATAAATTTATGCAACATCATTAATAAATACTGAAAATCAGTATAATGAAACATCCTTAACTGAAGTATAAAACACCATTTTATCAATAAATTAAGTCCTTTTCTATACAATTTTTTTTATAACACACATCAATTTTCTTTTGCTTTGTATTGTTAACTTTCTAAGAAATAACAATGAAGGTACCATTTTCTTTAAAATATGTTTTGATACAATGTCACCTTGCTGGTTTTCATTTGTTATTCTTGGTTTTCTACATGTTATTGCTAAACCAAAACTTGACTAAACTTTCTAAGCAAATGCTGATGATTTAACATCATTTTACCTGTAAATCACATGTTATCAATTTTATTTTTCAGATGACACAAACTCATGTAATAGTATCAATTACCTGTCATGATTTTTGTTCACAGCAAATGATAAAGGAGTATTTCCATTATGTTCTTTTTTATTTATATCTGCACCTCTCTGCAAGAGAAAAAAAAGAAACAAGTGTTAAATATAAACAAACACTTAACTTAAATCTAAATAAACAAAACTTTACAAAAGTGTTACATACTGTATGATAGTGACAGTGACATTCCAGCAGTTTAAACTGTGCACTTACAAATCACAATGTTTTTAAATGTTTAGGTTCCATTTTTACTTGAGACCAATTCTAGTGTAAGAAGTTTGTCAGCTTTCTTTACAAAGATTTTGATGGTTTTCTTGAAAATATTGGTTTCATCCACCATTTCATTTTTTACTACCAGTGTAAATAACAATTTCAGTTGATTTACTCACCCATCTTAATACATACCTGTACAAGATGGACACAACAGATAGTTGCACCTCGACAAGCAGCTAAATGTAATGGAGTCTGACCCCAGTAATCTGCAGTATCAATAATATTCCCAGTGGTCATACTTCTTGTTAACACACTGCACAGTTCAATTGGATCCAATTTAGTTAAAACATTCCTAAAATAACCAAAAAAAAAAAAAAAATACTTGAACATATAAGATAAAATATTAGAGATCTGATAGAACATAAACATGTACAAGTCTTGTAAATAACCTAATTTTTAAACACTCACTCCCATCCTATATACAGTCTATTCTGTTCATAACAACAACTGTCTATAGTGGTGTTTTTTTCAAGTACCAATTACTTTTGATAAATATTGGACTTTTCCATAGTGGCCACTACAATTTAGTCCTAAAATCATGTTTTACCTGTTACAAAAACCAGAGCTTAATTTGGTTTATGTATGCTTAATTTGTCTTTATGGACCAAAGAAACCATAACATTTCTAAATTGATATCTTTAATGCTTAAAATCAAACACAGAAGCCATTTAACTTTTTATGACTTAAAAAAACCAAAGTAATATTTATCTGTAATGGGGATATAATTAATGTATTAATTAGAACTTTCCTTCTAACATTCTTTTTAACACAGAAGGTAACATAATTATAAAGCATGGTACAAGTATCACTTAAGTTTTTTATTGATGGAATTTGTTTTAAAAATTCAAGATAATAAAACAATGTCAAATATACATTTATTTATAAGTATTATTTACATGTTTCTTAATCATATAAATTCTGTTTAGAAAGTTTTCCTTAAAATATTAAATTTAAGTATTTGATGTTTTTTGTTTTTTTTAAAAGTAAATTATTTTTGAGAATTTGTAATACATTTGTGTATTTATGTAAGCTACCTATGTACTTATGACTATCAAGGCAGTCTTTAAGTGTAAGATTAGCACCACAGCTAATCAACAAATCTTCTAAGTCTCTACTGGCACTTAATCCAAAAAGTCTCTCAAACAGATTTTAACATATAACCTTTTTAAAACTTTAAAACTATACAAGAAACAAAGCACTTGTTGAATACCAGTGGTTTTGTTTGCCTAAAATTACTACCGAATAAAGATAGTTTCCCCTTGAGAAATAAGACTAAAATTTCCCAATTTGACAACTAAAATTCCCCAAAAGGCAACAGTGACACACAATCAAAAAGATTAAGTTAAATCCAGTTGTCCAAAACTCTTCTGAAAGACAAAAAATGTAAGATATTGTCACGATATAAAATCTGTACAATGAATTTCAAAATTCTGAGCGTAAAATGCGACATAAAAAGGGTTCAAATTTTCCTAATCTTAAAGGTGGAAGGTAGTTTTTAAAAACCATAGCAAAATAACTGAATACATACCCTGTAATTTTGAAGAAGGCATAATGTAATGGTATTCTATCAAGGCAGTCTTTAAGTGTAAGATTGGCACCACGACTAATCAACAAGTCTTCTATGTCTGTACTGGCATCAGATGTTCCTGAATTAGAATTTACTGCTAAATGCATGGCTGATCTTTTGTCTGCATCCACAGCATTTATGTCCACTCCTGCATTCAATAAGGCTGTCACTATCTCTAGAGTGTTTGTCTCATTACCTGTAAAAATGGAATAAAATTTCATGTTAGGAACTGATTTTATTAATGGTGAAAATGCATGAAAAACATGAAAAAGAGTTAATTTTCAAAAGAAACATCTTTTAAATATACATGTATTTTTGTCTTAATTGATAATTAATACTCACCTCTACAACTGACAGCTTCATGTAAAGCAGTTCGACCTGTTTTACTATTTCTCCTATCAATATTTAATACTCACCTCTACAACTGACAGCTTCATGTAAAGCAGTTCGACTTGTTTTACTATTTCTTCCATCAATATTTAATACTCACCTCTACAACTGACAGCTTCATGTAAAGCAGTTCGACCTGTTTTACTATTTCTTCCATCAATATTTAATACTCACCTCTACAACTGACAGCTTCATGTAAAGCAGTTCGACTTGTTTTACTATTTCTCCTATCAATATTTAATACTCACCTCTACAACTGACAGCTTCATGTAAAGCAGTTCGACTTGTTTTACTATTTCTTCCAACAATATTTAATACTCACCTCTACAACTGACAGCTTCATGTAAAGCAGTTCGACTTGTTTTACTATTTCTTCCATCAATATTTAATACTCACCTCTACAACTGACAGCTTCATGTAAAGCAGTTCGACTTGTTTTACTATTTCTCCCATCAATAATTAATACTCACCTCTACAACTGACAGCTTCATGTAAAGCAGTTCGACTTGTTTTACTATTTCTTCCATCAATATTTAATACTCACCTCTACAACTGACAGCTTCATGTAAAGCAGTTCGACTTGTTTTACTATTTCTTCCAACAATATTTAATACTCACCTCTACAACTGACAGCTTCATGTAAAGCAGTTCGACTTGTTTTACTATTTCTTCCATCAATATTTAATACTCACCTCTACAACTGACAGCTTCATGTAAAGCAGTTCGACTTGTTTTACTATTTCTTCCATCAATATTTAATACTCACCTCTACAACTGACAGCTTCATGTAAAGCAGTTCGACTTGTTTTACTATTTCTTCCAACAATATTTAATACTCACCTCTACAACTGACAGCTTCATGTAAAGCAGTTCGACTTGTTTTACTATTTCTTCCATCAATATTTAATACTCACCTCTACAACTGACAGCTTCATGTAAAGCAGTTCGACTTGTTTTACTATTTCTTCCATCAATATTTAATACTCACCTCTACAACTGACAGCTTCATGTAAAGCAGTTCGACTTGTTTTACTATTTCTTCCATCAATATTTAATACTCACCTCTACAACTGACAGCTTCATGTAAAGCAGTTCGACTTGTTTTACTATTTCTTCCATCAATATTTAATACTCACCTCTACAACTGACAGCTTCATGTAAAGCAGTTCGACTTGTTTTACTATTTCTTCCATCAATATTTAATACTCACCTCTACAACTGACAGCTTCATGTAAAGCAGTTCCACCTGTTTTACTATTTCTTCCATCAATATTAAATACTCACCTCTACAACTGACAGCTTCATGTAAAGCAGTTCCACCTGTTTTACTATTTCTTCCATCAATAATTAATACTCACTTCTACAACTGACAGCTTCATGTAAAGCAGTTCGACTTGTTTTACTATTTCTCCCATCAATAATTAATACTCACCTCTACAACTGACAGCTTCATGTAAAGCAGTTCGACTTGTTTTACTATTTCTTCCATCAATATTTAATACTCACCTCTACAACTGACAGATTCATGTAAAGCAGTTCGACTTGTTTTACTATTTCTCCCATCAATAATTAATACTCACCTCTACAACTGACAGCTTCATGTAAAGCAGTTCGACTTGTTTTACTATTTCTCCCATCAATAATTAATACTCACCTCTACAACTGACAGCTTCATGTAAAGCAGTTCGACCTGTTTTACTATTTCTCCCATCAACTTTAGCTCCCCCTTGAAGTAATAACTTCACCATTTCTACATTGCCATTTCTGTTAAGCAAAAGTAAATTCAAAATATTTAAAAGATTCAATGTTCACCAGTATACTAAGTACAAATGTGTCGTTTCCAACAACAAATACATTTACTGTATATGAGTAGATCTACTCTGTGGTACATACATGTACTTTCACTGTTTTGTATCAAACCATTTTTGCTGGTAAAACTCTAATAGACTGTATTGATATTTGATATCTAATAAATTTCCATATTGATTTATATTACTAATTGAATGGCAAGCATAGCAATTGCAAACATAGACATCGTAAAAAAAATGTACATAGCACACATACATGTATTAATCAAATATATGAAAGCTTCTTTATATGGCATTCATCAGTCACAGATACATGTATGCCAGACACATGTAACTTATATAGTATATATCCATCACAGATATGCCAGATAACTTATACAGTATACATCCATCACAGATACATCAGATAACTTATACAGTATACATCCATCACAGATATGTCAGATAACTTATACAGTATAAATCCATCACAGATACATCAAATAACTTATACAGTATACATCAATCACAGATACATCAGATAACTTTATTATACATCCATCACAGATACATCAGATAACTTATACAGTATACATCCATCACAGATATGTCAGATAACTTATACAGTATAAATCCATCACAGATACATCAGATAACTTATACAGTATAAATCCATCACAGATACATCAGATAACTTATACAGTATAAATCCATCACGGATACATCAGATAACTTATACAGTATACATCCATCACAGATACATCAGATAAATTATACAGTATAAATCCATCACAGATACATCAGATAACTTATACAGTATACATCCATCACAGATACATCAGATAACTATACAGTATAAATCCATCACAGATACATCAAAAAACTTATACAGTATAAATCCATCACAGATACATCAGATAACTTATACAGTATAAATCAATCACAGATACATCAGATAACTTATACAGTATACATCCATCACAGATACATAAGATAACTATACAGTATAAATCCATCACAGATACATCAGATAACTTATACAGTATAAATCCACCACAGATACATCAGATAACTTATACAGTATACATCCATCACAGATACATCAGATAACTTATACAGTATAAATCCATCAAAGATACATCAGATAACTTATACAGTATACATCCATCACAGATACATCAAATAACTTATACAGTATAAATCCATCACAGATACATCAGATAACTTATACAGTATACATGTAAATCCATCACAGATACATCAGATAACTATACAATATAAATCCATCACAGATACATCAGATAACTTATACAGTATACATCCATCACAGATACATCAGATAATTTAAACAGAATACATCCATCACAGATACATCAGATAACTTATACAGTATAAATCCATCATCAGAAAACTTATACAGTATAAATCCATCACAGATATATCAGATAACTTATACAGTATAAATCCATCACAGATACTTCAGATAACTAATACAGTATAAATCCATCACAGATACATCAGATAACTTATACAGTATACATCCATCACAGATATGTCAGATAACTTATACAGTATAAATCCATCACAGATACATCAGATAACTTATACAGTAAACAGCCATCACAGATACGTCAGATAACTTATACAGTATACATCCATCACAGATACATCAGATAATTTAAACAGAATACATCCATCACAGATATGTCAGATAACTTATACAGAATACATCCATCACAGATACATCAGATTACTTATACAGTATACATCCATCACAGATACGTCAGATAACTTATACAGTATACATCCATCACAGATACTTCAGATAACTTATACAGTATAAATCCATCACAGATACATCAGATAACTTATACAGTAAACATCCATCACAGATACATACATTGTATGTCAGATAACTTATATGGTACACAACAGTCACAAATATTTCAGATAACTTACAATGCAAACATCCAATATTACACCATAATATTAAGACACTTCTACATAATAAAAATTTCTTTTGAGACTACCTCAATAAAAAGATAACCCATCCATCATTACCAATGTTTTAGACATTATACTATAATTTTTCTTAATGACATTCTATATAAAAACCACATCTCATGGATAGTCTGTATATAGATGATTCCCTCTACTCCATAGTAGTGAACTACATATAAGTACTTTACAAACGAAAAAAATAAATCAGGTTGTTGTTTTTTTTAACCAATAGGAGTATCTTTTACTTGCCTTACTGCTGTACTAAGTACTGTGACATCAGAATCTTTGTCAAATCTATAACTGACATTAGCATCACTTCCAGCTTGTACCTGAAAACAGAAACAGTATAAATATATACATGAGAACCTTAGTGAGAGAGCTTACATACCCCATACTCCAACATAATAGACCCTATCAGAAAAAAATTCTAAATCCAAGGGCTGTCATTACCATTGAAAAAAAAAAGTTTTGAGGTAATGCTTACAGATCGCTTTGCCTCAAGGAACAAATCCCTCTCAGGGAGATCCTACTGTGAGAAATTTTGTCATTTCATTGGTTGATTGTCTAATGTTTTCTCAGTACTAAGTTTTCTTCTCTCAAAGGTCTATGGTTTTCTCTGGGTACTAAGTTTTAATCTAACATTCAAGAAGTGACTGCCTCAATATTTGGGGAAAAAATCTTGACTTAGGAGTAAAACCACATTACTACACTCCAGTAAACATTGTTAAGTACAAACCAGTAACTGTGCTGCTGTTAAATAATCCTTTTCCACTGCTACAGCCAAAGCTGTTTTGTTATCCAGATCACGGATTTCAATGTCTGGTTTTGACTCCAAAATCATCTTCAATCCTAGACAATTACAATCTAACTTGGCACTTCCACTATACACCATGAAATGAACTGCAGAACATTTCCCTAATGATAAAAAGATAATACGACACATTACAACTGTTCATTCATTTGAATTATCAGCAAAGACAATATGGATGAAAAACAAAATAAATATGAAGATCTGCAAAGATGTTAAAACATCCACAGATTTATTTCAAGATCCAGCAATCATATCTATATACATGTATATGCTGAAGAAGTGAAATATTTTGTCAAGGCTGTATCAGATCAAGTTCTTTAAAAAGAAATAATGTACAAATACAAAATACACAAAATATGTCATACTTGGGCTGAGTGTAAAGGTTATTTTTAAAAATAAAAAAAATTTAAAAAATTCTTAAAATCATAAGTTCTCTTTCTGTGTATATTTTGTCTTAATTCCTTACTTCATTGGTCCTAGTACATATAAATGTATGTTTGTGGTTGCTGAAGCCCCCCCCCCCCCCTTCCCCAAGTCTATGAACATGTTAATTTTTTCTTGACTAAATCTTAATAAAATGTATATATTCCATTCTTACCAAAATCTGGATATTGTTTTCTTTCTTCTTCTGGAGGATTTTCACTAAAGTATTTTTTCTGGACAGTTTGAGTATTGTTAATTCCAGCAAGTTCAATAAGTTTTTTAATAAAGTCACGACCATTCTGTAACATCTTCTGAAACTGTGCATCTTTACAATCTCTGGGTTTCTGTGATACATAAAAATATGCATAATTATATGTATCTTAAAGAAGGTAATTCACTCTACCATCATAACATACACTGCCAACTAATATACAATGAACACATTGTTTAGCATATGAATGTGTTTATCTTTTCCATTTTTCATCTTTTCTATTATCAAAAGCCGATAGTTCTGCACATATTCTAGTCAAGATCACATTCTACTTGAGTTTACCTATAATGTCTTTAATTCTTGTTAAGTTACAAACAGGAATTTATAATTTCCGAGAACAAAAACAATAAGCAAGATTAAAAACAAAACTTACTGTAAACTTCATGTATGCTCTACAGGCACACAGCAAAGGGGTATAACCCTCATTGTCTACTTCTGTCACCATGTGTTTTATCATATCCAGACCTGATTTGGAAATTTCTTTCTTTAACTGTGTTACAACGGGTAAGTTATTATCTGGTGCTTTTCCATCTTCCACCTTTTTATCATTATCCACTTCCATGGATTCATCTAAACCATTTTCTTTTATGTCAGGATTCTTATTCTGAAAGTTATACATATTACATGAAAAAAATCTACAAGTAGCAAGTTTACCTACATGTACATGTATGTACTTGTAAAATTAAACCTATAGAAATTGTATTGATGATCATTTTTTGTTTGTGCATAGATTTTGTTAATTTTTTCATGCATTGAGGCAGAACATAATATTAAATAATGCATAAATGAGATTTGACAGCATAAACCCTGACAAATAATCAGCAGATAATTGTGTTAAATTAATTGAAAATGATAACATTGCAAAATTTCACAAACAATGTCCTTTTACTTATTCTAAACCATATTAAATATAAAAAGTACATGAAGTTCTTCAAGTATTTTGGGTATCATTACATGGCAGGCTTATTATAATATCTATTATGAAGTCATTAGAAATTTAAAGGTTTTACAGTTTGAAAAGAATTCATGACTGTTCTCAAGATTTACATTTAATCAAATCACTGATATTTCAATCCTCATTCAGGAATTTTTTCATAACAAAAAGAAAAATTAAATTCACTGCTGTGATACATGTTCAGAAAATAAGACGCCACAAGCTATATGTATGAGTGCAACTGCTTAAATGTATATGTTCACATATGAGCTTAAAACTACAGAAATGTGAAAAATGGCATAAAATCCAAGGTCTCAGTCCAAGGACAATTTCAAGACTTAATTCAATTTTCTATTGTCTATATGAACTTGAAAAGTATAAATGGATGTCACAAATACCTCTTCAGAATAATATATGAACAGTATTGTTTACAAATATTTCTAAATTCTGCTAGTATTTATTGTTGTTCAAATGATAATTTTTAAGTGACGGCTGTTACCACTTCATAAAAATGGAGTCTTGTCAATTGAAGTGTGACCCATTTTCTCTATTTGTGACCCATTTTCTCTATTATGTTTGGAAGGGCAATGCATCAAATGCTTGACTGAAACAAATACAATGTGATTGTAAATATTCATTCCTTGTAAAAGATGAAAGAATTAAGCTATACATGAGGTTTTTTACCTGCTGAGTCAGAATCTGTAATAGTGGTGCTAGTTCATTCTCCATACATTGTTGTGCTAAAAGATGAAGTGAATTCTGTCCTTTCTCTGATTTCCAAGCTGTTATCATTCCACCTTTTTCCACTAAGAATTTAACCAATTTTGTATTAACCTAAAACAAACCATGAAAACAGTATACTGTAAATGATACTCTCAATGAGTGCCAAAACTAACCCAGATGTTCATACAACATGACTGGATGACATCATGGGTGTTAAATGTGTCAAACTGACAGCAAACAACTCTTCATGTAAAGGTATATGTTATTCATAAGAAAATGCAATTTTTATTTAATTTTTTTTTTTTTTAGAAAAATAAATGTTGCGTAATGATGTACTACACAATGAGGAAGTTACATGTAGTTAAAGAACATTGATTGAAAAAATAAATACCATTTCTACAGCTAGTGTTATGGCAGTCTGTCCAGTTGCTGTTTTGGCTGATAGATTACTTCCTCCCTCCAATAAAAGTTCTGCTATTTTTACAGTCATATCCATCCTTTTTTCATAAGTGTCCTAAATATTGATATAAAATTTACATAACGGTAATAATTATGTAATAATTATACATGTACATGGAAATTCTACAACTTAAATTCTACATTAACCTTTCAGTTGTTCCAAGATATTAAATTCAAATTGTCACAAAGAAACTAAACTTGAATAGTACAAAAGAAACTAATATCCACTATCATAATATGACTGAGATATACATCAAGTATGATGCACCTTCCATAAATAGCTTGGAAGATGTGTGATCAAGGGGCCATAACTGCAAATGTAGGGTTAACTTCTTGTTGTTTTTTTTTTCTGTGCTGCACATTACTTTAAATCAAAGTACATGTATATTTAACCAGCTATGATGGTTCTATCTTAAATACCTACAGAGATAGTGAGAATATGAAAGAATGGGCAGACAGTGGTTTTTTGGTAAACAAACCCCCCCCCCCTTTTTTTTTTGTAATTGTTGTTTGTTTGTTGGTGTACAATATGACTTATTCTTAGGTTAATCTTGATACAGAAAAAGATGTTAAAAGGTATCAAAGTTCCACTCTACTTGATTAAAGCCAACAAGTATCGTTCTTTTTATTCATATATTACCTCTGTGCCATGTCCTGAATTTTTAACTGTGTTAGCTGCCAAATGATGAAGCTAAAATGAAAAATAGTAAAGTGTCAGTTCTATAAATGCAAGTTTGAACAACATGACATTCTGATTTTACATACATAAATCCAGGATTTTATTCTTACCAACTTGAGTACACTACTGATGCCTGAAACGATTACTTCACTTGCATCAAAATGTTCCCAGTTACAGATGCAAAATTATTTACCAAAGTGCTTATAATAATGAATGAAAAGATATTATTTTAAGTGCCACACTTAGTGTGACATGATGGTTTCCTCAAACAATCTTTTCTGACTGCTGGGTATTCAGTGAACACTAAGCAGTATCCATTTTTAACATCTATGACCTCTCATTATATAGGAAGCATTATGAGTACTTAACTACTAATATGTAGAATGTGGATAACTGTATAGAATGTGATGCAACAACAAAATTACATGTAGGTGTTCAAGATAACCTTACATGAAGTGTAAGGATATATTTTACATGTATATAAATTTGCTAAACTGAGTTTGCTGTATTTGGAAGTTGCATTCAAAAGCAGTTGTTGCAAGATAAATACATAACTATAAATCTAATCAAAGACAGACAAGTACATAATTAGAAATTAAATTAAAATATCACATACAGCATTCATTCCATTCATATCTTCTATCTTTGGATCAGCTCCTCTGTCCATTAAGTAAACAACCTGCTCATACAATCCTGGTTGTAATGAACTGCTAGTGGCAATACTCAACAAGGTTTTACCTGTTTTATAAAAACATTTTCAAATAAAATTAAAAAAACATCAGTGTCTCCATTTGCAAAAGAGACAAAAATTTCAGTTTTATCTTCAGTAATGACTAATTAATGTTTACTGTTTAGGGTAAAATTTTAGTAAGTTGTACTGTAAAACAAAACAAAAATATTCAAATTTGGTAAAAGATATAGTTTTGCATTGGCAATTGATAGTAAAATTAATATTCACAATGTGGACAAACAAATATCATATGATAAATGTTACAGTTTAACAAACTAATTATAAAAGCTGCAATGCATTATTCATCTTTATATTTCATTTTTCTACTCTAATTAAATCATGCAAAGATTTGTGAGCATTTGAAGCAATGAACTGTTTTAATTTATGGGAATAAATAATACATGTAATTCTAGTTAATCCAATCAAAGGTTGTAAAAGGACAAACAATCAAAGAGAAATAACTCAAATTTAAAATGACACAATTCCATAGTGCTTACCAGAATCATTTTTAAAATTGATGTCAACTCCTGGCATTTTCAACAGAAAATCAACTAATCCCATATGACCTTTCATAAATGCTATGCCAACTGGTGTTATCTGAAATAAAATGTTATCAATTAGTCACACTCTTTATTTTCAATGTGAACAAGAATTACTTTTAAATCTCACTCCAACTTTAATTAAAGGCTATAAATATAAAATTGATTAAAAAAAAATGATATTAATTTTGCTACCAACATCATTATGAACAGGAAAATACACCTTACATGCCTTTCTTGTTGCCAAAAGGTTTTTATTTCACTCTCTTAAGAATAAAGCTTATTGATATAGAGCAGACATCAGCTATAAGACTTTAAAAGAAAATCGAAAGTTTTTGGCATAATAATAAACTTAATATACTCATTGTATACTTCAAACTGTTAGGTTGTATTGGCCCATATCCAATATACAGTAAATTTTTTACAAGAAGTCTTTGGTACAATTTCCAGACAACAAAGAGTAACAAAAATAGCTTTACAGATAGTTGTTTGGCTATCTAACATATGGTTACTATTTCAAATTCATTCAAAGCCTTTAAATTTATTAAACTTACTTTCCAATCATTTGCCATTCTTGGATCAGCATTTCCTTCATTGACTAAAAGTTTCAGCACAAAATACCAGCCATATGCAGCTGCATAATGAACAAGACTGTTGCCAGAAGAGTCAACACGGTTAGGATCAACTCCAAGATATAGGAGATATGAAGCTACAGTAGTACAACCATTCATCACAGCATGTGTCAAAGCTGACCTCTTGAACTTGTCTGGAAATTATGAATAAAAATAGAGTATCAATATTATACAGTCAGACTGGTCTACAATAGTCAACCAGTAGAATCAATAAAAGTGGCTTTAATGAGTAGGTGGCCTCTTATTCAAAAGTTCCAAATATATGCATGTAGCTTAAGCAGAAATAAGATAAAGTCACTACATTATCAATCATGAAAAAATACTGTTAAAAGAAATAGATTTCTTAATTTTTTATGCATAATGATGAACTTCGTATCAAATTGATTTTGAAATTCAGAGAAAGTTTTTCTTTCATGCATTTACATAATAAAATCTTAAAAACTTTCACAAAAATTATAAGTAACCAAAAAAACGAAATTAATAAGGCTGTTCTAAACAATAACTCCAAAGAAAACATACAAAAAACTTATACATTGTGCAACTTTTATCTACATATAAAGTTAACAACCAATACAAGTATTCTTAACAGTAGGCAGAAAGTAGTGTTGACAATTACTAATCAAACATAAACTAAAATTTTTACCTAGAGAGTCGAGTAATGGTGTTTATGCCCTAGTCAAGATTCCTTCACTTATTTTGAGGCGGTCAGTTCTGGGATGGTGGAAGAAATTGGAGTGACCAGAGAAAACTACCTACCTTCGGCAAGCACACTGACAAACTTTCTCACACTATGATCTGTCCCAAAAGGGATTTGAACCCAGGCAGTTTTTACCTAGAGAGTTAACAACATAACATGTACTCCTAACAGTAGGGAGGTTTGTATTGGCAATAGCTATGGCAACAAAACCTCTGCAACTTCTATCTGGATAGTTAACAACAAAAGTGCTCCAAACTGTAGGCAAGGGTCGTGTTGACAGTAACTATAGATACTCCGGTATGCAGTGATTTTGCTATGATTTTTAAAAACTACCTTCTACCTTTCAGACTGGGAAAATTTGGACCCTTTTTATGTCAATATTACGCTCAGAATTATGAAATTCATTGCAAAGATCTTTTATTTTGACAATATCTAACATTTTTTGTCTGTCAGAACAGTTTCGGACAACTGGATTTAACTTAAACTATTTGATTGTGTGTCACTGTTGCCTTTTGGGGAATTTTAGTTGTCAAATTGGGAAATTTTAGTCTTATTTCTCAAGAGGAAACTACCTTTATTTGGTAGTAATTTTAGGCAAACAAAACCACTGGTATGTCAAGTCTATCAAATTATTTAAACCAATACTTTTGCTACTGGAAGCTGAAAGTCACATGAGGATAAGACTTAAACATGTAAATTTGTCCCAACTAAAACTGATTAACAAACATGTAAAAACCTACCTAATTGTTCCACTACTGCTTCATTCTGAACAAGTAACCTCACTACATCTAAATGTCCATGACCAGCATGCTAACATCAATGGTGTTTTTTTCTCTTTGCCAGCTGACAAAGGTTTGTTTAGATCTGCACCATATTTAATCAACACTTTTAAGGTTTCCTGAATATTATAATAACACACAATAATTGAAACTGGTGAGTTAAGATATCAACAAGAATTAGGAACAAACTGAACATAAATGTTGATGCTTACACAAGGAATATCTAAGTAAAATTGAAGACAAGATCAACCATTATTTACTTATGAAAAATTTACAAATAAAGCTATATGAAATTTTCAGCCAGTTTTCAGAATTCAGCAAAACTTGCTTATACATGTATTGTAGTTAAAACAATTTCTACAAAAAATATCACAAAAGACAAAATTTTAATGACCAGAAAATAAAATGTAACACTGTCCCTAAAATAATTAACAAGTACTGAAATGAGCTGGGCTTATGAATCATGGTATCTGTAACCCCCTAGGTACAAACTAGACAGATCTTAAAGTGAAAAAGTTTGCAAGTTTACCTTCTAAAAGTTTGACTTCGGTGTGGAACTATATTACTTTACTCTTAAAATATTTTGTTTAATGAAAATGTAATTTGTTTACATGTATTTAAACTCATGTTTCTAGAGATGAAATATTTTATTAAGATATTCAGATGGACATACCATATCTCCTTTTGTTGCTGCTATATGGATAGGACAAGTAGACTCCCAGTTTGGTTGATTCACTCCACCAACTCCATATTTGTTTGTAATAATATCAGCTGAATCAATGTTACTTGCTGCATGTAAAATAAATAGATCAAAAGCAATTATTACTACAATCATTTTTCTATATGACCCCGTTTATAGTGACTTTCTGCTCAATCTAACTAGCTGTGCACAGAGTTGAGTTGAGTAATGGTGTTTCACGTCCCAGTCAAGAATATTTCACTTATATCGAGATAGGCGAAAGTGCAGAAATTTTGCCTGTGCTTTGCGCTGATGGCATTATACAACAGGATTCTTTATCGTGCCATGCCTGCCATGACACGGGACCTCATTTATTTTAAGTTCCCATCTAAAAAAACCATGACTTTCATTTCATAATGCCGAGTGCTTGGCAAAAGACGATCACTACCCACTTTCAAATCTTGGGTCAGACCCGGCCGGGGTTCGAACCCACGACCTTCCACTTACAGAGCGAGCACTCTACCAACTGAGAGCTGTGCACAGATTAAAGTATCTTCTCTATAACAAGAGGCCCATGGGCCTTAACGCTCACCTGAAGATATTGTCCAATGGAGTTTGCAAAGTGCAATAGACAATATATTAAGTACAGAAACTTTAAAAGTTTTCTCAAGTAAAGAACTCCGACAAAACTTAATCAGAAATATATCCACTCACATTTTGTTTATAAGTAGCTTATATAATATGCATAAAGTAACTGTAGTGCAATGAATAATTTCCAAATCATAAATCAATTTCAGTATACTTATGCAGCTATGTCCTTGACCTTTGAACATATATGACCTCAAAATATATATGATTGTCATGTCAATACCTACAATATTCTATATACATGCCTATACAATTCATTAATAGTTTTCAAGATAATTAGCAATTTAAGTCTTCTTTTGCAGCTGTGACCTTGACCTTTCAACATATGACCTTGAACCATGTATCAAAATGATCGTCATGTCAATACCTACAATATTCTAATATACATGCCTATACAAAATGTTAATAGTTTTAAAAGATTATTAGCAATTTAAGTCTTCTTTTGCAGCTGTGACCTTGACTTTTCAACATATGACCTTGAACCATATATCAAAATGATCGTCATGTCAATACCTACAATATTCTAACATACATGCCTATACAAAAGGTTAATAGTTTTCAAGATATTTAGCAATTTAAGTCTTCTTTTGCAGCTGTGACCTTGACCTTTCAACATATGACCTTGAACCATATATCAAAATGATCGTCCTGTCAATACCTACAATATTCTAACATTCATGCCTATACAAAACATTAATAGTTTTCAAGATATTTAGCAATTTAAGTCTTCTTTTGCAGCTGTGACCTTGACCTTTCAACATATGACCTTGAACCATATATCAAAATGATCATCATGTCAATACCTACAATATTCTACTATTCATGCCTATACAAAATGTTAATAGTTTTCAAGATATTTAGCAATTTAAGTCTTCTTTTGCAGCTGTGACCTTGACCTTTCAACATATGACCTTGAACCATATATCAAAATGATCATCATGTCAATACCTACAATATTCTAATATTCATGCCTATACAAAATGTTAATAGTTTTCAAGATATTTAGCAATTTAAGTCTTCTTTTGCAGCTGTGACCTTGACCTTTCAACATATGACCTTGAACCATATATCAAAATGATCATCATGTCAATACCTACAATATTCTAATATTCATGCCTATACAAAATGTTAATAGTTTTCAAGATATTTAGCAATTTAAGTCTTCTTTTGCAGCTGTGACCTTGACCTTTCAACATATGACCTTGATCTATATATCAAAATGATCGTCATGTCAATACCTACAATATTCTAATATACATGCCTATACAAAAAGTTAATAGTTTTCAAGATATAGTGACAAATATATAATTTTTATCAAATTCCCCACTCAGTGCCTCACAATTTCCCCATTTTGAGTCCCATGGCTACCATTTGTGCAAATCTGAAAATAGATGACCTAAGGATGTTATAAATGAAATAACTAAGGTATATCTCATGTAGATTCAGAGGAGAAGATTTTTAAAGTTTTTCACTATTTCCCCCCTTATGGGGCCCCAAGGGGACATAACTCCTTCATTTGTGCAAATCCGAAAGGCCTTCACCAAGACATCATCATCACCAAGTTTCATCAAATTTGGGTTGGTAGTTTTAGAGGAGTTGATTAAAATGTAAAATGTTAACGCACGACGGACGACGCACGACGCACGACGCACGACAGACGACGGACGGTGAACCATCGCAATAGCTCATCTGAGCTTTCAGCTCAGGTGAGCTAAAAATCTTCAAGTCTTTTGTCTTTTGTGAACTGACAAGGTTTCAGTCAAAATTCTGTAACACTGATTTTTTTAAAAAAAGGTTAAATTTAAACTTTTAAACTTGGATGTATAAAAGTTAAATATCTCAATGCAGAAGAATTAAGGCAAGATTTAAATCTGTAATTTGTAGGGATATAATTGTTCTACATGTAATTCAAGTTAAAACAGCAACTAGGAAAAAGAATTTCATTATGATGAGTTGAATTAGTAGAACAGTAATTGAGCAACAAAGTCACTGGCCTTCTCATTCTTAAAACACAAAATGCTACATTTTAGGCAAAACTGAAAATACATGTATGATCAACAAATACAACCATGTCAGTAATACTACAGAGCAAGCAGACCTTATACACCTTTTGGTGCATAGACTTAAGGTAAGTGACTCATAAATTCCTATACATACCTGACTTGGCTTTCTTAAGTAAAATTTCTGCATTACGAGCACGACCAGCAAGACAAGCATAATGCAAAGGAGTGTATTTTCTTCTGGTTTTTTCGTAAGGACTTGCACCCCTGAAAAAATATATATAGAATATTTTAAGGACATACTGGGTTCAAATTTAGACCACTCTGCTATCTTAAGATCTATTAAATTCCATGTGGATCTTGTTAATTTTTCAGTTTCGGATGTAACAATTTTTTAAAAATATTTTCTAATACTGTATGTATACCCTTACCAAAAGAAGAGGCCCATGGGCCTTAACGCTCACCTGAGGATATGGCCAAAATCATTGGCAAAAATACATACAATATTCTAATATACATGCCTATACAAAAGGTTAAATAGTTTCCAAGATAATTAATAATTTCAGTCTTTTTATGCATCTATGACCTTGACCTTTGAACGTATGACCTTGAGTCATATATCAAAATGATCATCATGTCAATACCTACAATATTCTGATATATATGTCTATACAAAAAGTTAATAGTTTCCAAGATAATTAACAATTTCAGGCTTTTATGCACCTATGACCTTGACCTTTGAACGTACGACCTTGAGTCATATATCAAAATGATCGTCATGTCAATACCTACTATATTCTAATATATATGCCTATGCAAAAAGTTAACAGTTTTCAAGATAATTAACAATTTGAGTCTTTTTATGCAATTATGACCTTGACCTTTGAACGTATGACCTTGAGTCATATATCAAAATGATCGTCATGTCACTACCTACAATTAACTGAAAATCCCATGCCATTATCACCTGAGATGTTTGAAAAATAGGATTTTTTATCAAAGGTCAAAAGCAGGGACATGACCTTGACCTTTGACCTTGACATCTTTTGGAAGAAAATAGCAAGACAAGATCAACAGTGAAAACTCCATACAATTATCTTCAGCCGTTATTGAGTTATAACAACAAATGTCTCATTTTCAAACTTACATAATTTTACGCAAAAAACGCGTGACCTATTTTTCGCTCAATTTCATGAAAAACACAATTTTAATGTTCCCAGGTATGCTGAATCCAAATATCCAATCAAAATTTGCCTGCACCTTTTGGTTTCAGAGAAGAAGATTTTTTTGTCTTTTTGCTATTTTTAGTAACAGCGGCCATCTTGTTGGGCGTGCCCTACCCGGAACACAATTTTGAAAGGCTGTTACCCAGGCATGATAATCACCAAGTTTCATCAAATTTGGCGCAGTAGTTTTGGAGGAGAAGATTAAAATGTAAAGTTTACACATGACGGATGACGGACGATGCACGAAGGACGGTGATAGATTGCAATAGCTCATCTGAGCCTTTGGCTCAGGTGAGCTAACAACTGAAAAATTGATATTTATGCTGTAAAATTTTAACCAAAATTTCTGACACTAAATTCAAATATATAGGATAATAAGGCATTAATACATTATATCTTTAAGAGTGAAACACTACTGGTTTCAGATTTTAATTCTATTTTAAGTATTTTCATCTGCATAATGATACTAACAGTTTCTATATAAGGATGTTAGGAATTATCTCCCTTTTCTCATACATGTATGCACCATATTATCATTGGTCAGTAATACCCATTTCTTGTTTTTCAAATCAATTTTGACCACAATGATTTTTTTTGACAATGTGCTAAACAGATGATGAATCAAATTGTATATACTACACAATGTCAGCCAAGATAAATTTGATTAAGTGGCTAAGCACTGTATGATTTGCTAATGACTTTTTCATAAAAACCTTTAGCTTAGGTCTGAGCAGTCATAACTTGGTCTGAATCTTCAATGACACCTTTATTTATCCCCCCCCCCCCCCACCACACACACCAAAAGAAAAAATATCAAGTTAAATATACAAATAAATGCCTGCAGTGTTGCAAGGAAGGAATAACTTTGTGTGTTTAAAATAGAATATGTATTTGTACTTTGTTTGCATGTACTTACTTTGACAACAAATATTCTAATGGGCCAGTACCATCACACGCTGCAGCATAATGAATTGGTCGTTTTCCTTGCCTGTCTTCTAAGTTAAGATCTGGTTCTATAGACAATAGTTTCTCTAGATACTTTGTGTTGGGATTGATACAAGCACAGTGTAAGGGTGTAATCTGGAAAAAAAAAATTAAGACAGTATGAAGATTATTTGATTGCCTTGTATTAATTATAACACACCACTTCTATGTACACTTAAAATCTGGCTACAATATTGTAATTAGAAAATTGGGACTACAAATATATTTCCTTCCTATAAGTGTAGCTATATGTAGATCTTTGAAATATCTTACTTCAACATGAGCATTTCATTAAAATGCAAAATATCCTACCAAAACTTTTTGGTTTAAACCCTGACATACATGTATTATACATTATGTACATTATTAAAGTACCTACTGGAATTGACTGAGTTTAATAAACTTATTACATTGAAACCAAAGGCAGACAAGAGGAAGAATACAGGGGCAGCCATTACCACCCCCACCCCCAACTCCGACCCAAAATTTTTATTTTTACTCAATGAATCTGCCAAACACATTTACAAAAGCTAACAGCCCTTCCCCTCTCTTTCTATCTATCCTGCCTATATACATGTAAATACCTGTAAATTTCCAAAGGGTTTCTTTCTAACTGAAGCAGCACCATGAATTGGTTTGAGATCTTCATCATTACAGAGTAAAACCTGAAACAAGCAATCAAGTTTTTAAATTCATGGATGAGAGAATAAAACTGATAACGAAGAATAGATGAGTTATCAAATGGAACCTTATATCCTTAGTGTATAATTCACTAACATCAAGATGTCTTTATCTATGGGAAAAGCTGCAGAAATTTATACCTTTGCTATACATACTAATGGCAATGAATGATAAGGGTTTTATTGTGTTTTGTTATAAGTTTTGCAGGTCACATAGGAAGGACCCAGGTGTGAGTAGAATACTTTTTAGTCATAAGTACATTATGTCTAACATCAATTTCAATGTATTTTTATTAACAAATTAAAGTTTTTCTGAAAAGGCACTAGCAAATTTTTTAAAATGTATGAATTTTGTTCTTTATAATACCCAATTATTGTTACAATACAATTACATATTACAGAAAAAAAATTGTTTAAAGTGTACCCAAAGAAGATATTTTGGGAATCCACATACTGTCAAAACACGAGATGAAACCCAAAAAGTTCTTAATAAGATGATGATCATCTTAAACAGAATTTTTTGGGGTTATTAAAAGATTAAAGTATAGTTAGTAGTTCCCTCAGACAGACAATTTGTAAAACTCAAATCTAGTCTCCTGAAAACTGGAGAAAGATTTATCACTTTTCTAACTCAAATTTTCACATATTACTAAAGTCTTGGCATCAAAATTTTTGTACATTTACATGGCCTACATGTAAGTGCATGTACATGTACATAAATAAATAAATACAGTTTAATATTGTCATTTTAAAACTCCAAAAGAAAATAAAAATACAAGAAATACATGTAGTTGAGCTTATCCAAAACTCAGAAAGTAATTTATGACAAATGAAAAGATAACCAAAGATTATGCATAATCATTTACAAACAGAAAATTTTTGTATATACAAAATAAAAAACACGATTTTTAAGTTTATTATTCTGCATTGGTTTTCAAGAAGCACTCAATTATCTAAAAAGTTTCACATTTAAAGAAATTCAGTTTCAATTAAATATGGTTACTTACATCTTTATGTAGAAAGTTAAAACCATATCCACCTTTATCTAAAGCTTCCTCTATGAGTTTTCCTGCCAACAATCTGTGACCTCCAATCACTGCATTGTGAATTACATCAAACTTCATAACATTCTACAAATACATAATGATAAGTGTATCAGTAAATCAATAAAAATTTTAATTGAAAACTGGGATATTTTAACTTCTTGCATGTATATACAGCCTACAGACAATAAGGATTAGACTAGAGGCCAATGGACCTTAAACTGTTCACCCAAGTAAGGACAGTGCTAAAACCAAATATAATGAAAATATGACATCAAAGGTACATGTACATGTACAAGTATATCAGTTTTGCAGACTTCAAATTTATGTGCTTTAATTATATATGTATATAAAGTTTCAAGCTTCTAGGAATCCTTTAGTTTTTCACTTCATGACAACAATAAGCTTCAACTGTATAACTTTTTCAGCTCACAGAGAACTTGAATGTAAGACTAAGACAACTGGCTTTCCTAACATACATGCAGGAGCTTATGCACTGATGCTATATCTAAGCATTTACTCAGGGGAGCTAACAATATTAAAAGCTAAAAAGTATGAACATATCTTTAATGATATTCAATATATCATTATTATTATTATTACAGTGTAACTTCCCAAAACCGACACTTCTGAATACTGACAACCTCCCTAAACCTACATTGTCTGCTCGGGACGGATTTATTCTTATATAAATCATGTAATAAAAACTTCCGAAAACCGACACCTCCGTATTCTGAACACCGACATAATTTATCAGCCTCAAACTTCCGAATACTGACATTACCTGTGGAACAAATAATGTTTGAATTGTCACGAATGACTGCACGTGACGAGAACTCATCATTACCGTGGGCTATGTATAACACCTGTTTACCTACCGTGGATGTTTACTTAATACATTAACTTATTAATTATAAGATACATGTATCTGTATAGTATGTAATTTTAAAATAAACAAACGTGTTTAAAACGTTTTATTAAAATGTGCTTTTTATATTTAAAAAAAAGTCGGATGCCGAAAAGCTGTGTGATGTTTTTAGATGCAAGGCAAAGGATTTTCTAAAAACAATACAGCATAAAATCACGTTTTATTTATTTATTTTTTTTCTTTATCTCGTTTTTTTTTAAATCTGAATTATTGGTATGGCCTTTTCTTCTCGGGCGAGGTCAAGGAAAATAAAAAAAAGTAACACAAAAGTACTGTTAGCAGGGCCCGATCATGGTAGACGATAAGAACTATGTATTACAACTACGATGACAATGTATGCACATTGTTTCATTGTTAAATTTGTTTAATATAAAAATAAAATATAAATAACATTTAAAATATCACTTTACACGATGTAAGTGTTAAAAAACACGATCGAATGCACACACATGAATATACAATTATAATAGCCATATCTGGTAACTGACTAAATTCTGACCTGGTAACGGACTGAAACGAACCGGATTCAAATCCGTTTTTTTAAACTTCTGAAAACAGACACCTCTGTAAACAGACCAAAATGACCGGTCCCGTGGAGTGTCGGTTTACGGAAGTTTCACTGTATTATGTTTTACGTGTATTCTAAACAATATAAAGAGGTCCATGATCTTTAAACCCCTCACTTTAGTAAATGGTGTAAATTAAAATTAAACAAATTTATTTCAACAAATTGAACCAGCTTCTGAAACTTGGAAGTGCATTCTGTGCTGATTCTATACATGAATATGAGGTGTAAAGCTTATGTGTAATTACTGTTTCATTTTTTTCATGTCAACTAGCTTCTAAACTAGGGCCTAGCAATATCCTTGTTAAGTTTTACAGCCATGGGTCAACTGGTTCTTGAGAAGAAGTTGTTTAAGTAAAATGTTTGCAACAGACAATGGACAATACATCTGAAAAGCTCAACTTCAACAGTGAGCTAAAAAAGAAAAAAATTACCAAACCATCTTGCTCAATTTCTGGACAATTTGCTATGAAATTATCTAAGGTTTCCTTCTTAACACCAACAGTGGTTGCATAATCAAGAATGTCTTCATTCATGGAGCCAATCTCAGTCTCCTACAAAAAATTCAAACATTGAGATTTATGAATATACATGTACATAGATAAATAAAGCATTTTCAAAATATATATTAGTCATCTTGCCCTAAAAACCCTTTTCTCAGGAAGACCAACAACTAGTAAGTTGTGTGATGTGACAAAAAATGCAATCCACGCATTGGTTATTCAAGGACACCAAATAAAAGAAAAGTAATAAGATGTCATTTACAATTTATTTAAGTAGTAACTAAAACACTGCATAATAGCTGAATTATTGTTTATAAACTGACTGACAAACAACCGATGGGATGAAAGGGAGGGGGGTGGGGGGGGGGGGGGGGAGGTGGGTGGGTGGGGGTGGGGGATTATATATGGTATACAGTATGTACATGTATATGCATAAATCTTATAAAACACGTCTTAGACAAATCAATATTCCAATATATGGAAATGGTAACCTATTTAGAATACAATACTATTGATTTTATCCTTCAGATATTTTCAGACACTTATCATTTGATTATTTGTTTATTTAAGGATCAAATTTTGTCAATAATAATGCCCTGTGAACAAAGTATTTTTTTTTACAATGTGTAAATGTCATAAGAAAAATTAATGAACGATATATTTGCAATAATTTCTCAAATTACTGTATTTCACAACAAATTCTGTCAGAAGAAACTGCATGGCAATCCTGTACATCTATATATATCCACTGAAAAACTTCAAACAAAATTTTTAACATTTTATCAAATAGACTTGCATAGGGTATGAATTTTATTGACACATCTAGTACCTTCGTAAATGCAGCATTTCCTTCTTTACTTCCTCTGCTTACAGTCAGTTTACGGACAAAACGGATACCTAAAGATGCTTGATTATAGCTGAAAATTTAAAAAGCAACTTCATAAAATTTCGAAACTTTCATGCAATTGTTTAACATGGTTATCAATAATTTTGATTTAATTATTTATGTAACCTAGCTTCATATACTTAATAAAGACTAGTCTTGATTCAAGATATTCAGTTTTAAGCTTTCAGGTTTTTTGGTTCAAGAAAAGAAGATATGAAAGGGTTTTATTACTTATGATTACTGTGAACCTGAATGTAGACCAAGAGAAACATCCACAATTTGTATTACACATAATGCAATCATAAATAGATTCTTTACAGAAATTTTACTCCTTGTACATCTTATATGTGGCTATAATACAGATACTCATATTTTAAATTACCTTCCTGTATCCATGGATTTGATAAGAAGAGGTGGGCGTGGCTTCTGTTTCCTTTTATTAGTTTTGACGTCTTCATTAAAATCTTTGATAAGCAAACTTGCAGCTTCAGTATTATTTTTCTCCATAGCATAATGAATAGCACTTCTTTCATCAGCTATTGACCTTGTCTCACAAAGCTACAACAGTTAGAGAAAACATCATGCAAAGGAAAAATAAATGAATCAAAAATAAATTGCAGTAATTTGTGATCAATGAACAACAAGAGTATCACTAGGGTGATGCAAAATTACAAAATTCTCCACTGGGTTTTGCCAGACTGAGAAAAGTAACAACTCTAGATCAAGAGGATACAAAAACTGATTATTGAACTTAATCTGTGTCTTATCAATATAAATTTACATCATTTGAATAATGATTAATGCTTGTTAAGGATAACAAAAGTAATTGCTTGGAAACAAGTATGATGGACTGACAAATACTGACAGTGGCAGACATGAAAAACAGAGACAGTAAACCTGTCTTCACATCATCATTTTTATAGTGAGGTACATGTAGCATGAACAAAGTCTTTCAGTCTCATCAAATGCAAATTTGTGATTTCTGGTACAAAAATAATTACTCAGAAGTGAGATCATTAAATAAAGGATTATTTGACCTAATGGGATGTTTCTTCTCAGACATCTTAATATGGAGAACACTCAGATCTATATTCAAAATCAGATTTCAAATAAAACTTGCAACCCTTATTTAAAATAAAAACTTCTAATGAATTAAGTTCCATTTTGAAGCTTCAAAAATGTAACATGTAACAAGTAACTTACTGAGTAAATATGTTGATCATCTTCCTTAAGTTGCTTAAGAAGAGTCATATCATTTAACAACACTGCTCTGAATACTAACTTTTCATGAGCTTGCTTAGAGATAAAAGGTACATGGTCTCTGTAAAATAAAACAAATTATATGTACAACAGTTATAATATTATGTACCTGTACATAAATCAAAAACAGGAGTAGGTAGGATAGGGGTTCAACAGGGGTCAAAAACTTTAATTTGCATCTTTTAATCAACACTGGACAAATATATTGTGATAGATGAATTCTATAGAATCAGGAGGTATACTTAGGCAAGAAATATAATGTGAGGCCAAATAGGCCTGGAATACTTGCTTCTTAAAATAATTGTTGAAATGCTATAACTTCATTACAGACAATGATGCTGCTGCTAACAGTCGTAAATAATAAGCAATGCATATCAATTTTTTTTTTTTTTTTTTTTTTTTTTGAATTTGACACAACATAAAACTATTGATCTTTGACCAAAAGCATTTAACAATAAATGCCTACACTCATGCTGCAAAATCAAATAATCACTTTGTGCTTTACTCAAGTAAGCCAACAATAATGTATTTTGCCACATTAAGCCACATAAATCTAAGAACACGGACCTCTTCAAGAATATAGCCCATACTGCTTTGAAAACATCCTGTTTATAGAAAGCCCCTTCCCGATCAATCTTGCAGCATTTACTTTGCTTAACTGTATTAAGTAACCCCTTGTCTTATGTGACCTTTCCATCATAAAATTTTACCTACTTTGTATCAAAGAGTGGGTCTTTCTCAAGCACTTTAATTTTTAAATTTGGTTTCAACTTTCTGTCAGGTCCCCTCTTTTTTTCTTTCTCTGGTTTTTTACTACTTTTACTCATAGCCGATCTTTTGCCTAAAAAACAACAAAATATTTAAGCTAACTGAATGATGAGTAATGTTACATATTAATTCCTAGGAGTTTCTGATTTTGAAAGGGCTGCTACTTGATAACTTACTAAACATATGAAGTTTTAAGAACAAATAAAACAACTTACTATTATTGAGAACCTCCTGTCAGTCTGTATTTTGTCCAACTGATAGTGTCAATAAATACAGAAGAGATACTACTGGACCAAACATACTCAAAATTAATCTGCATTTTATCTACATGTACATCGGCTAAAATTGACCGAAGTTAGTTAGGCCATGTAAAAAAAATTCTCTGGTTCTCAGATACTTTTTTTTTCTTCAAAAAGTGGCAAGGTAGGTGGGTATTTCATTTTATTATTTTATTTCACAAACTTATGCACAAGGTAGGCATTTTATTTTATGCAAAATTTTTAATACATTTTATACATATAACCATACTTCTGAATAAAAAGATATTAACCTAAGTTAGAGTGTAAACCATCTTTTGATATTTTCAGTAATGCATCATTATGTAAATGTTTATGAAAAAGATTGATACAGTTTTGAATTCTAAGAATTTTATTTTCATATATGAAAAGTTTATTTAATAAACATTCAAACAGTAAACAGTGATGTTGTGTTTTATAACAATACCCGGGAAATGGGCTGGCATTGCTAAAATGGTATACAAAAACAAGCAATTACATGTTCTTTATGACAAAAAACTTGAACATTCACACATACAGTGACATAGTGAGAAGTAGTGTCTTTTAATAGTTCTAAGTCAGTATTTATAAAGCTGTATTAACTCATATTCTTTTCACATTAATTTTGGTCAATATTAAAAGATTCACAACCATATATCAGTTACCTTCCAATATTTTGAAACAAAAGTGTAAAATGTAAATACTGCATGCATACTTGGCATAATGCACAACAGATACATCGAATGCAAGTGTTGTATTTATGGCAGGGTTATTTTCGGTAGGGATTTCATTTCCTAACATATAGTTCTAAAGTCCATCACAAATTTTTTGTACAGTTAATTTGGACTTCACTGGCACAATTGTCAATGGTACTAATGTTTTCTAGTCAAAACTGAAAGTAAAGCTTGCTAAAATCGTCTCTTCATCGGCTTTGCCGGCCAAATTCTCCGGAGCAGGTGCCATGTTTTTTTGTTGTTTTTTTTTACACGTTCGGAAACAGATTTGCACATGATTCATACCTTTCTCAGCCTTCTCTTTCTCTAAAGCTTTTGTTCTAGTTGTTTTCTTCCCAGCTTTAGAATTTTTACCTGTAAAAAATTTCCAAATGTCAGTTTAAGTATGTTAACGATAGAAAAGTATTCATCTGCTACCATATACATACACATGTACTTTCTCCTCCTCTTCTCTGATACATGTATATTTATATTTTAAGTCTTAAAGGAAAATATGTAAATTGATTTTCAATGCAAAACATAAAACTGCTAATGTAGAAGAGCTAAAAATCTAAAAAAAAAGAATCCTTGGAAAGAGTGAGACATCTTTAGTAAGATCAGAACAGCAGGCTTACAATACAAGTATAACTACTTCTACATCATTATAACAATATCTAAATAAATTGCAAATATTTCTTTTTAATTAATAGCAAAAGTAATAAATTTAAAATATGATGTACCTGGTTTCATGACAACAGTTATGCTTTTCCGAGACTTTGGTGTTGTTTTAGACTTCTTGGTCTTTTTTGGTGAAGGTTCATCTTCCCACTCTACAACAGAAACCCAAACTCAGCCTTATATTTCATAATTATAATTAACATTGTTACAAAGAAACCTTTACAAAAAATTACAGTGCAACCAGATAAAAAAAGATATCATCATGACTTAACACAGATTAATTAATAAGAGGTATTTTATTGGTTTACACAGGTAAATTAAACAGAGAATGTTAGTATAATGTAGAAGTACATGTAGTTCCATATAAATTATTTCAGGTTAGACAGGTTTATTCATTTTTGGTTTTGACAAATTGTACTCTATATGCGAAAATGGTTGGAGAATTGGAAGGTAATTTTTTTTTTTTTTTTTTTTTTTTTTTTTTTTTTTAAAGAATGTCAATTTATACATTTCCATATCCAATGTAAAAAATTCTTCAGCACCAACATATATATCGTGTGGAACATTTATGATTCAATAGTTGGATAGTAATGACATTTAAAATGTCTTCATGTTAAATCATAATTCTTACTGAGTTTTATGAGGAAAGGAGTGGAGTGGAGTGGAGTAATGGTGTTTTACGCCCCAGTCAAGAATCTTTCACTTATTTCGAGGCGGTCAGTTCTGGAATGGTGGAGGAAACCGGAGTGCCCGGAGAAAACCACCTTCAACCTTCGGCAAGCCAACTGACAAACTTTCTCACACTAGGATCTGTCCTGTTTGGGATTCGAACCCAGGCGGTGAGAGGCGCTGTGATCCGTAAGTGCTCGCTTTAGACCATTCAGCCACCGAGGCCCCTATGAGGAAAGGTAAAATGTCTGTAAATGTATATCCAAGTGGTTAAAGTTATCAAAGAGATCAAAGCACAATGCTCAGTCCACCCCAGCTAAAGATAAAAATAAATAAAAAACATTCAACAAACATGTCATTTGATAGGTTCACACACATGAAACTGGTCTGTAAGCCATCAGTAACTCAACAAATACCAACAAACAACATTCTTAAGATACTCTCAAAATTGAGCAGTTAAGGTTGTGATCTCATGGTAAGTAACAGAACTTCTGTGAGCCTTCTGATTGCATGGTGATCCATATGAGTGAGTCTGGAGTAACCATATTTATCACCAGTCTGATTCAGGCTAAAGGACAGATTTTTAACTTAAGTTTTATCTTTTACACAAACCTTCATCATCTTCTTCGTTATCCACGTCCTCTTCAATAACTTCTTCCATGGTCAAATCTTCATCTATTAACTCTCCTTTTTCTTTTTTCAATGCCTTGGTCAAAATATTTTCTATCTTTACTTTTTCAGATTCTGGAAGTCTGTAGGTCTCTCTAGCAACCTTGTCCATTTTAACATTCATAAGGACACATTCAATTTCTGTATGATCGTGAAAATCAAACTTGTACACATCAGGTGGCTCAACCATATCTAACCACTGAATTTTGAAGTGTCTAGTATTGCTAAACACATTTTGTTGTGTACGGCAAAGATAGAAGCTGCCTGAAAAAAAGAGAAGAATCCATGCATTGACTACAATTTGGCATACTTAGAAAGTTTTATTTTCACGAAATGTGAACAATTATTTTGAATTAATTTCTTATGAGCAAAATCAATTACTGTGTGCACATTCTGTAATTGTAAATGTGTTTATGGTATCCTGTGGATTTGAATTTTGTCAACTGCGTGCAATTGGAATTTTTACTAGTTGATCCAGTCCAAATAAAATACATGAATATGAGAATAAGTCCATGGAGACACCATATGACCTAGTATAATACATACAAGAGTGGAGTCATGGTGTTTTACGCCCCAGTCAAGATTCTTTCACTTATTTCGAGGTGGTCAGTTCTGGGATGGTGGAGGAAACCGGAGTGCCCGGAGAAAACCACCTTCGACCTTCGGCAAGCGAACTGACAAACTTTCTCACACTAGGATCTGTCCCGAGTGGGATTCAAACCCAGGCGGTGAGAGGCACTGTGATCCTGTAAGCACGTGCTTTAGACCACTTGGCCACCGAGGCAGATGCAAGAGAATATGTTTGTGCTGTTAATATGTGACACTGTGACCAAATAAAATACATGCAAGTGTGATGTTAGTGTGATATTGTTGTCGAGTACAAAGTTATATTGTTGTTCAGCATAAAACATGTAAGGAAAGAAGTTTGTGATGTTAATGTGATATTGTTGTCCAATACGAAGTTATATTGTTGTTCAGCATAAAACATGTAAGGAAAGAAGTTTGTGATGTTAGTGTGATATTGTTGTCATGTACAAAGTTATATTGTTGTTCAGTATAAAACATGTAAGGAAGAAGTTTGTGATGTTAATGTGATATTGTTGTTGCAGTACAAAGTTATATTGTTCTTCAGTATAAAACATGTAAGGGAAGAAGTCTGTGATGTTAATGTGATATTGTTGTCCAATACGAAGTTATATTGTTGTTCAGTATAAAACATGTAAGGGAAAGAAGTTTGTGATGTTAATGTGATATTGTTGTTCATGTACAAAGTTATATTGTTGTTCAGTATAAAACATGTAAGGGAAGAAGTTTGTGATGTTAATGTGATATTGTTGTTCAGTAAAAAGTTATATTGTTGTTCAGTATAAAACATGTAAGGGAAGAAGTTTGTGATGTTAGTGTGATATTGTTTGTCAGTACAAAGTTATATTGTTGTTCAGTATAAAACATGTAAGGAAAGAAGTTTGTGATGTTAATGTGATATTGTTTGTCAGTAAAAAGTTATATTGTTGTTCAGTATAAAACATGTAAGGAAAGAAGTTTGTGATGTTAATGTGATATTGTTTGTCAGTAAAAAGTTATATTGTTGTTCAGTATAAAACATGTAAGGAAAGAAGTTTGTGATGTTAGTGTGATATTGTTTGTCAGTAAAAAGTTATATTGTTGTTCAGTATAAAACATGTAAGGGAAGAAGTTTGTGATGTTAATGTGATATTGTTGTCCAGTACAAAGTTATATTGTTGTTCAGTATAAAACATGTAAGGGAAGAAGTTTGTGATGTTAATGTGATATTGTTTGTCAGTAAAAAGTTCTATTGTTGTTCAGTATAAAACATGTAAGGAAAGAAGTTTGTGATGTTAGTGTGATATTGTTTGTCAGTACAAAGTTATATTGTTGTTCAGTATAAAACATGTAAGGAAAGAAGTTTGTGATGTTAGTGTGATATTGTTTGTCAGTACAAAGTTATATTGTTGTTCAATATAAAACATGTAAGGGAAGAAGTTTGTGATGTTAATGTGATATTGTTGTCCAGTACAAAGTTACATTGTTGTTCAGTATAAAACATGTAAGGAAAGAAGTTTGTGATGTTAGTGTGATATTGTTGTTCAGTAAAAAGTTATATTGTTGTTCAGTATAAAACATGTAAGGAAAGAAGTTTGTGATGTTAATGTGATATTGTTGTCCAGTATAATAGATGTTATGTGGAGTTATTTGTGACATTTATGTGATATTATTGCCCATAGTAATGTGAGCAAGTGTAAAAGTTTGTGGTATTTATCTGAGAGACAATGTGGCCAGTAAAACAGATGTTATGTAGAAAAGTTTGTGTTGTTAAATTGACAATGTGGCCATGTATAATGCATGAAATGAAAAGGGAGATATTTGTGGTGTTAAAGTAAAATGTGTCCCACAGGCCAACAATTACATAATAGCATATTACATACCCTCATCTCCTCTCACTGCTAGAAATATTCCTTTTTTGTGTACCAATTCTACTTCTTCTTTTGGTGATTTTGATTTTGATTGTTGAGGTTGTTCTTCAGCTGGTGATTGAAAACGCTGAACTGGTAGCCGAGCTCTCTTTAATGGGGTCCTTGGTTCCATGTTGTAAGATTTTTTACGCTGCAAATGAACAAATAACATAAATAGTCAGCAAATAAAGCCAAAAGCTATACATAATAAATGTACAATGACTTGCCTTTACAGCCACCTATATATCAGAACAAACTTTATTTAATAGCCAGCATATTTTAATCTCAATTCATTTTTATACTGTACATGTACATGCATGTCAGAATTTCAATCCCATTTTTCTCTCATCAATATTTTAAAAATTTAAGTTTTATAAGACAATGTTGTGTTTTGATCAACAAACCTACACTAAACAATTTAAATACATTGTATAACATTGGATATTCAATTTTAACTCTGTAATGTCTAAAAAAATGACAATTGAAATATTCCCAAATTTGAGTAGAGTGTACACTCAATTGAGTGAATGATTGTGAAACTGGGGCCTGCTGTTTACAGCCATGTATCCAAACAGTCAAACTTTGCTGACTTGTTAGTAACTTTTATATTTTATGTAACCAAATCACAATAATATAATGACTGTCAACGGTATATATTTTTTTAAATCTAACGATAACTCATTCAGAAATAATGAATTAGTAAATAATCCAAGAACCTTAGATGCTGAAGATGTCCCAGTTGCTGCTCCTGCAGCTGCAGTGGCACTGTCTTCACTACTTTCCTCTTTACTGTCCATAATCCTGTAATATATCATACATGTAGATTAAATTTAAATGTTTATGTTCTTTAAAAAAAATCCAAACCCCTGTTTAATAAGTACTAACATAAATGATCAACAAAAACAGTTACTGTACTTTCAAGTATAAATCACTGGTTACTTTTGCCCACATTGTAGACATAATTAGTGAAATATAGAAATGTATGACTAAAACACGTGTTCTAAATTAATAACTAAAATATGAAAAACAAGACCAGGGAACCAGAAAGAATCAATATGTCAAGATCATTAAACATAAAATTTGACTTTTAACGAGCACTTATTATAGAACAAAATGATATTCATTCCACTGGTAGGAACATTAAGCAATCTTGTAGGGTCTTAACTATCTAACTTCATATGCTTCAGATTAATTACAATTAACAAACGGAAACGCTGACAATTTCAAACATTTGGCCAAAACTAAGGATCAGCTGACAAGTACTATCTAATCAAGGGCTGTCACGATTACCCGGGTACCCGATATACCGGTAGGTTAGATGCTGTAACCAGTTACAAAATCATTAACCGGGTAACCGACGATATACTGCTATCAATGAACATTCGATGTATCTTGGTAAAGTTAGGATCAACAGTGACACGACTGTATGTTCAGTGAGTTTTTACAATGAAAAAGAAACAAATAAAAACAAAGTATACTTTCATTTGTAAGTGACTGGTCCTGTTGACCTACATTCAAATGTATTGGTTCCGAAAATTCTAATTTCTAAACCAAACATGTATGCTGTTTTCCCGGGATTCTGAAAACCATGCCTGCGACAATTTGGAAATTCTTCAAACTGTCGGAAGACAAAAGGAAACGATATGTGTAATCTATGTCAGAAACAGGGCTCCACAAACGCCGGTAAGGTCAATCGGCGGTAAGCAAAGGTTACATCAACCCCCCCAAAACAATTTTCTGCTTTTGATTTTAATAAACACACATCAGATATGTAAAGAAATAAAAAAATAAAATTTGTATTTGAAAACATGGTGTTAACATACTGCTTTTTATCTTTCCATAACTGTCCAGTCGTTGGCAAAGCAACAAAACGTCAATAAACAGTTAAACTGAATTCTGTTTGGTACATCAGGATATATGTTATTTTAATTATAAATTATAAGTGGATGTGTGACATTGTCGCATATATAGATAAATGTTTATAAATACCAGCTTATTAATATCTTAATGTGCACATCTGGCACATCAAAATTCAACTGGTATTTGTGTTATATATTTATAACAATCCCATCACTGATCGACATATAACAGATACAAAAACCACTGTGTAATGCCGTGATCTTGTTGGTAACCCGAAAAAATGTCGTTATCAATCTAGTCAGCTCTTGTATATAGAATTCAGGGGAGGTTATTAACTATATAAACTGGGTCGATCAGGCATGTGTATGTGTTTGTATACTCTAGTAGAAATGATGTGAACAGGTGAAGCCACTTGAAATCAGTTAACTTGTAAGGTATTAGGTAATTACCTGTGAATAGGGGAGTTCAGTGAATCGTGACACTGTCCTGAGTAATTTTAATTGTTAACAAGCCGGCATTAAAGAATTTTTTATCAGATTTTGTCTTTCTATTAGGGGGGGAAAAAGCCGATTCGGATATTTTTCAATCAACCTTTTTAAGTTTGAATCAGCGTTTTTTATTAAAAATCGGCGTTTGTGAAGGCCTGGTCAGAAACATCTGTCATACAGGTGAATGTGAAATTAATAGGATCTATTGGGTTTTATTTTTAAACATTAAAATTTAGAAATGAAAGCGCGCGAACAAACATATATGGAATACAGAAGTAAATCTGAAACAGAATGGTAAACATATAGATTTAATTTTATGGTAAGATTTTTTAATAAACTATAAACGTTTGTTCAATCCATTTATGAATACTATTATTGTATTTCGCGTCACCTATTCCAAATATTGGTTAACCGGTTACGGTTCGGGTAATACATGTCGGGTACCCGGTTACGAAAATCACTAACCGTGATAGCCCTAATCTAATCGTGTGACATATCTATATTGAACACATCAGATATATCACGATCAATTTAATTAGTTAACGTTAATATGGAAAGTTTTGTTTGAAAGATAAAAAATTTCTTGTAAGTGAACAATGTTAATAATTTTTTATGCCTCAGCTCCATGTTTTGATTTCACATGAGTATTACTTGAACAACAACTATATGACAAATGTCAATTGCAATATAATTCTGAATTAAAATTTAAGTGAAATACATCTCATTCATGACCTGTGACAAATGTAATCTAAAATATAAATTGAATGATGATTGCCATTATCAAATGATATTTAAATTGTGCACCGACTACAGTTGTTAATCCTTGTTTTTCTTAACTCAACAAATATTAGCAATTGCAATTGTATTTTTTTGGTATAATTACAAAAATGGATAAAAATTTAAGAGAGTTCTAGAAAAAACATTGTATAAGTGTCCCACAATAAAAAAAAGTTATTATGTGTGAACATTAAAGCAAATGGTCCTTCTATTAGTGTCAGCGTGTTTGTGATAGTAAATTATTCTCAATATTCATAAAAAAATACAATAAACATTGATAGAGTTTGGTACTTCTCACTAATTTAGCTTAGTTCTAATCTGAAATGTTTAAAGCTGCATTAAGTTTTTCAATTTTCTGAATTTTTTTGGATTTTCTAAAAATATATTTTTTTAAAAATAGATATCTTCTTATCCACGATCCGTGACATTCATTTTCTGAAATTTCATATCTTTTAGCTGTAAATAAACGGAATCTTCTGACCGGTTGGTCAGTGTTTTACGATGGTAATTATGAGCTTGGCACATGCGCACGGATGTACGGAAAAACCCTAGAATCGAAGGTGAAACATGACAGATTGCATTAATTGTCCTTCATTAATATCCAGATGTATTTGAAATGGTGTTATGTTTCCTTACTAAGTCACAAAATGACAAATTCAACAAAGTTCTGTGTTTAATTTATCACATTTCCACCGTTTTGAAAGTTGTGTTTAAATGACCCGGTTTTGATTATGTAACCACTGTTCTAATGTTAGATCCCAAATGCTGCATCTTGCTGGGTAAATACTGTAATTTCTGTATTTATTCGAGCTTTTATAGTTAAACCAAATGTACATTGTTCATTAGGAACATCATTTATTAGATTAGCACCGTTTTAATTTTTTCTTTGGAAAACTTAATGCAGCTTTAACATCGGTGATAACCAAAAATAATCTCTGCAAAGAGTAAAATGTTGCCCTTATTTAGATTTTTCGTTTAAAAACCAGGCCAACTAAATCTTTTTTTTTTTTTGCACAGACTACACATTACTGGTGTAAATATTGCTATGGCATGTAAAATCCTCAGTCTATGGCATTACAAGTTGGTCTGTATTTTCCAAATTTTTTTTTAAGATATATTGACAAATATTTGTACTGTATGCAAATAGTGTCTACAATTCATATAAATTATATGTTAAAAATAAATTGTTTTTTAACCAAATTTTGATGGCTGATTGTGTAATTAATGCTGATAGGCTTGAACAAGTGTATAAATGATTATTAATATAGTGTTGCACTGTATCTGTGTCATTTGTAGAATCAGTAAATATTTCTAGAAAATAATATAGTTTATTTTCAACAATTTTCAATCAATTTTACTTTAATCAGTATGACACCATTTCACTAAATCTAGGGACTTCAAATCCCAACTCATTGCAGCAACATTTCCTTTCTACAATTTATGACCATTGTGGATGTGCATGGTCATATATGACCAGACACATGTGAACAATATTAAACATACATAATTTGGGCGGGATTTTCTATGAAAGTTGTGCAAAATTCCTGTCACACAGTGATTTTGATGGTAAGACTTCCTTTTGTTAACCCATCCGTTAAATTCTATGTAAATTCTTTGAAAAATCATTCATAGAAATGTGTAAAATGACTTGATTTAATCATTTTAGGTCATTTCAGTTATTAAAAATTGAAATTTAGTGGAGGGTACAAAAGGTAGTCTTTCCATTCTTATAGGACTAATTGTGTTAACAGAGCTGACACATACGCAGATGAGGGCTACAGGCAAATTTCAGGCCAAATGAAATTGTAATCTTGATTAGATGCCAATTATTCATATTAAAACTTTTGAATGCTTTTATCAATAAAACATTTTAATTTCGGTATCTATCTCGGATTATTTGAATCGTTACCTTGCTCACCATGACAATATGTTTTTTTTATAAAAGATCTGTGGTTGCATCAGTTTCATTCAATATAACAATCGGAAAATATGGCGAAAGCAACAGATTTTTACATCATTATGGTACGACTTATAGGAAAATTGTGAAAAAATGTTGATTTCTATAAAATGAAATTCAACTTTCGTTTTTGTCATATGCTTGATATGAGAAAAACAAGATTATTCAAGGATTGACATCAGACTGTTGACATGGATGATTATCTCAGTTCAACATAACAGATAAGGCATGAAATCAATCATGTTCAAATAAAGCGCTAATAATCGCCGATGAAAAATCTGCAAGAAACCCACGCCATTTCGCGTGGCCTCTCTTTTTCTCCATACACAATGCATATTTGCAATTTACCTGTGGTTTCCAGATAGAACACAAAGGAATGTACTCGATGCGCTTGTCTATGCGCTTTAGATTCTCATAAATTAGCCTATATCGCAAGATTATGTTGCAGAATTATGCCGGTTTTTCACGAACACATGGTCGCCATATTCGACGCTGTTACGTTGAACCCCCGCGTAATATTGAATTGTAATTTAGAAGACCAGTAAATAGTTTCCTATGAGTGTCATGCACTGACTATGCGATTTTTGCATTCCCTACAATGTTCTTTTAATAACTTAAAGTTACAAAAATAGTTAACATGGAAGCGATCATGCTATTTTTTCCACTAAATAGTGATAGATCCATTAGATAGAACTGCAATAACATGGATCATGTGACGTATATAAAGGTTATTTCAAAAGAGGCTCCAAAAGGGATCACTATCCTTACCGTAACTTAGAACAAGAACAAGAAATATCAAGTGTATCACAAAATTAATTATCTGACAGTTGGCAATGATTTGTTCAAAACAATATGTGGTATATATAATAGAGGTGCTTCCGAGGGATCCAAATCTTTCCTCGCACTGTGGCTCATAAAAGCATAAAAAGTTATTTTTAAAAAACGACTTAGTTGTCATATAATTAAATAAACTGTGTGCTGATTTTAAATGCACATGACACAACTTCACAAGGAAGTTAAAGGTAATTTATTATGTTTACAGTTTCACACACACACATACTGTTCAACTCAAATAGCTACTAAATATGAAATGCATTTGTTTGCATTGACTGATTTCATATTTATACTGAGGTGACCAGCAGAAATCTTCACAACGGGGAACGTTACTTTCGCGAATAAACGCGAATTGCGTCATAAAAAGCGGTTAAGGTAGGTTTGACTGCCAGTTGAACAATGGATAATGGAAACTTGGCAAATAAGAGGCTCTATAGAAGCCAAATATCACATCAAATTTTGCCTCAGAGAAGTGGTTCTGGAGAAGAAGATATTTTCAGACTTTAGCTATGTAGGTCACTGTGACCTACTTCTGGTAGCCACGGCAACCAAAAACAAAAATCTAAATGGCAATGTTCTATGAGTTGCTTTTGACCAAGTTTCAATGAAATGTTGCGTTTTTTTTCACTATTCGACATGTTAAACTAAAACGAGAAGCCCGATTAATTTTAGTGTAGTCATGCCTAAATATAAGTGATACGATTTCTATCATAACTCATGTGATAAATCATAGTATATGAAAAAATACTCCATGTTATTTTCCATTATCATTTTAAAAATGATGTTGATTTAGCCTTAATTTTGTGATTTTCTACAGGTCACCAATAAACTGAATTGAACAATGCGTGCTAAGCATCACATACAACAGAGAAATTTTTCCTTCTCGTTAACTTTAACTTTCTTAATATCCTTTTCAGCGTTGATTTACTTATAATGATGTTATGCCCGATTGCTAGGAAGCATAAAATTTCAGCATGCGATAACTCAAGTTCAAAATATAACATCACAAAGTTTACTCTTTGTTTTTCCATTCTATATTGAGTAAATAACATTAAGATATTTCAGATATATCTTGTTTATATAGAAATTTACGTGAAAAAACGAAGTTACGCGTTAATTCGCGAAAATTAGGCGTAATAACGCGAAAGTTACGCGTTATTTCGCGAAAGTAATGCGTAATTACGCGAAAGTTACGCGTTAATTCGCAAAGTTACGCGTTTATTCGGGAAAGTTACGCGTTAATTCGCGAAGTTACGCGTAATAACGCAAAAGATACGCGTTAATTCTAGAAAGTTACGCGTTAATTTGCGAAAGTTACACGTAATAACGCGTAATTAATATTTTTTCTCCTACAAAAGTAAGCTCAATGGGCTTTCGTATCATGTTACGCATATACGTAAATCGTCACCAAAAAATATCACTTTCAGCGTAAACGCCGCAATTTTCGATATGTGTAAAATCCCCGTAGCAGCAACAGTTTCCTTTTACAGAATTATATTATTATTATTATTATTATTATTATTATTATTATTATTATTATTATTATTATTATTATTATTATTATTATTATTAATTAATTAATTTATTAATTCATTTATTTATTTATTTATTTATTTATTTATTTATTTATTTATTTATTTATTTTCTTTGGGTAATCATGGATGCACATAGCTAGTTTTAGCTAGTCTTAACTCAAGTAAGTTAACAATTATAGAGGAGTTTGATACAGATTGGACAAAAAAGAGGCATTGGCTATTGCAAAGAGACTTTCTCGACAAAGAAATTTGGGCCAAAACTGTATTTTCTAGGCCTACTTATTGACCAAGCTTGACCTATATATGAAGTTTACTTAGCTTTTGTGGAGAGAGAGAGAGAGAGAGAGAGAGAGAGAGAGAGAGAGAGAGAGAGAGAGAGAGAGAGAGAGAGAGAGAGAGAGAGAGAGCAATTCGGGCAATTTTAACGAAGATTGGATTTACCAGTACATTGTGGTTTGTATAAGGTTTCCATATGACCTGACCTAGTATTGGTACAACAAGATTTATGTACGGATTAATCTAGGTTTTGTAAAGAGATCCATCCTTTTCTTGTTATTAAAATTATGGTTTTAAAGTGTAAACAGGGTTTTGCTATAATTTGACCAAGTGACCTACTTATTGGCCCATTATGACCAATATACAATTTTGACCTAATTTTTTCACAAGGGACATTCTTATAAAGTTTGACGAGGGTTGAATTAGTGATCTATTGACGAGGATTGAATTACCAATAAAGCATCTTACGAAGTCGACCAAATGTTCCACTTATTTACTCAACATTACCATTTACAAACCAGTTTTAGCTGTGTCAAGAGGAAAGCTGGGGATTTAGCTGTTTGATATGACCTAGTGACCTACTTATTAACTCTCTCGTATACAAACTTGACTGTTATTTTGTCTAGAGGGTCATTTTTGGCAAGATTGACAAGATATTACTAAAATATGGCCTCCGGTTTATTCACAATATCTTATCATGATTTGCCCTTGTGACTTACTTTTTGACTCATATACAAACTTGACCTATCTTTTATCAAAAGGACCATTGTATTAAGTTTGTTGAAGATTGAACTGAAATTATAGCATCTAGCGTTTTAGGATTTGTATTTTTGACTTATTGACCTTTTTATTTACCCAGCATTACCATACACAAACTAGATATAGATTCTGTCAAGAGGACCATTCTAATAAAGATTCACGAATAATGAGCTCAACCAACTGTGTTAACGAAGTTTTTCTATGATGTTACCTAGTGGCCTACTTATTGACAGAAATACAAAGTTGACCTACTTTTTGTCAAAAGAATCTCTTAAAGATTGGTAATTAATTACGGCCTCTAGCACTTTTGGTAACAAGGTTTATATAATCCTACCTATTTACCTATTATTTTTTACCCAACATAAGCAACAAAAGAAAACATTACCTACCTTTTGTCAAGTTAACCACTCTGAGCCAGTATAATAAAGATTTATCCAAAAATGTAACTTATGGAGTGAAATGTTGATGCACGACAGATCAAGACCAGTCACATCTCACATAGCTAAACGTGACAGCTGTTCTGGGCGAGACGTTCTTGGGTCAAGAACACGCCATAGTTATTATTGCTTCGATATCCAAAAATTGTATCTATATGAGTAAAATGAGTATCAAGGTTAAGGGTCTCATTCAACCATTTCGAAATTTTATTCCAAAAATGGATACAATTGGACATTCCAAGAAAAGGTGTATAATGGTTTCAGGAATATCATTAAAAAAGCTACAAAAAATTAGTTTCTTTTTTGCCAACTTTAAATAAAAATAAATTTGTTGCAAGAATCCCACGTATAATTTTATATTGGAACCATGCTAATTTTGTATCCTTGACACTTTGAGCTGAGAAAAAATGACATTTTTTCACTATTTATTACTGAAAATACATTCCAATTCTTGTTTCCATTTATATTCACATTTTAGTTTTGAATACAGATTTTTAAAAAAATCTGTACAACCTTTATTATTATTATTATTATTATTAAGCTTTTGCATATCATTTCAGGTGAACAGTGAAACATATCGTCTCTGTTGTAAGTATAACAAGCACCGAGATAGCCTTAACAAGACCATGGGAAAGTGTCAACGTTGGAATACAATAAAATTTTTCACAAAACTGGTCATAACTTAAAATAGTATTACCATTGTAAAAATGGCTTTAATGGTCTATTATGGTCATAGAAATACTGGTAAAAACAGGTTTCTGACCAATATATGTCTATTATACCATAAAGGAGTTGAGTTGAGTTGTGTTACTTGTGTAATGGTGTTTAACGTCCCAGTCAAGAATGGTTCACTTATATCGAGACGTCGCCAGCTATAGGCGAAAGTGCAGAAATTTTGCCTGTGCGTTGCGCTGATGGCATTATAATACAGCAGGGTTCTTTATCGTGCCACGCCGTGACACGGGACCTCGTTTATTTTAAGTTCCCATCCAAAAGTGACCTTCATTTCGTAATGCCGAGTGCTTGGCGAAAGAACAGTCACTATCCACTTTCAAGTCTTGGGTCAGACCCGGCCGAGGCTCGAACCCACGACATCCCACTTACGGAGCGAGCACTCTACCAACTGAGCTACCGCAGTGTATACCATAAAGGAGAACAAGTACAAGTATCATATCCGTGCTACACGTATCCAGTTCGAAAATTATCTTCAATGTTTATATTCCGTTACTAAGATTATCATTTAATAACGACATGTAACTTTTGTTTCGAAATTTTAAGTCAGAGACATGGGACTTTCGGTTTCATCTGAAGTTTTCTCAGGAATAGATCCAAAGTAAGAAACACACACACACACACACACACACACACACACACACACACACACACACACACAGAGTTTTCTTTTATGTATATTGAATACCGGTTCTCGTTTTTATTTTTGATTTACCTATGTGTCTCAAGCATGTTTTTATGTAACTTATATTGAAATAAATTACGGTGTTAACATTAACCCCCCCTTCTCTCTCTCTCTCTCTCTCTCTCTCTCTCTCTCTCTCTCTCTCTCTCTCTCTCTCATATTGTATTTTGTCTTTTAGGGACTACAATCAATTCCTGTTTAAAATCGTAGTTGTAGGTGATTATGGAGTCGGAAAGTCGTGCCTGGTTAGGAGATTTGCAGTAAGTACACGTAATGTGTGGAATAAAGGTCTGATGCAAATGCAATAACACACAAATTTTATTAGTTTTATTTAAAAAAAATCTATAAATATCTGAACGTTTCTTATCAACGCATTCCAAAATTTAAATTTTCATTACTTTTGTTTTTGATAAAATTAAATAAATTTCTAACACTTTGATAAGAAACTTTTAGAGATATAAAATTTTTAATTTTAGTGAATATGTTTTAAAGATGAATTTAAATTTTATATGTTCTATTTTTGAACAGAAAAAGTTATTTGTATTGATTTAGGTAATTCAGATTCAGTAATCAGTATTTTCATTATTTAAAAAGATAATCGTACAGGGTTATTAAGTTTCTATGTCTCAACGAATTTAGTTTAGTTCAACTTGATTCATGGCCGAGTTTTTTTTTTACTTTGTGCATTTTTTACTATAACTGTCACATGTAAGTTGAATGTTTTGAAAGATAATTTTTTTTTTTTTGAAAAAATAGTATATGACACATCTATTACTTGGAATTTTTCAAAGCAGAATTTCATTTTATGTTTTTTTTTTTTTTATTTTTTTATTTTTTTTTTTTATTTTTTTTATTTCAATGCTGAATTTCATTATAAATATTTAACTTTTGGATGTTTCATTGCAGAATTTCTTCTTCTTCTTCTTCTTCTTCTTCTTCATTTTCCTCTTCTTCTTTGCTTCTTCTTCTTTCTTCTTTTTAATGTTTTGGACACCGTTTTTCTACAGAGGTTAAAGGTAAGGACGCTTACCACATATAGAGTTGAATTGAGTAATGGTGTTTAACGTCCTAATCAAGAATATTTCACTTATATCGAAACGTCGCCAGCTATAAGCGAAAGTGCAGAAATTTTGCCTGTGCGGTGCGCTGATTGCATCATACAGTAGGGTTCTTTGCGTGCCAAGCCTACAGTGACACAGGATCTAGTTTATTTTAAGTTCCAATCCTAAAGAACCATGACTTTCATTTCGTAATGCCGAGTGCTTGGCGAAAGAACAGTCACTACCCACTTTAAAGACTTGGGTCAGACCCGGTCGGGATTTGAACCCACGACCTCCCACTTACGGAGCGAGCACTCTACTAACTGATACCAACAGTTTTAAATTGCTATATACTGGCTATACTAACTGAAAAGATAATGAGTTGAGTTTTTTAGCTTTATTTTTTCATTTATTTAATTTATTACATATAAATGTTTCTGACTGAATAAGTTCACGATTTAGTATTCATTTTCGTGACTTTGTAACCATTATGACTATATATGAATACATAAATTTGTAAGCAAAGTTTTATTTTGGTTATGATGCGGCGTGTGTGTGTGTGCGTGCGTGCGTCCGTAAACTTTACATTTTAATCTTATCCTCCAAAACCACTGGGCCAAATTTAATGAAACTTGGTAACCATCATGCCTAGGTGAAGCCCTTTCAGATTTGCACAAATGAAGGAGTTATGTCCCCTTGGGGCCCCATAAGGGGGAAATAGTGAAAAACTTTAAAAATCTTCTCCTCTGAATCTACAAGAGATATACCTTAGTTATTTCATTTATAACATCCTTAGGTCATCTATTTTCAGATTTGCACAAATGGTAGCCATGGGGCTCAAAATGGGGAAATTGTAAGGCACTGAGTGGGGAAATTGCTAAAAATTATATATTTGTCACTATATCTTGAAAACTATTAACTTTTCGTATAGCCATGTATATTAGAATATTGCAGGTATTGACATGACGATCATTTTGATATATGGTTCAAGGTCATATGTTGAAAGGTCAAGGTCACAGCTGCAAAAGAAGACTGAAATTGCTAATTATCTTGAAAACTTTAACTTTTTGTATAGGCATGTATATTAGAATATTGTAGGTATTTAACAACAATAATTTTGATATATGGTTCAAGGTCATATGTTGAAAGGTCAAGGTCACAACTGTAAAAGAAGACTTAAATTGCTAATTATCTTGAAAATTATTAACTAATTAAAAAACTATTGGCTTTTTGTATAGGCATGTTTATTAGAATATTGATATTGTAGGTATTGCAACAACGATCATTTTGATATATGGTTCAAGTAAAAATAAAACAAACGTACCAGTCTTTGTCCATATCACAATCCCAAAAACAAAGTAAAAACTTTGCAAACTGGCAAAATATGTTGTACACGTGAACTTCCATCAAGGAAGTGAGGCCGGGTGCTCCGGAAGGGTAAGCACCTCCTGTCTAGATAGCTACACCCGTCACGTGCAAGTCAATTTTGAGAATGAAAGGAACAAAGAACTATGGCAAGTCAAATATATCCAGTATAAGTTGGGATACAGTGACAACATACTAATCAACAATATTGTGATGACGACCATAAAACTTTTTAAGGGCCCTGATTAGCCTAGGCTTGCAATATCCTTGTGTCAACAATTCAATTGTAAGTAATTTGCTTCGTTGCAGAAAGTTCCCATAGTGGGAACAAGCTCTACCGTACCGTATTAACTGTGAAACATATACACCATACGCAGGAGAAGCAGGGATATTACTGCAAAGAAACGGAAAGTTGACAATAGAAAAATTGAAGTCATCACGTTTGTCGTATAGCTTCAGATGTTGAAAGGTCAAGGTCATGGCTGCAAAAGAAGACTTAAATTGCTAATTATCTTGAAAACTTTAACTTTTTGTATAGACATGTATATTAGAATATTGTAGGTATTGCGAATATGATCATTTTGATATATGGTACAAGGTCATATGTTGAAAGGTCAAGGTCACAGCTGCAAAAAGAAGACTTAAATTGCTAATTATCTTGAAAACTATTAACTTTTTGTATAGGCATGTTTATTAGAATATTGTAGGTCATATATTGAAAGATCAAGGTCACAGCTGGAAAAGAAGACTTAAATTGCTTATTATTTTGAAAACTATTAACTTTTTGTATAGGCATGTATATTAGAATATTGTAGGTATTGAGATGGCGATCATTTTGATATATGGTTCAAGGTGATATGTTAAAAGTCAAGGTCGCAGCTGCAAAAGAAGACTGAAATTGCCAATTTTCTTGAAAACTATGAACTTTTTGTATAGGCATGTATATAAGAATATTGTAGGTATTAACATGACGATCACTTTGATAAATGGTTCAAGGTCATATATTGAAAGTTAAGGTCACAGCTGCAAAATTAGACACACATCTGGCACATCAAAAGTTAACTGGTAATTGTATTATATATTTACTACCGCTGCTGGTGGAGTATGTATATTAGAATATGGTAGGTATTGACATGGCGATCATGTATGTTCAAAGGTCAAGGACATAGTTGCATAAGTATACTGAAATTGGTTAATGATTTGGAAATTATTCATTGCACTACAGTTACTTCATGCATATTATATAAGCTACCTATAAATGAAATGTTACTGGATATATTTCTGATTAACTTTTGTGGCAGTTCTTAACTCGAGAAAACTTGTAAAGTTTCTGTACTGAATATATTGTCTATTGCACTTTGCAAACAATTTTGGACATATCCTCAGGTGAGCGTTAAGGCCCATGGGCCTCTTGTTGAAATTTGTTTTAAACAATGAAAAAATTACAATATAGTAATTAATTTTGAACCTTAAAATCATTTGAACTAACTTTTTGCAGTAAGCGTTCAGGTAGGTCCGTTGGTCTTTTGTTTAAAAAGATATCGAACACGGACCGCATTGCGTGTAATATAAAAAGGCTTTATAATTTCATTTTATTGTCCAGGAAACAGAGTGGTAAGGGGGGATCCGTCCAAAATGCCCGAGTTGCAAGTGCACGAGTTTTAGTTGTACGTTTTTACATTCTGCATTACTCGTAAATATCTTGAGCATGTGGATAAAACATTTAATTAAATGTTGTAGAGTAACCAGTTTGAGGAAATAGTATCAACGGTTGCAGTTGATTTCGTAAGTACATTGCGTATTAAACGAAAGAAAAAAAGGATAGCATAAATAATAGAACGGTTCTTCATAATTAAAATGTTCAGTTCTTGTCCAAAGGTAATAACTTTAAGTAATTATAGTCCTAAACTTCATGCCAGCATCGTAAACGAAGTCGCAATATTTTTCTCTCTTTAGACCGTTTTATAGTTCTCTATTCAACCGAAATTTGCATTTCGACAAACAAAAATGGTCTCGACATGTCAAGATAAGTTCACAAAAATCGTGATCAGGAATGCCTTGAAGTCAATTTTTTTCATGTACGAAGGCTGATTGATACTAGTATGTTTTAAGTCTCATATGTAAAGGCTTGAATTTTGGCCGACATATCGCATATAGTTGATTATTTTCATTATCTATACCCTTTGCCAGCGATGTTTCAAGGCCTCAGTGCCATCTTTTAAAGAGATCTTTTCCTGACCGTTCAGAAAGACCTCTACTGCATATATGATATCAACATCTAACTGAAAGTGAGAAACGGAAGTGGTCGTTTTCACTTTTGGAAATAGATGAAAATCTGACGAAGCGACATCAAGCGAATAGGACGAATGACAAATCAATTTAAAGCCACAGTTGTTAATGACAGCCATGGCAATGACAGACTTTTGATAAGGGGTATTGTCCTGGTGTAACGACACACCTTCACCGAGTTTTCCGCGGCGCTTGAGTTAATATTTTCACCTAACGTCTTCCAAAGTGATGCATAGTATGTCTCATTGGTTCCCCCTTTAGAGATAATGTACCATCAGAAACAGAGAAAACCTTTCCAGCTGATAGAATAGTCTTTGTCGTCTTTGGCAGGGGTGAACTAGGGTGCTTTCATTGTTTAGATTGTTGTTTGACCTCTGTGATGAAATGATGGACCCACGATTTATTTATAGTTAAAAGTTCAGATAAAAGTTAGCAGAGTCGGCCACAGAAAGGTTAAGATTAACACGCGACATATTGCGACTGGTGTGTTTCTGATTAACTATAAGAAGACTTGGTACCTACATGCTGAAGCTATTTCATTGCAAAACCATCTTTCAGAATAGAATTTATTTTACTGCGAAATGCTAACTATACTGGCAATATATCTTTGTGTAACTAGCTTGTCGAAGAGTAGTATGTGTTACAATGGCATGGACTTTTTGACCCTTTCTGGGGTTGCAACAGTGACAGACCTTCCAAGACGTAGGTCATTCTTAAGGCTCTGCCTGCCGCGTTCAAATTCCAACACCCACCTTTTTACTTAAATACAAGGTTCACATCATATCAATCAGCCCTATATTTTATCAACCCATGAATTTTAATTTTAAACACATTTTACCAGATATTTGTCCATCAGTAATCAATGTTATCTGGGTGTAATTTGGTGCCGATATTTAGTTACCAAAGTCATACGTGACGTATTTAATTAGCCAAAAGTCTTTATTAAAAATTCTGTTCAAATTTCACTTTTTTGTAATGGATATACTAGTAACGAAGAAACGATATTATGTGGTTATTCTTTTTTAATTTTGATGTGGTAAATCTTATACGGACATCCTTAATTATTGCCTGTATAACGAGGACCTGTTTTCAAATAAATCACGTATTCGAGATAAAGGATTAACTACGCTATGGATAAAGATAATCTGTTGCGAGTCTGAGGTCGAGATGGGGAAATATCGATCGATAGATCAGATTTTTCATTTCACACGAGGCTTTGCCGACTCTCCGTTCAACTGATATAGGCTAAACGTGCACACGCGGGGTGCGATATGGAAAAAAATCGTACCACCAAATCGGTGAGATAAATCTATCGCATATGCAAGAAACAATAATATGTAAAAATGTGATTATTTTTCTGTTTTACTCTTTTTTCAGGCTGCTCGGTATTTGATATTGGATAAAAATATAATCAAGCTTCAGATAGTAAGTTCTATTTCTCATTTTGTGTTATAATGCGTTTTACTCGAAAACAAGTGGTGTTTTACGCCATAATCAAGAGTAAATTGTATCACTTATATCGAGACTGTCACTGCATTAGCAATGGATGAAACTGTATACCGTTGAGTAAACAATCTTGCTTTAAGAAAACAAACTGGAAAACACGGATTTCTTTTTTAATCTCAGTTAATGACTCATTGCAACAATATTTTTTGTTTTTTAACAGTGGGACACAGCTGGACAAGAACGTTTTCGCTCCATAGCATCATCATATTTACGAGGCGCTCATGGGGTTGTTTTGGTATATGATGTTACTAAGAGAGTACGTACATTTAAAATACTTTTCAGTGACAAATGAAAATTGCACGTGATCGATACCCTATTAAGTTTGTCCGGAAAGACATGGGAAAGGTTTATTTTGTGAATTCATTGAATAGTATTATTAAACATTGAAACGTCAATATATTCAGTTCCATAAATATTGGAAAATAATAGTTTCACGAAATGGTCACGTGATTCCCTGGTTAATCCAATAATCATTGCAAAGAAATCATAGCTGATGAACATGTACTTGTGAAGTGAAAGCTTATAAGTTGTAAAATAACACATTTATTGCTTTAACTCAACAGCGGCCGAAGATAATTTCATGGATCATTCACTGTTAATCTTGTCTTGCTATTTCTTGATGTTAAGGTCATGTCCCATTTGTTGACCTTTAATAAAAATAACTATTTTTTGGTCATATTGGCATGGGATTTTCAGTTTTAGCTTAATAAAATATGATGGCATGGTGCAGCATTTGACCATACGTGTTTGCATGCGTGTGTATGTGCGTCCATGCGTGTATGAACATTTATTATCTCTGAAACTGATGATCCAGTTTCAGTGAAATTTGACAGGGACGTATTCTATGTAATGCAGCGTCAAACAAGATGACTGCTATAACTTAAATAACAAAAAAAGTATCTTTTTCTCCAGAACTGCAGATCCAGTTACAATGAAACTTATGAGCAATGTGGCTAATATAGAGCCATTTTTAAATTCCAAGGAAAAGATTGGAAATCAAATTTGGCTGCTATTTGTTACTTAAAATAGAACATTTGATAATTTTCATTTTATTTAATTTTTTTTGGAGGGGGTGATTGAATGGTATGTATTATAGTGGTTCCAAGATGATCAACAGCATTACTGAAAAAATTCTTGGGAAATAGTCAATACGGAGGTCTTTCAAAATTATTCAGTATGGTGAGGTGAATTGTGCACAAATTCGTAACAATATGATAATCTATGTCGAATTTGTTGTCCCTAAAATGTTATTTTTTGTTTAAGAATAATAAAATTTAATTTATTTTTTGCTTAAGAATAATAAAATTGTCACTAAGCTCAAAAACTACAAACTTCTTGTGTATGCATGTAAATCAAATATTGAAGGTATTGATATGACTAAAAAATAAAAACTGAAAAAAGTATAGACATGTATATTAGAATATTTTAGGTATTGTTATGACGGTCATTTTGATATATGGTTCAAGGTTATTTGTATAAAGGTCACAGTCAGAGCTGCTTAAGAATACTAAAATTTTGTATAAGAATAATATTTATTAGAGTATTATAGGTATTTATATGACGATTTTTTTATATATGGTTCAAAGCCATGGGTGTAAAGATCAAGATCATAGCTACATTAGAAGACTAAAATTGTTACTTAACTGGAAAACTATAGTCCTATTGTATAGGCATGTATGTTGTAGGTATTGATATGGCAATTATTTAGATGTATAGTCATGTATAACAGATATATAAGGTATTGATATGACTAAAAACTAAATACTGAAAAAGTACAGTCATGTATATTAGAATATTGTAGGTATTAATATGACGATCATTTTGATGTATTGTTTGGTTCAAAGGTCAAGGTCATAGATGCATAAGAATACTGAAAAGTTAATCATCTGGAATTTATCTTAAGTAAATAAGCTACTACATGTATTTTAACTATTTATAAATGGACATTGACCAGACCTGAGATATTTCTTATTAAGTATTGTGACACCGGGGTCCAAACCCGAAAATATACTGGATAGTTTCTCTAATGTGAAGATTTTGAAATGGAAGTTTTACTTTTGATGTTTTCTGCAATGTCTATCATAATAAACTTAATGTTAAACACAAGTTTATGACTTATCTTTTTATCAATGTTCTTTTGCTACCGTTTTAGCTGTTTATAAATACAATACAGCAAAAATCAAAGGGCAGAGTCATAACCCGAATTTTGTTTATGTTTTTTAAAATAAAGACAATAGTATATTTTATATTTACTGTTTTTGAACAGAAACTTTTATTTGTAGAGCTCATTGGAAAAAATCAAAGATTGGGTAAAACAAATAGAAAATTCGTGTGGCATTGGTGACCGTACCAACAGAATTCTAGTTGGAAGCAAGTGTGATTTGCACGATAAGAGAGAAGTTACTTTCTTAGAAGGAAAGGTAAATACTGTTTAACGATGCCTTTCATAAACTTTATTATCTCTCGCATATATTTTTACCTTGCAAAAGAAAATTCAAATTAAAAAGATTTTTAAGTAGTCGCCCAAACTGAAGAAAATGCAGTATATCATTGTTTCTTTTCAAAAATTAATTTGTTTTTTAATACTTTTCACTGCACAAAACAGCATAGAACTTTATTTTGCGATTGTCGTCAAAGTTACAATTAGAAGAACAGGTTATTACTATATTTGAGAAAATATTGTTGAAAATATTTAAAGTCTTTATTATTGTCGCCGTTTATTGTACTCAAAAGATGAAGGAAGACTTCTTTTGTTCAGGTTGTTAGTTTCAATTTTTAAAACCCCAATTTGAATTAACAGCGACGAAATTCACCAGTGAAATAGATGCTACGCGCAAAAGTCACAACGAAAAAATTTAAAATTTTTCCATTTCTGATTGTTTTTTCCAATTGCAGTCTGAATAATTTAGTAATACGTTTATACTAGAAAACAATTAATTCTCGAAACATAAATAATTTAAATAAAAAAGGTCCACAAAGTAAAAAGAAACTGAGTTTTTTCTATATTTAATTTTATGTTATTTTGTATTTGAGTAAATGTCGCTTCATGAAGAGCTTTTCAAGAAAGGAAAAACGATGTATGACAGAGAAACAGTTAAAAAACTGATGAAGGATTTTTAAGTTAACCAATTAACCGTTTAACAGTACTTGTGACACGTGTCATCAGACCCCCATCTCTCTCTCCCTCTCACTCTTTGTACATTGTTATGTAAGTTTTAAATTACAATTTTCGTTTACAGGAGCTTGCTGATAAATTAGGATACCTTTTCATAGAGACAAGTTCCAGTGATGGAAGAAATGTTGAACAAGCTTTTTTGGCATTGACATCTAAAATAGTGGAAGAAGAAAATCTAAAATCTAAACTAAATACATTTGAAACCATGAAATTGTCAGGTAACACGACTGATATAAAAAACAGAGCATCAAACTGTTGCTGAGTGACATAATTATAGTCAATTGTTTGGATGTCACAGTTCGTTCTTTTTAGAAAAGAGTTATGAAGATTTATTCCTAAATGGACTTTTATGATTTTAAATAATGAATGACTAAATATACGCATGTTTTATTGAAACACCAGTGTCACTGATGAGGAATGATTTTCCGAAATGTGCACAAATGGCACATCAAAATTTAGCACGTCTTTGTTATATATTTATAGTAGTTTACTTGAATTATCAGAATTTAACCTATACAAATTTTTACCATTTTGCAATTTAACATAGCAAGGCAATATTAATGATCTTATATGCCAAAATGTAAAGATAAGGAGGGTTTCTTCTATGTAATATATAACAAATACCTGCTAAACTTTAATGTGGCATATGTGCAGATTTCGGAAAATCATTCCTCATCAGTGACACTAAGGGCCGAAAAGTTTGAAAGATAAAAAATATAAACCAAAAAGTTGAAAAATAATTAATCTAAAGTTCCAAAATTATATGAATCCAACTCCAGATAAGGAATGCTTTGCATGAGGGAACAGACCTTAGTTTTAAATAAATTTCAAAAATAAGACGGCTGAAAATTTTGCTAAATGGTATATTTTTTGACAGCACAAAGTACTGCCTACTTAGTTATGGATACCCTCGGGGAGTTTTACTCCAGAAGCGGCGGTACCCGCTCAGGGGTAGTAAATATATGACAAATACCTGCTAAACTTTGATGTGCCATATGTGCATATTTCGGAAAATCTGTAATGCAATACACACACAAAGCGACCATAATAGAACACGAAATCTTAATATGTTAAATACAAAATGTACTATCTTTTTTTCATGAGATTGATATTTCTAACAAGCTTCAGTCATGAAGGGGTGATTGATGAAAATGGAGAGATTTAGTATAACATATTAGATACTAGTTATGAGAACTTATGGCCTAAAATTTCTATGAATATATATGTTTATGTAAAATAATTTTTTTTAAATAAATGCAGTTAATGTTAATTTTTTAAAGTTGTTAAAATTGTAATTGTTAATAGAAATATTTTTGTAACAATGTTTTTGTGGCAATGTATTACTAAGAATAATATAGATGTTTTTGAGTTGTTTATTTCTAAGTGCAAATAAAGGAATGTTGCATACACTAAACAGTTTTAAGTTACATGGATATAAAAATATGCAATATCTCTTATATATACACCTAATGATAAATGTAATAATAGCAATGACTCAACGGCTTGTTAAGATGCTTTAGTTACAAGAAATAAAATATTTAATTTATTATAAGTTGTAAATTGCATGAAACTTACTCATAAATTTATGAAATGATATGACACAATTTCTTAAATGAAATTTTTTAGTGTGAAAAAAGTAAAATATATTTTATCAAAAAATCTGAAGAAAATTATAATATAGTTTTCAAAATGAATTTCTTCAATAACAAAAATCGCAAACATATTGAAATTTGAAAACATGACAAAAATTAATATCTTCTTCTAATTATGCTTATAAATTGTTAAAATAGTAACAGAAGCACATAGTAAAACAGAGTCACGGCCTAGTTATTTTGGGGCTCTTTTTGTTATGTTTGAGGGGTATTGTTAGAAAATATCAAAAGTAAAGTTTCTAAATTTATATCCTTACATATAATGAAATAATAGCAATTGAAAGATAATGTATGAATTCTATCATCAACTTAAAACTGATTTTGCCTCGTGTCAAAAAAGGCGCTTTAATACATAAAAAATCAATGATCAACGTCTGCATTCAAATATTTTCAAAAAAAGTTAAATAGTAGCAACAGTACAAAAGTGATTATGTAACGAACATTGATCTTCGTCCCATTTTGATGACCAATTTCTGAAAACAACAAAACGCTAAAACCCCTTGACAATAAAACCTCAAGATAAACTGAAGATATAGCAGTTTTAGTCATTTTTTTTAATACAATGGTTATTATCCTGATCTTTGGTGTTGAAAAGGTGTGGAATAAAAAGTTTTAGAATATGAAAGATGAAAAACTACATTGAAAGCTGAAAAAATAAAAATACAACGGTAAAATATTACAATTTTAGCATATTGTTAAGGTCTTTGGAAATCGTAAACTATGGGGACTTTCTACAACGAAAGTCCCCATACAAACTGCTTACAATTAAATTGTTGACGCAAAAATATTGCAAGCCTAGGCTAATCAAGGCCCTTTAAAAGTTTTATGGACGTCATCACAATATTGTTGATAAGTATGTAGTCATTGTATCCAAACTTATACTGGATATATTTGTAGAATGTTATTAAAGTAATTATTTGGGGGGTGGGGTGGGATTGCTGTTGTGTCGTCAGTGGATGAAGTCGCAAAACCAATCTTTTAAAACGGATTTTCTTATATATATTAAAATTTATCGATATATTCTTTAATCTGATTAAAACTATGGTATAAAAAATTTCTGAAGGTTATATTTATACCCCGAAAAAGAAGTTTGGGGTATATAGGTTTGAGCTTGTCTGTCCGTTTGTTAGTTTTCGTTTGTCTGTCTGTCCGTCAGTCTGCATGATGTACCCATTTTGTGTAATTAATTACTTTACAGCTTTTAAACAACAAATCTGAAACTGCGGGTTGTTTTTATATCTACCTCCTGTTTTGATTGTTTTATTTTTTCAAATTTTACAGATAGCTGAAAGTAATTTTTCAAAGATATTTTATTGGAAGGGTACACATTTCAGTCATTTAAGTCCTTTTGCGGCTTCCTCACAATCAACTAATGCACGCATAAGGATATAAAAGTTCGTTAAGGAAAGTTCACGTAGGGAAGTTTCCAAAGCTGTTAATGCAGGCGTGTTGAACACTAGACCACAGTACATTATAGTTTTAACAGTTTTTTGTACAATCTAAACAACATACCTAATCCCAGCTTTCACCATTTTATATTTACAATTACATTATTCTTGTTTCAATAAAACATTTGACGTCGACTATACTTTGTAACTTCATAAAGACAATTCTCCACGTGCGAACAGTGACGTCATAGACTTTTAACCGCGGAATGCGGGGAAGCGTTTTTTAAATTGACGTATAGAATTTTCAATTACATCCATTCATCCATCTTTTTTGACAAATTCATCTTTTAATAATTGTTTATTCAATTTTCACTTGAAAATTTAATTCATGTTTGTTGTGATTTTATCAAATTTAGTAAATAATTCATATCTAGATCGATCAGTGGGCGGGATCAGATGTCAAATGTTAGTTACATGTGGGCGGGGTCAGACGTCAAATGTTCTTTTTGAATGACAGGGGACGACCCATTTTTCTGAGAAGGTGCACCAGCAGTGCATTTCCAAACCGTTTTCGAAATTACGTGACAAATGTGAGTCGGATACGAAATTATTTTTAATAAATATTGTAAATATAAGAAATAAAGTAATTTTTCAATGTCTTTATGAACTTGTAGAGTATAATGGGCTGTCTCAAATTTTTGCATAAAAGTCTTAATTATCAAGTGTATTTTGGGGGCTGAAGACATGCCACTTTTAAGTTATGAGTACACTGACTTGAATTTGTTAAACCTATTATTATTATTATTATTATTATCATTATTTATTATTGTTATTATTATTATTATTATTATTATTATTATTATTATTATTGTTATTATGTCGATGAAAAAGTAGTGTCTTAATTATCGTATATATTCAGTAGAAGACTATAGATTAATACTAGACATTGCGTAGCAGGACTCAATCCCTGGGTAAGTCACCCCAAATGGTGGCAACCTTGCACATTAGAAAGTTTCTTTTCTAGAGTGTAAAATCAGTAGAGTGTGACATCGTTATAATCTTCCTTTCTATTTCAACCAACCAGGTGTGACCCCCAAAAGGCACAACTACATGTCATAGGGAACAAGTGTGCAAAGTTTCATCACATTCTATAAATTGGTATTTCAAAGATGCTGTTTACAAAACTTTTTTCAATAAATCAAAATAACAAAGAAAATAACTGGACCATGAAAATAAGGTCACTATGTCCTACTTTGTGGTACTACATGAAAAGCATCTAAAATTGTACCTATAAACAAATTTCATTCATATCGGTCAACTAATTTCTTTCCTAGAGTGCAAAATCAGTAGAGTGTGACATCGTTAATATATCCCTTTCTATTTCAACCAAACAGATGTGACCCCCAAAAGGCACATTTGCATGTCATAGGGAACATGTGTACAAAGTTTTATTACATAACATCAATTGGTGTTTCAGAGAAGCTGTTTACAAACTTTCATTCAATAACTCTTAAAAACACAGAAAATCATTGGACCATGAAAATAAGATCACAATGTCCGACTTTGTGGCACAACATGTAGAACATCTAAAATTGTACCTATAATACAAATTTCATCAGAGTGCAAAATCAGTAGATTGTGACATCGTTATTATCTCCCTTTCTATTTCAACCAATCAAATGTGGCCCCCAAAAGGCACAACTACATGTCATAGGGAACAAGTGTACAAAGTTTCATTACATTCTATCAAATGTTGTTTCATAAATGCTGTTTACTAACTTTCATTAAATTACTTTTAAAATAACAAAGAAAATCACTGGACCATGAAAATAAGGTCAAAATGTCCGACTTTGTGGTACAACATGTAGAGCATCTAAAATTTTATCTATAAAACAAATTTAATCGAGATCAGTCAATTAGTTTCTTTTCTGGAGTGCAAAATCAGTAGAGTGTGACATCGTTATTATATCCCCTTCTATGTCAACCAATCAGATGTGACACCCAAAAGGCACAACTATATGTCATAGGGAACATGTGTACAAAATTTCATCACATTCCACCAAATATTTTTTGAGCTATTGTGTTTTCAAAAGTGTGCGGAAAAATACGGAATAATAATAATAATAATAATAAAGGGTAAATCAACTATGCTGGGGTGACTTAATAAGAGTTTAACCCTTGTTCCAAAATCCTAAAACTAAATGTTATAGTTTATGCTTTTCAGTTTGATTCATGATAATCAACTAACTGATCATTTAAAAATCCTCAATAAACATGGAAAAATACAAAACAGCCCCCTCTTGTCTTGAAAACTAAAAGTTTAAATAGCCAACATTAAATGAATAGATTTACATAAGTTAATATTTTAGAACACTTTCGTAAAATAAGTTTAAGTAAGAAGCACTAAAAATTGTTTATTTGTACTAATAGATTAGATCAAGTGAAATGTTTTAGATGATTTAAATGTTCATGTGGAATTTTGTAGTAAAAACTGTGACGTTAATAAGCCAAACACTTTTAAAACTGAGAATTAATAATAATCCATTAAAATATCTTGATCGTTTTTATATGCAGTTACGATCGATACTCTTAAATACTAACGTTATTTTTGCTGCTAATTTTGTTTGTTTATAGTGAATGTTTTGTAATCAAATTATATTTATTTCTATTTTAATTGAATACTTGTAAAAACTTCACTGCTGAAACGATAGGAAATAATATCTAAAAAATGTGCAGCCGAGTCTTAAAAATACTTAAGATTAACCAAAAGACCCGAATCACGATCTGAATTATGAACCTTTTCATACTGTATATGACAGATTTAAGTTATTATTATTATTATTTTCTTGGTAACATTGGCTACCGCAACGTGTATTCTTCCAGCTAAACAACTTTATTTAATTTCAACATTATCAGACGGAAGTATAAGCCCCACTTTGCCACTTTTAGTTTAACATATAACATTTTATATTTTCATTTGCCTTATGACATTCCCATAGCTGCAAGCTTGAAAGTCGTTGCCTTCATGATTGACAATGAACGCCAAAAACCATGTCACTCCGTGTTTGAATACATAAAAAAGCAATACACAATCCGGAACTACATTGCCATAGGTAAACAAACATGGCTATCACGTTACTATTTATATTCGAGACAAGCTTGAAAAACGCATTTTTCCGAAATTTTATCAGAACGGTTCAATGGTTAAAATGCACAAAAAATCAAAGAAATTAATCAGATGAAATTTTAATAACATATTTAGGTACTTTGCTGATATTCACCGTAATATTGACATTGTGAGAGACGGAGTTTAAAAACTCAAATGGTGTTTTTGAAAGAACAGACAAGAACTGGTCTGTCAAAACCATCAAAGCACAAAAAATTCTTGAACAATCAGATCTTATAAAAATTTCTCCCTACCTTGGCAAAGCTGCTATATCCCCTATTGTTTTGAAGCAATGTGTAATGGTACATCTTGTCAATCAATTTTGTGTCTCGTAGGATGTAAATTTCAAGTGATGTAAATTTCGATTGGAATTAGATTCACGCATGTATGACACATCCAGTGAAATTTGTTCGTTTTACATGCTGTGTTTGTTGATCGGAAAAACTGAAAAATCAGCCACATGCTTTTAATCAGTTTACTTGGGATACAAAAGGAACTCCTCAAAACTATAATACATGGTTTAAGTACTTCAAAAATCCTTGCTTAACTTAAAAATCGTTTTCTAAACTTTGAGAGATATTTGCACCACAGCAAGCGTAGAGAATAAGTATACTTCTCAATGCTTTGCTGTCTACATTTGAACGATACTGATTATGAAGCTCGGCACATAATTTTAAAGTGAATCTCAACCTAACAATGTCGACATTCCATAAAAAATCTCTCGGTAAATCCCTGTCTACGCTCACATACTAGTATCCCGGCACAGATTCGAAACCCACATGCTTGGCCATTGACAATTATCCCTCTGCTACAGTTTCCCCCGTTTCAGATTCACAAATTTTACTTCCGACATATAGCCAGCAATGTTTTACTCCAAACTTTTTTGCAATGAAATGGGGCTACACAGGTGCATCTGGTTTTCGACCGAAATATAGTCCACAAATAACAATACATTTATGTTGATATTCATTTTTTTATATATTTTATTTTATATCCAATATTCTCAAAAATACATTATGTTAATGAAAAATCGAGAAAATACCACCAAAATACCATATAACACTATAATTTTTCAAACCAAAACTCCCCGCTGTTACCCCACATTAAAAAAAAAATGCAGATTAATAATGTGTCGTTCTCGGTCCTAAATTAAACTGTTGCGTCTACTGGACTCCCCCAATGTGCATGTGTTATAGATGGGAATTTTTTATTCTTAAAATAAATGAATAATTTTTTTGAAAGTATTTTACGAAAAAATAACAATTGAACTGTTTGAAAATGGTGTTCATTTTCAGTATGAACAGCTAACGCGCGTTATTTCGTTTGCTTGCAAAATTGTTGCCTTGATACTGACAATGAACACCTTTTTAAAACAGTTCAATTATTAAAGAAGTAATTATGTTATCTCTTCAGTTCTAGTTCCGACAATAGGAAGGATGCATTTTGTGATACTTTGAAATACTGAATTCAGATAAGTCGTATTTAAACCAGAAATTTTGCCCGTTTTTTCCTGCTTGTATTGCCAGTTTAATATACATGTAAATGCCAAACCAGACTTATTCATTTAAGGATTGGTTTTCAATTTTTGCGTAGTGTAGCGAAGCGGTTTTATACTGAATTTGTTATCCGTCATCGACGTGTTATACTTCAATTACTATGCAAAATTGAAAACCAATCCTTATAATTACAAACGTTGTCTCTTTATTAAAATGTTCGATATCAGTATCGAAACATCGAACTAATTTGTGTATAGTGGCGCATTGCTACAATGTGACATTGTTTACGTTGGCTGTGACACACTTGGATGACCGTCAAATGAGGTAACATTTGTTACTTACAACATAACACAAAGAAGGTGAACGAACAAATTTTGATTAATAATAAGAAGACACTTTGATTCCATAAGGTTTGATTTTTTATTACGAATTTTAAATGTTTTTCCGTCATTTTTAAAAGAAAATGTGTAAATTATCACTGTCACTGTTGCAAAATACATATACTTGACGTCAACATGCCGTGTCAGTTACTAAAAAAGTATGCCGAAAACCGACATGCATGCAAGTAAACAATTGGGATTTAACACCGTAGAAGGACATCATCGGATGGCACATCTATTGCTTTGAGGAATGGCGAAGCATCTAACAAAAAATTGTTGAATTTGTTCGCAGTAAGCAGCTATGCTAGCAGCAAGTTGCAGACGGATTTTGTTTTTCAGCAAATTTAAGGTCATCCATTTAATTTTACTAGATGCATATTATTATTAACTAATTTTACATATTTTTGTGAAATACGGACAATATTTGTTGAATTCTTTAATTGTTTAATCATTTCAAGTCTTTTTAAAATGCCGCGAGTGTTGGCCTGCTTTGCTGTTTGTTTGTCGCCCCTGCTTTGCTGTTTGTGTATCCCCATTGTTAACATTGGTCTATTAATTACTGCGGAAAACACCGAAAGTAGTTAGGCAAAAGTGCAAAGTTATATGAAAATAAATTGTCAAAAATGACGTCATACAAAATACAGCGACCAATCAGTACACAATAAAATCGGACATCACGCGCAGTTTGTAATTATATAAAATTGTTTTTTAAATTATAAACTAGATTTTACTTAATAAAATGTAATTCACTTCAAGCAGACCTGGTTTTCCATCTTCAACTATACAGAAAATGTGTATAACTACTAACTTATGACTTATCAGAATTTTGAATTGATAAAAATAAGTTTTTCGTTATCGTGTTTAACACTCTTCAACTAAAGTCTATGAAAAAAACCTTAAGTATACCATAGTTATACCCATAGTTCGTTGATATTCAACTGAACTCTATTTTAAAAAATAAGGTATACCATAGTTATAACCATAGTTCGTTGACCTTCCTTGCAAACAGCTAGTACTACATTGTACTCTTTGAACAATTTCATCTAAAATTGTCATAAACAACTTTTTAAATTTAATCATGAAAATATTTTTATGTTTAAATACAAAAAGTGATATATGACAAAGTAAAAACAGGAATCTAGTTCTTACTAAAGATTAATTTTGCTTAAACCTTACATTTTGTCCATTTTTCACTAATGTCAATTGAATAGTATGTGTACAATAAAGGCATATAACCATACAAAGCTGACATTGTGTTTAAGCAATTAGTTCTATCTTTATAATGACTTTTTCTGCGAGATAAATTTGAACTACATTTTTTGCAAAAACCGGATGTTCTGTATTTCACCTACAAAATATATATGAAAAAATATTTAAAACAATCCGAAACCAATGGATTTACTTGATTACATTCGTTAATTGATTAAAAAAACAAGCTTGAAATAATAATGAAAGCTGGATGATTGTTACTGTAAATTTCACCATAAACAAAATTCATATAACGATGGTTATATTTAAGTTTGTGCTTTGTTGTCTTCTCTTGTTTAGTTATTTTTTCACTTACTTGTTTGATGTTTTTGTAGCTATGACTGTTGCTAGTCACACAAAAATCTTTTGAATATTTTTGTGGTGCTTCTTTAAAATAAGAACTTTTAAATTTGTTTTACAGTTTATATTTTATCTCTGTCACGAATTTAATTATTGACGAGATAAACATATACAAATAACCGAGATGATGCTGGATTTGGCTTAATTTTAGCTAGCCGTGGATTTGGCCATTATATAATTTCAAAAATTATTCGCTCAATTATTGATACTATTCAATTTTCCTTTAAACAATTATCATCTTATCTTTAATAATTGAAACTTTTGTTTAATCAATGAATTTTATTGCTGTTAAATTGAAAATAATTTGAATATATCTCTTGGTATTTCTAAATAGAAACGATAAGGTCAAAACACTTTAAAGTAATTATACAAACTATGATTGGAGGACGTCTGGTAAAGTTGGCTACTAGAAAGTTCATTGCTAAATCATCACAATTAAATACTTCATCAACAAAACGAATTACTTTTTTTGGCATCCATGTTTTATACATATAGTTGTATATCTACAAGAAATTTTTTGAATTTGCATTAACAACATACTATTTGTAACTACGTGCAAAAATGCGTTATCTTGGACTTGTATTGTTTTCTACGAAAAAAGCCTTGGCTATTTCCTAGTACAAGTTTTGACTGGTAAATACAAAAAAGGTATTGGCACACATTTTTGGGGAGCAATTTAACGTGAAAACCCTACTCTATGAGTTGAATCCATGTCTATGGTTACACCGTTTTTAAAAATTGGATTTTTTGTTTTTGTTAGAAGGGTAATCAACGAATGAATGAAGTGTTTTGTGTTTTATTGTTTTGTGGTAAAGTGTATTTTGTTATATTTTGGTAGACGAAAAAACCCTAAAAACAATTATCACTCACAAACACTATTAATTTTGATTTAAGACTTTTGATATCAAAACAACGATTTTGATTTACAACGACTGCATATTTCTTAAATTTTGAATTTTTAATGTTTCAATTGATTACTATTGCTCTGCTTTTTTGTAATTGCTGTTTTTTATGTTAATGAGATAATCTACATATACCTTGTTATAAAATGTAGCTCCCAAAAGTACAATTGATGTAGGACAAGAATTAGATATATATTGCCACTTCTGTTCATTGCTACTCCAGTGATGGCTGCGTGAAAAAACACCAACTAATGTATATTTATCAGATTTCCACACTCTAAAAATTACACGGAATTATTTTTAGAATTTTTTATTTCGTCATTGACAATGGCTTGTAAAAAGTTTTTTATTGCATTTAAAAATTCAAATTCAATACCATGAATTATCAAATTAACGTTCGAGCAATTCAAAAGATTGTTGTATTTCCTAAACCTATTTTTATTTGGCATAAATTATAGTTTGAAAATATAGATGTGATTGTATGTTGAATAACTTTAAAATCAGTGGTCTCTAAATGTTTTTTTTTTAATTTTTGTATTGATTGTCTCTTTAGTAATTTTTATTATTTCGTTTCGTCGGTTGTTGCTAAGACTATGTTTATGGTTGCAAATTTCTTTCTTCTATATGAAACAAGTCGTACAAACCTAAAACATAGATCTATTACTTCATGAGTAATGAAAACATCGTCATCTAAGGAGAGTATAGCATCTGTTTTTATTTCATCGTAAATTAGGAATCTGTTGTTCATACTGTTTTGTTTCTGCTTAATAACCTGAGAATTAAATATATAAAAACTTATATAGGAAATGACACTTTTGAAATATCAATTTGAAAAAAATGGCCAAAAAATCAGAACCCTTCATGATAATGATAAAAAATACCTTACAAGTTCCGGTTTCGTTTTAGTTTTTTTTTATTTAGTTGACCAATATAACATCTATATACCTACTGTTTGAGTCACTGTGTTTGTAACAGTAAATTATGCAAAATGTTAATAGACAATCTAATTGACTTGAATACAGGTCGGCATCTATTACTTACAAAAGTCTAATCTAATGGAAAAGCGATACGCGCATCCACGATTACCATGTAATAATTCTGCACACATTAAAAAGATGTCGATTCGGGCATTTTACCTGTTAAAAAACAAGGCAATGGTGAATTTTTGCGCATTCGACGTAATGTGTCACCAAAAACAACACTTTCAGTGTAAATATCACCATTTTCGACATGTAAGATCCTAATAGCAGCTAAGTTTTACTTTCTATAGAGATATTTTATAATAACTGTAGATGCTCACACAAATGACAGTAATTTATACATACATTTTACAAGTGAAGGGAATATAGTTCAGAAAAGTAACAATACATGACATGCATTTACAAGTAGACATTCAATAATATATATTGTACATGCATGTAGCAAGGAGTAGCAATATACTCATTACAATATATCATTCTTACATGGTATGAATTTTACTGAGAAAAAAGGTGTGTGTGTGTGTGTGTGTGTGTGTGTGTGTGTTCTTTTATATCTAAATACAGGTTAAGGACAAATCTTGAATCTTTATATGTAAAAACAAAATTATGCTCTTTTGAGTTCCTTGTTATGAAGATTGGACTTAAATGTATCCGGGGCATATTGGTATAAGGTATTGTATTAAGTATTATCTAAGTGAAAATAATAAGGGTTATGTGACCAATTTATGTAGCACAATAGACCCGAAAATATGAAAATGATCAAGTTTCTTCTTGCATCAAATATATATCTTAATGTTTCTAATTGTTTTTTTAAAAGCTGTATAAAAGCTTGAAATTTTATCCAAGAGTGTACAGTAATTAATTGTATCACAAGCAAACCTATAAAAGCCGAAGATAACATTTTTATGACAAAAATCCTCAATTGTAAGGATCTCAAATGAATTCAAGCATGATTTAAAGTCATCAGAGACGTTGGAATAATAAACATTTTCCTTTTTTGATTCGATGTGTTTATCTAATGGATGATAATTTGTTCATTAATGCACAAACATATATCCAATAGCAAGCATCTAGACATCCCATTGCTTTTCATAAAGAAGAGTTTGTAAGCGAAGTATCAATCTTATCACCAAATTATAACTTATAACAAGACAAAACGATTCTAGAGGAGATATTTAACCGAAAAAGCCGAAATGCTGGTGTTATTGTAACAATTAGTTATTGCTGCATAGATTGATTCGTTGAAATTCTTTCCTTTATAAATACACATTTTACATTATTATTTGCTATATTTTTTATTTCCTGCAAATAAGTAACACCAAAAGTTTAAAAGCTTCATGAAATATAATTCTAAACTGGACACACTGTGTCAATTTAAAACAAATAGGCGTACCTTTTCTACTTGTATTTATTATATTTAATGAAAGGTCAAGCACAGACTTAATATGGATTGCGTAGAACAATTAAAACAAGAGGTCTATTTCATTTCAAGCAATCAAGATGTAAAGATTTTGCAGAAACTGAGAATAAAGAAAAAATACAAGGCATACATCTGGTTGTGCAAACATTGTATAGATATTGTTTAAATTTAGACTAACCTTAACTTCATAAGTTAAATTAAGATACTCTAAATCCGGTGGAGATTGTTCTGGATCATTCCACACTATTATAGTCTTGTTAAGTGACGATAATCCATCAAGATGACGAAGTGATTTAATTAATTGTTTTTCTCTTCTATACGTCATTATAACTACTAAAATAAATAATCGACCCTTGTAAAAGGAAATTACCAAATGATGGCTTTATTTTGCATTCCGGTGTCTTTCTGTTAATTTTTTACATATAATTCTCTAATTCTTGAGAATGTAAACAAGTGTCATATGCAAAATTTGTAATTTGTATAAAATAAAATATTTAAAATTATGAATGTAACAACTGTTGTCATATGCAAAATTTCGAGAATTTTATTTCATAAAAAGAAAAAAAAATTTTGCATATGACACAAGTAACAATGATTGCAACATGAATGTCATTAAAGAACTATTTTACCTTTCAAAATCAAAAGTGCTGAAAAACTTGAGTACCAATACAAAATGTAAACTACAATAATAAACCAATGAATAATTAAGTGGAGTTGAATTGTTATTGTTTCAACTGCCGAATAATTAGTTTTTATGAATTATTACAGGTTGACTCTGCGATTACTAGTATTTGCATCTGCAGCGTAAGCATATCCGCATCTGTTGGGAGGCATAAATAATTACTTTTTCTAATTATCATAAAATGATTTTATTTAGAGACTGATATATTATGACATTAAAAATTCTTTAAAAAATACTAATAATTTTTAAAAAAGATAAAACATATTTATGGTAAAAAGTTGTCAAAATTAACGACTACATTCAATGGGTTTATTATATGCAAGCTAGGTGTATATATGGCACTTACTGCATGCAAGAGGTCTCGAACGTTACTTATACTGTAGAACAAAGTTATTGCAATTAAAATGCAAAATTTTTCAACTTAATTATTTACCTGTAAACTTTTCCGTAGTATTTTTTGAATCTTTTCTGATTAAAGCTTTTGTCCTTTCAATCTCTTGTACCTGAACTTAATTTAAATATAGAAATATGTAGTAAAATAGTTTAACATAAAAGTAAAATTTTGAGAGATGTTAGCGCAGTGTTTAATTGTGATAAAATAATAAGTTAAAATCGACATTTTTTAATGTGTTTCTTTTTTTACATGAATTTTTTTGTTAGCATTCAATATACATTTACAATAATAATAATTATTAATAATAATAATTACAACAATATCATATCAAACGTATGATGTATATTGAATGGTGATTCCTGAGAGAGAGAGAGAGAGTGTGTGTGTGTGTGTGTGTGTGTGTGTGTGTGTGTGTTTCAATCAACCTAATCATTATCGGATGTGAAAACATTTTAAGTTTCTTAAGTGATTTTTTATATTATAAGGAAACCAGCAAAGAATAAAAACTATGCAAAATGAAGGTTGTAAAAATGTTTGTAAAAAATCATCTCCCGAACTACTGAAATTATGCATCTCATCGATCATAAAGGAACCCTGAACCTTTTTTAAAAAGAAACATCACGACCCTATCCTTACAAAAATAAGAGAATTGATAAAAATCTAAACACTTGAAAGTTTACAAACTAATGCAGTCATGAAACACTATTCAGAAGATAATACAACTGTACTTGTTAAATGAAGGGGAAAAACAAACTAGTATAAATGATGTTTAAATATTAACTTTTAACGTAAAATGCTGATTATACAATTATAAAACAAACATGTTAACCCTTGTCCATATTACAATCCTTAAATACAAAGTAAAAATTTGCAAACTGGCAAAATATGTTATACACGTGAACTTCCATCAAGGAAGTGAGGCCGGGTAATCCGGAGGGGTAAGCACCTCCTGTCTAGCTAGCTACACCCGTCACGTGCAAGTCAATTTTGAGAATGAAAGGAACAAAGAACTATGGTAAGTCAAATATATCCAGTATAAGTTGGGATTCAATGACTACATACTTATCACTATATTGTGATGACGGCCATAAAACTTTTTAAGGGCCTTGATTAGCCTAGGCTTGCAAAATAATAATTAGAAATATTCCATGACAACAAGTTTACTCGCAAAGTTTTATAGCTCCAATTTGCACTAAATAATAACGAAATACCAGGAGACAAGTGATTCAGAAGATACGAACAAAAAGAAACTGATATCGAAAATGGTAAGTTGCTACGTTATTCATACACTTTCATAATTTTTTCCTGAAATAATAACAATTTCAATCTTCTCATTTTTAATATATGAAAATAAGCATTTTCTCATTTTTTTGTTTCTATATTTACGTATTCTACAATTATAAAGTCGCTATTTTCCGCATTTTATATAACAACCCTTTTCATTGAAAAGTTAAAAATGCATCCCCTTGATCACCACCTTGAGGTTGCAATTCGCTGCTGATATATGAGATTATACTAGAGTGATTTCCTTTAACTATGTAGATTTTTATTATTCATTTTTTAGTCTTTTTACTTCAAATGAATCTTTGCATTTCAGGAATACTTAACGAATATATTTTAATGCAAATAAGTGCGCCATATTTGATTAAATAGATATCAATCTTCTTTTTCAAAGACGAAATTTAGAAGTTCAGTTCTAACATGGCAAGGTACATGTACCAGTTCAGACTCGAACGCAAGAAGTCTATATAAAAAAATTAACATATAAATAAAAAAGAAATGAACTCTCTGTCAACAAAATTTGGAATCATAGAATAGTGTTCTGAAAAAATTAGTCTTAAAAACAATGAACAAATTTGATGTATATTTCAAAGTTTGACAGCTGTGTAGTGTAAGCTCTAGAAGATCGAATTATAAAAGAAATCTTAATTGAAACTTTTTGTTAGTCACAAATTTTAAAAACGTTTCTATTAAAATATGTTTTACTTTTTAATTTAGCTCAAAGGATGTTGTAAAATTGGACATCATTCAAGAAAACTAATTGGAAAGTTTTTAGCTTTTCAGTTATAGTTTATCATCTTACCTTGTCGAAATCCGGTGTTTAAGTCATTTTGACTATGTGTATGATTTATTTTTTTCCATAAAGTTTTATAGTTTATGAAAAATGTGACAAGTACAAAAATCACTGATAATGCCGCTTTCTTTGACTTCATCTTAATTTTATTCTGCAATATACTGATAGTTTCGAAACTGGTAATAACAGCCTATTGCATCTACAAAATGTTTTATATTTTAAAAACTTACACAGCTATCGATTTTTCTACATTATGTATATTAATATGTAGCAACAAAATCGATAAAAAAACATAATATTGTCACGAATTATTGATATTTCATACTTTAAAAATATATATTTAATAGCAAATAATTCAAGCGACAGAACCAAACATAGAACAGAAACAAGAGGAAACAAAGTAATTTATAGAAAAACGGTTGAAAATCTATCTACAGAATCAAATTAAACTGTATAAAATGATTTGATAAAAAACTTTGTATACTCCTAGTTTCTTAATCTCCTTACACTCATTAATGATGTCTCCATATCGACACGATACTTTGATTTTTTTAACTGATTGAAATAATAGTGTTTTATAATGAGGATCGTAAATTTCAACCAATTAATCATTACCTTAGTACAATAATACAGCACTATTAATATGTTATGATATGATATCATGTGATATATATATATAAACTCTAATCTTTGTAGATTATCCATTTATTAATTAACAATTAATTTATTTGTAACTGTTGATACTTCATGTTGATTTTTGTATATATAAAATAAAACAAACATACCAGTACTTGTCATATATATTATATGTTTTTTTAGGAAGACTAGTTGATATAATAGTCTTACTCTTGTTCTGGAATCCCTTATTTGTGTAATGTAAATTTGTTCGTATCATGACTTAACGAACGAAATATTATTTAAACTATGGATGATATCAGTAACCATAGATATCATACTTAATCAGAAAAATCTAAAGTCAGCCACAGTTCTTTGATATATAAATTATATGTGTACTGAAAGTAGTAGCTAAAGTACTTTGGATAATTTCAAGATGATTAACCATTTCAGTATGCTTATGCAGCTATGACCTTGACCTTTGAGCCCATATCAAAACAATCATAATATAAATTCCTTATATATATATATGATGCTTATGTAGCTATGACATTTACCAAAATCAAAACAATCATTATATAAATTCTATATATATATATATATATATATATATATATCATACTTTTTATCAGGAAGACTAGTTTATATACGAGTCAAAATCTTAATCTGGAAAGCCTAATTTGTGAAATGTAAATTTGTTTGTATAATGACTTAACGAAATAAATATTGTTTAAACTAAGGATGATATCAGTAACAATAGATATCATGGTGATATTACACTAGAAATAAATAAGTTTATTGCATAGACATGACATGGACTGGTATGTTTGTATTTTACTTTATTTAATAAATATATCTGGATGTGATAATCTGAGAGATATCTTACCTGAGGATATGTCCAAAACCTTTTGCATACTCAATCAACAATTATCGTTAAAACAGAAACTGTCTAAATTTTCCAAAGTTTGGACCCCACTGCCACCATACACAATACGTTATCAGAAAAAAAATCTAAGGTCAGACACGGTTTATTCATATTAAAGCTAAATTGAATATATTAGCTGAAGTACTATGGATAATTTCCAGATGATTAACCATTTCAGTGTTCTTATGCAGCTATGACCTTGACCTTTGAACCCAAATCAAAACAATCATAATATAAATTCCTACAATTTTATAATATACAATATGACAATATTGTTGATAAGTATGAAGTCACTGTATCAAAACTTATACTGGGTATATTTGATATGTGGTTTGTGATTTGGATATTGATTGGTATGTTTGTGTTTTTTTTTTACAGGCCTTTACAAAAACTTTATAGTTTCATTTATTATAAACTATTTTAGTCTTTTTCTAATAAAGCCGTGACCTTTCAGCTTTACGCTAATAAGCTCAAACCATATGTAAAAATAATTGATATATAAATACCTACAAAATTGTAATATACCTACTTATACAAAGACTTTATAGTTTTCAGGAAACTAATTATTTGAGTATCCTTATGCAACTGTCACCTTGACCTTTGAACCAATAAACGAACTATATATTTAAAAACGATCGTCATATCAATGCCTATAAAACTGTTATAAACAAAAAAGTCCATTTCTAAATCAAAATCTAACAAAGTAAAACAATGAAAACTGGTCGATTCAGCTGCACACGTAAACTTCCACAACCTATACAAAAACTTTATAGTTTTCATTATAATTTACATTTTTCCATTTTAAGCAGCTATGACCATGACCTTTCAACCTATGACATTGAACCTTGTATCACAATGATCGTCATATCAATACCTAGATTATTTCGATATACATGCCTATAAAGAAAGAAAGAAATTTTTTCATATAATTTAGAAATTTAGTCTTCTTGTGCAGCTATGACCTTTGAACCGAACCTATGACATAAAACCAAATTTCAAAATTATTGTTAATTAATTTGTACAATATTCTTATATTAATTCCTATACAAAAAGGTTTATAGTTTTCAAGATAATTAACCATTTCAGTATTCTTATGCAGCTATGACCTTGACCTTTAAGCCTATAACCTTAAACTATGTATCAAAAATATTGTCTTATCAATACTTATACTTCTTTAGTATACATGGCTATACAATTTGATTTAGTTTCCAAGCTAATTCACAATTGTAGTATTTATAAGAAAAAATATTTCAGGGGCAGAATCCTCTTCATGAATTATCATAGAGTTACGAAACTTTGCACTTTGTTAAATTTTGTCATGCTGAACATTTTTTGCAATTTGTTGTTTTTATCTATCTCTTATAATTTTCAGGAAAATAACATAAAACTGCGAAAAACACTAACTAGGTGATGACTTTGAAGTTTGTCTATTACTTGTGGTTTCAGAGAAGAATATTTTTTAGTTTTTTTTCAAACAAAACCAAAGTGACCTATTTCCTACAGCTACAACAACAAAAACTACAAACTTGAAAAGCGCCGACCCAATAACCCACTTTTAATCAGTATAAGTAAAATAATATACATTTATAAACAGGATTGTTGTCACTATCAGATGAAACATATACGAAACACCAAAAAATGATAATGAAAAAGAGGTTTTATGTGACTGTTGCTTAGGATTCTTTAGATTTTTCACAAGTGTATTCGATTTTATAACGTGATAGTTCTTCATTGAAATGTTTAATATTCAACGAGCAGTAACAGCTGTTATTGTCTTAACTTTATTTGTATTTTTATCGAAAACCAAACATGTAAATAAAAAACAAATAATGCAAAATATGTCTTTAATTTGCACGAAAATAAAAATAAAAATGACATTTACCAAGACAATATGACATTTACGAAAGGTCAATTTTGCTGGGTCATACTCAGCCAGGAAAAAAACATTCTGTTGTATTTTATTGAAAAGACTACACAAAATCATTCAGTCACAAGTGCTCTAACTTACAGCATCTAATAATTTATTTATTTTAAAAATATGAGAATTCTTTATAACGAAATATTGTCTTATGGGGCTTATAATCATTGCAAATTTAACATCAACAAATTCTCTTGAACTTTTCTTGACTAATTGAAGTTGCTTTTTTTACTTATCAAATTATGTCTATAATATTCTTGCTGTAAGAATTGCACAAAACATCAATAAATCTCGTTCAAATATTAATTAAATTTTAATTTAATCTTTTAAACAGACCTCCGTTTTTACTCTATTGTTTTCAGATAAAAATATATGCTAAAAAGTTACTTCGTCTTTGTCTCCACTACTTATGCTGGCAAATTGTTTTGATATCTATATTGTTTTAATGAAACTTGGATATATTTAAAATTCCATTTTACCAACATTATTGTTACCGCATTGTAGACTTATTTATCAAATGTTCAAAGTTATGTTCCCTTATAGTCTAGTCAATCTACAAATTGACCTCAAAGTAATTGCAACTGAAGAAATTTTGTTACTAATATGCTCTCAAATACATGAACGTTTATAGTAAAAAGTCAACCAAGGGGAAACAAGTTTTTGACAAGTTTTAATTTGTTATGGGGATTTCTATAGACAAGGGAGATAACTACTGTAAAACAGGTGGAGTTTTAGTCCAATTGTCATAAGTTTTTGCTATTTAACAAAAAGTAAAGCAAAGACCCTGGAATTAATCAATCATAATTGATTCTATATGTATATTCAACATTTTTGATTTCATTTAAAGTGAAATCATTGGCCCATTTTCATTCAGTTGCATTTTTTGTCTTTCACTAGCTAATGTTTCTATAGTGATGAAGAATTAATAACAGAATACTCAAAGTTATGAAGTAAAAGTACAGAAAAGTTTTGTTTTTAACCTGAGATATATTTATTTTATCATTTTTGTGTATAACTAAACATATTTAAGGTGAATAAATCTTTTTTCCATCTCATCAACAAGCCCTTAATGATCGATTTACATAAATTCTTTTAACAAAATTATTAAATTGTTTTACATTCAATGTACATAATACATTCTAAATTGTCTTAAATTGTCTATTTTAAGTCTATGTATAAATTCCATCTAATTTCTAGGTTGTTCTTCATATAGTATGAGAGAAAACTTGAAGTTTTTGAAAATTTTTATGTAAAATTTAGGATCACAATACAGAGTTATCTCCCTTTTCTATAGAAAATGCTATTGGTAACTTCCATTGGCAAAAAACCCAAATTCCACTGGATTGATATTGGCAGATTTTTGATAGTGAATAAAAACACAATTCCTAAAAACAATCACATAAAAATATTTTCTGTTGCAATTACTTTGAGGTTTGACCCTATTTTTTCATAGATTGACTAGACTATTACACCTAATTAAATGATGATTTCGCAAGAAAAACGTATAGTTTCTAGCAGTTTCTTGTGACATTGTTTTTATGCTTTCCTTCTGACACTTTCCTTTAAAACACTGACTGGCAAACCATCTTTAAATCCTATCCTATGGAATTCACCAGGATAAATTCAAATAACGTATCTTATCTGTCTTTAAGAATAAATCATTATCGAACTTATGCTTTTAAAACAAATCAATATAATCTTAAAATATATTTTTTTCTATATTTTTTCTCGGATAGCATTTACATGAAAACAGTTTGTACCTTTCATCATTAGTTGTTATATTTATATAAATTATATTGATTTGAACTGCCTGAAATCGGAGTTTATAGTGCTATAACCATTGCCGTGCCATGCAAACTGAATAACACATGCTCTTGCATTATGATTAGATTGCGTGGCACAGTAATGGAAGTTACAGCACTATATACTCCAATTAATAAAAGTTCAGAAGTTATATTCATATCTAAAAACTTTAAAAAATATAAATTTTTAGAGTTTTTAGCATAAAGAAATTTCTATTTCTAGACAGTTAAATGGTTTTATTTGCATTTCACATACATGTATTTACATTTTTAATTTTGTTTTAACCCTGAAGGGCATTTTAAACATGGTCGCTTACGACAAGTCTGTTCAGTTTCAGCCAATAAATAATGTCACACATCAACATAAACTATGCAAGTCATGTGATCAGTGGTATTATGACTCGTGAAATTACATTTGGTTTCAAACATAGTTGTGAAAAATTCATTACAAATGTAAATATATTAAATTGTAGCCAAGTGTCTCCTTTACATAAAATCATTTTTAATTTTTTATATTTTCAAAACCATATTGTCAAAGTTTCGGTATACATAACAGAAATACCTGTTAATTTTGATGTGTCATATGTGCATATGTCGGAAAATGATTTCTCATCAATGTAGACTTAAGATTTACAGTTGATTTTGCATGGTGTCTATATTTAACCTTTTATATACTGTACTGGCTTGCACTGAACAATATTTTAAATGATAAAACAAGGGTTTGGTATTCTAGAATATTAATTAATTAATCAATTAATTTAATTATATTTACAATAACCTTTTAATTGATAGATAAAAGACATCAATTAGATATTTATAGAATTTAAGTATACTGATTCCATTTTGACAAAAAGATGGGCATTTAACAACACTCTGGAGATGATGGCATGACAAAAATTTTAATGTTTTCTTCTTCAATCGAGGCAAAAAGCGTTTTTTTTAAAATAGCTTGCAGATATTTGTTTTAAATCTATGGCAATAAAAAGAGATGAATGTAATTGTGCTTTTTGCTATTTATCTTTTGACTTGGGCCCACATGCTCCATTTTTGGCAAAATTTGGACCCAAATAGACTTCATGTCGGAGACAAAGTATTTACATCTGTGATATAGAGGCTTGTTATTAATGAAATTTTAAAATATGTTACATGTACAGAAAGAAGTTTAAATCGGTTTTTTTTTTTTTTTTTTTTTTTTTTTTTTTTTTTTTTTTTTTTTTTTTTTTTTATTGGGGGGGGTTAAAATTCAAAACTTTATATATCGTTAATTAAATAAAGTTAAATAGGTTCTGGAATGAAATGTCCCAAGTACGGACTGAGTGATAGACAACTGACTACGGTTAGCGAATAAGTAAAGTTAACAGTGTTAGCGAACTTTTAGTCAAGTTTGTAACAGGATGTCTATTACAACTAGCAATCATTGGGAAATGTGTCAACGAGGAAAAATCTGTTACTGTCCTAATTTACCGTTCCATAAAAAAGAGGCAGACCATTCTCGGTACATTTTTGTCCTGCAGAATAAATAATTAGTTTTAAGAGAATTTGCCATTTTTAAGGTATCCAGACTTCGTTAAAAATGGAGATTCGTATATACTTATAAGAGATATAGGAATTATAATAATTGAGGTAAGGTTATCAGCTAAAAAGCGTTTTGAATTTTTACCAAATAAATAATTATAATAATAAATAAATCTTTTATGAAAAATCTGAATATGACAATTTTTCTTCTTCATTGTTACGAAATGCATTAATTTAAATTCTGCACATGATTATGCATGCATATGCATGAAAATATGCACTCAGTATTGATGAATTTGTTGCAAAAAGGACAAATATATTTATTTTAATAAAATTTTAAAAAAAAGCCAATCAAAACAAAAACACAAAGGAACTAGAATTGTAATTGTGGCAAGCACAATGACTAAAGACTTCCACCACCTCCACATTTTTAATTCCCCTTCACATCGCATGATTAGTTGGTTTTTTGCTAGTTTTTTATTCACATAGAGTTATTCAAAGAATATTTAATGTATGTTTTAGAAATCATTTGCCTGCATTATACTAGTGCACACTAAAAGAAATTTTTGAGGTGCTAGATTACCGAGTGATTATGCTCAAAACAAGCATACCAATCCGTGGTAATGATGGTGTAATGTTGTCAAACATTGCATCAGTAATTTTTCAGCCATTCATAAGGAGAGCAAGGTTATTTATCTTTACGGATTAATCTTAAAACAAGTTCATGTAAGCATGTGATGTGCATATGTATAATATGGTCTGCCATGTACTAGCACACACGCAGGGCAACTGCTTGGTAAGGTGCTAGCTCACCGGGTCAGTATGCAGCAGATAAGAATAAACTCCCCAATTTCATTACCATAGCACCGAAAACCAATCAATATCCTATCTTCCTAATGCTGAGCACCAGTTTGATCCAGTTTGAACAAACAACCTCTTGCTCTCAAGGTGGAACTCTACTTAACCACCAAGGGCATGCCATGCTCCAAGTCAAATTATCTAGAAAACCAGTTAATTACTCAACTCTTATCTAGTTCTTAATTAACTCTCTGAAAATTAATTTTATCATTCCAGCAATTCAAACCATTAAAAACTGCTAATTGGGTGTTATCTTTGCATCAAACAATCTATTTAACCATAGCCAGAAATTATGATACATCTCTTATTGTGAGCTAGGTGAACTTTTTTGATTGACAGCAATTCTTTAAACAAGGAATTTTATTCTTAACCCCCCTAAGCACGTTTTGTGATTTGTTGTAAAACAAATTTGGTAGTTCAACTAGCTGATGTAATTTGATTGGTCAAATATTCAAATTTGATTAAAAGCAAGTTAACCATGAGATCTGAAGAAAGTAACCAATCATTTGATTGACATGTGTCACGACTGTGAAGTAGCTAGAAGCTTCATTTGTAATGGGTAATTGATAAGAATCAAAGGAATTATACCTATTATAGCATGTAACTATGCTATTGAATTTAGATTCTTTGAATGGGATTTAAATCCTATAAGCTTGCCTTAAAGAATGAAATCAAGTATATTTTAGGACTTAGGGTGGGGGAATTCTCGTGCTACAACCCCCCTCTCTTTGAAATGCCTTTCTAGAGTTGTTTTTAATCAAATGTCTATAATTAACCAGACAATTTAAGGGTGGGGATCTCAACAAGTTAAAAGTTATACATGTAGATAGCACCACCCAGCCGCATCCAACGGTAGAGAATGAATTTAGGATCTTTTTTATTATCACTCTATTAAATTTTCATAAGGAACCAGACAATATATAGTTTAGGGGTGGGGATCTCAACCGATTAAAAGTTATACTTGTACATAGCACTACCTAGCCCCACCCCCACGGTGGAGAACGACCTTAGGTGTCTTTCATTAGTATCAATCTTTCCATTTCATTATAAAGAACCAGAAAAGATATAGTTTAGGGGAGGCGATCTCAACCAATTAAAAGTTATACATGTACATAGCACCACCCAGCTCAACCCCACAGGGGAGAATGACCTTAAGTTTCTTTCTGTATTTTTAATGTTTTCATTTTGTTTTAAGGAACCAGAAAATATATAGTTTAGGAGGAGGGGTTTCAATAGTTACGACAAAGCTCCACCTGGCACCACTCCTTAGTGGTAACCCGGGGGGAATGTTTTATTTGAATTGATGTGCCTTGAGATTCTGATAACAAATATTTATAGTTTTATAGTACAAAGAAAAATGTTAATGGAAAAATTGGTGATTTTTGTTTTTTAGACCCCGACCTCCTTCCCCTCCCTCATTCAACCCAGGGGAATATAAACCCCGGATAACACTTTTCTAATGGTACAGAAACCAACCCTTAGAATTTGAACGAGATTGAATGATGCGTCTAGGAGAAATCCTGTGGACAAAAAGTGATCAGGTGAAAATAATAATGAAGAACCGGAAACGGGCGAAAAGCAATAAGTCTTCCAACTAGTAAGGTGAAGACTTAAAAAATGGTTGAAAACTTACTGAGACATTTGATAATTTGATACTTTAGACTGGCAATGAACATGATTATAAATTGTACTTGCTTACAGATTTCAATGTCTTTCATCGTCTTAGTTCGAATCCTTCTCTGGCAGATGCTAATGTGACTTTTTTTCAGTGATGACGTCATAGACAACTGACCGTCTGGATATAAGCGAAAAAAAAATGGCTAGGGTGTAAACACCTTTACTCCTCTCTGCTTATACGAAATATTACTTTTGTAGTTAATTCAACTTATTTTAAATATGAATATAATTTTGGAGCTTTAGATTAATTAATTTTCAACTGTTTGGCTCATGTTTTTATCTATCGGGCTTTTCGGTCTTGGTGTCACTGGTGGGGGTGGGTTTCCGGGGTGTGCGCATCTGGCATTGACTGGTATTTGTGTTTATATTAATTAATTGAATTATCAATGTATGATAGCTAACAAAAATTTAAAACAAACAACCATAAAACAGTTCAATAAATAATTCATTTGACAACATATTGAGAATACAGAATAAATTAACTTATTTAATATTCTTGTGTGGCTTAAATTACTTTTGTAGTTTGTTAAACTTATTTTGGTCATATCTATTTTATTACTTTATTGATTTATCAATGTATGATAGCTAACAGAAATTAAAAAAAACAATCATAAACAGTTCAATAAAGAATTCATAGAACAACATATGGAGAATAAAAAACTTATTTAATATTCACAATTTTGTGTGTTTTAAACACCTATTTATACAAGTGATTTGTTTGTTGCATATAAATTTGACAATAAAAACTAATAAACTTGATACACTGTAAAACTTCGATCGCTCGAACGTCGTTACCTAGACTACCCCGGAGACTCGAAGACATCTGTTGGTCCCGACCAATTCCCTATATTATCCTATATAAATAAACCCCGAAGGCTCGAACTTCGTTAACTCGAATACCCCCGCTCGCTCGAACAATAAATATTTTTCAATAGTATAAAATTAGTGAAAATTCAACTTCTTTCGCTCCAATACAATTTTTGTTAGAACGATATGTGGTCCGCGTCATAGTAAACAAAACACGAGCTGAAGACATATTACAGATTTCATCAAAAGTACTAGAGTGGAACTAAACAATTAGTCTAGACATTTACCTTTATTTAATCCACTAATTAATTATTATTAACCTAATGAAAAAGTGTCGATATCCTCAGTTCTTTAATTTTTTAATCCGATTACGACACGCGGGAGTTTTTGATTGGTATTTTTAAAACACTTCATGCAGTCGCTCGTGCCTGATGATTGTACATCAGAATTCTGTAATTTACATGTCCTTGCAGCATGTTTTGTAATGTGTATTATCGTTATTTCCGGTAAAAACTGTGCTTTGTATTTTTTTCTTTATATTTGGCCTAGTGAAGTATTATATGTGCAATTAATATAATTAATAATATTAATAATCACTATCTTGAACATCTCACATAATTTGGGGATCAATGCCACTTAATATTGAATAAAGAACCACCAATATACAATTCATGAACATCTCACTATAAAATTTATACTAAAGTGGTTTTAATCGTCTTATATAGCAATTCATCTTTGATAAAAATATTGTTTGCAGATATGTGAAAACGAAGTTGTCCCATACGTATGTTACGTATGTAAGGTGATTTTTAGATAAAAACTAAAGAGCTGGCGGAGTGATAGCATTTACTGATACTATAGAAGATGCTATGAAGAAAGTACTAGATCCTGCCCTGTATTTAAAAAACTTCAAAGATTTCAAAATCTTACACATATAACTGAGCGACTTTATTGACCGCTAGTGTAAATAAACATTTCAGTTTTTCCTTTTTCTACCAAAGGCATAGGGGTTTTTCAAAATCTAACAAATTCTAAGCAAGATCAGACTTTAATCATTGAAACTACAAATAGGACATTCTTATAAAAGACATTCAGATGCCATATAAAATCATTTGCTCACCAGACCATTTAAAAAGTATCAATTGTCGCTAAAACGTCCTTCGTTCATAACAAAACGTTGACAATATTCTAGAAATAGACACCTTGGTGTCCAAATGTTTTTGTGATGTTGCTTTCTTATGTACAACTATGCTTATTTATTGTCAGTCTTGATTTGTTTAACTTGAATTCCAAGTCTTTGTCGATGAAAATATTGCTTGCAAAATGTTTGCATGATTAAACATCTAACCAACTCCAGCACTTAATTTCTGTAAAGAATTATAATGTGCTTGTTTTTCCAACTTTATCTTCTGGATGGTCTGAATCTCCTTTCTGAAACAAAAACAAAGAATAACAAAACAAACCTCAATAACTGAAGAATATTGTGAAATACCATAACAATTGAAGAACATTTAGATAAATGGTCACAGTTAATAGTGTAATCCAAATAGCTTAAAACTTGTATTTTCAACCAATAATCGAAAACCTCACAAATCTTTTACACACATACATAATCACATACCATCAACATTACGAACATTTTAAAAACTTTTACTTATCAATTGTAAATTAAGGAGTTGTAAAAAATCATAGCCATTTCTGACAATTGTCTCAAGAAATTTTTCGTTTATAAATAAAAAAACTCTTTAAAAAGACCTAAAACTGGCCACGTTACATATAAGTTATTTTTTCTAGTCATAAGTTTAAAATGCTTGTACATATTTATCAATATCTTCAAAAAGAGATGGGAGTGTTGAATGCCACTCTTTGCTATCACCAAGGATATGGAAGCCAGCTTTATTTTCCTATATTTTATTTCATAGATTTTCTACCTTTGCTATAGCGTTCACAATTGTGATATCTGTATGAGATCCCATCACTATATGTGCACTTCCAATAGTTCTGTTTCTTCGTCGTCGGATTGCCATTTTAACATCATCATTTAAAACAACATGGAATATCAAGATAAATACACCCTATTAAAAATAGATAATTTAATTTATACGCAATTCTTGTATCTATCATAAGATTTAAATTGCCTACGGCGAAAGTTTTACGTAAAAGTGATATGAAAAACAAAATTTATAGTACATGTATAAAGGTTTTTACATCGTCTCTTCAAGGGTGAGCTGATTTGCAAACATTCTAATTTCCTCTGAGAACAAAGCTTTTTGTATAAATTTGAAGTTGGTTCTATTCCATTTTTATTGTTCTTCTTGGTTTAATAAATAATAAACTTTTTTCTTTATTACCTGTGCCGAGTTGAGTAATGCAAAAATATACTGAAAAATAACAGTATCTGCATCAACCGCAAGAACACCAAATGTCCATGTTACGCCCAAAATTGGTAATAATATGGCGGCCGCTTTCGCACCAGACCTGAATACATAAATAAATCTTTTTAATACTAAGGAATTATTGAAAATAATACATACGATTCATAAAAACACTGGAAGTTGCAGACAACTCGAAAGCTGTTTAGAACCGTCATTACCTTATGTAAATCGAATCATAATAGTTAACTATTTAACTGCATGTCATGTTGTTTCAGAAACATACTACATAAATAAATATCTTGCCTGTGGCACCATATAAAGTTTTGCATCTAGAATATGGTCATAGAATTATCACCTAATAACAATAATTTTGACCGTTTAAGATACACGGGAGACAACTTTAAATGGATATTGTCATATTGTAAAAAGTTGAAATACACTCATGCATTTGAACTATAAATATAAGAAAAGAACGTTTAACAAACAGAAAGCTGCTATGTATAAGGAAAGAAGAATAACTCTCTATCAAATGATGCAGAATTTGCCCTTCAAGGAA